>JACYFF010002017.1:78187928-78264045 GCA_017589665.1 Selenicereus undatus | reverse complement strand
ATATATATATATATATATATATATATATATATATATATATATAAATAGATAGATAGATAGATAGATAGATAGATAGAGGATTGATGTTTAATTGTTAGCACTCTATGCAATCAATTATGGAGTTATAAATATAATAAATAGTAAATCTTGAGTTAGACAGTCACAGCTAAGAATTTGTGTAAATATAAATGACACAATGTCTTCAACAATTATACATGGAAGATAGAAAATTAATGTTGCAAGAGTCTTAATGGATGAAGAGATATAATCCCCAATCTGGTGATATCCGATAATGTTATTTTCTTTAAGGAGGTTGAAGTTGTTCACTTGTTTCCCCCTCATAGTAGTGGTTGATGTGAATACAAAAACAATATCCCCCACCCCCCACCCCAGATTACCAAAGAAACATATTTAGTATTTACCGAAAAATTTAATATATAGGTAGTGTTTCGTCAAGTGGAAAATAATTTTCTAATTTTTCATTGTTGGCACATTAAATGACGAAAAGCTATTCAAGCTAGGAAAACCGAATTCACTTCAGTGGAGGAAAATGTTTTCAATGTTAAGAAGAAATGAAGTTGATTTTATTTCTCCTACTATTTTGACGATGTTGTCCATTGAAATTTATGAGCAAAATTTGACTTCAACAGTATGGATCGAACTTGACTCCCTGATGAGAAATATTGATATAAACTTAGATCTAAATTTTGATTTTAACATTTCATCATTTGGCCAATATTTATGTCGACCACAACAATTCAAATGATATCGTTCGCCACTGCACCCTTCAATTGACATTTTTCACAAATATAAAAATTTTGACGTTTTGGATCGAAACTTGACTATTAGATGCGAACGATCAAAATAAGCTTAAATTCAGGATTCGAGTCTCAATAATCCTTTTTTTTTTCAACATTTTCTCTGCTGTGACACTTCAGTCGATATTTTTTATACTTCAACAATTCAATTGACATTTTCGCTAAGAAAATAGTTTCAATGGCTTGGATCAAAACTTGAGTAACGAATGGGAAAGATCAAAATAAGTCCAAATCTATATTTTGAGTTCAACATTCATTCATTTGGTCAACATTTTTTTTTCCCCACCATGACAATTCAGTTGACATTTTTGATCATTTAAACAGTTCAATTGATATTTTTGGACGCTAAAATAATTTCAAAGGTTTGAATCGAAACTTGCTTGTCAGATAAGTAATATTAAAATAAGCTCAAACCCATATTTTGAGCTCAACTTTCCGTCATTTGGTTAACGTTTATCTTCGCTACAACAATCCAAGCGACAATTTTCGCCACTGAAATAATTCAGTTGATAGTTTCTTTTTTCCATGAAAATAATATATCGTGCACCACATGATAAAGAATGTGACATAAAAATCTATTTCCTTGGAAAAAAAATTTCTTGAAAAATCATTTATTTGCCAACAAAACACTACCATAGATTCAGTTTTCGGTGCGAAAAAAGAGCAAGTGAAACGACGATTGGATAGGCCCAGCCCACATCTCTTCTGTATCTGGGACAACAGCAGCCCAACGTTGCGGTTGTTTCCATTTTTCCAAATCCTACTCCGAACTGAGAGTTGAGAGTAGAAAGCCGTGCAAAACCTCCGGTGAACCTCCGTCGCCGGGTAAAACTTCCGGGCGAATGTCTGCTAGACTGACACTGAGACGCCTTCACTGCACTTTGTTCAAGGTACGCCGCTTTCTCTCTCCTATTTGGGCCCAGAATCAGATCCCGTGCGGCTGCATTCGATTTTGTTCATCTTCATCTTCATTCTCCTTCACAGCTCGGCATCACTTTCTACAGCAGTTCCTGCCATTTGCTTGCTCAAATCCCTTCAAATTTGATGTAATTAATCCCAATGAGCGCCTTCGAATTGTTGTTGGCCTATCCAGGATGATACAGCAAGGGCGGGTTCGGCTACTGATGGCCTTTTCGCTAAAATTTTGCCCTTATCTTCTTGTGGAGATTATGAAATCCTTGTATAGTAGACAGACTGCCTTTGCGTTTTTTAAAGTGGCACTAGCATTTCAGGATGATTCTGATAATACAATTAAGACTTGCTGTCTCGCTGCTCATTTGCTTGCCGCCGAGGATATGAGATTTCTTGCCCAGGATGTGATATATCATGTCATTTTGAAAATCGGATCAACTAAGAGTAGGGATTTGTTGGAATTGATGTGGGATGGGCATTGGTCTTATGAGTCAGATTTCTCTGTGCTTGATTCACTCATGAGGGGTTTTCTGAGAGCGGGTTTGGCTCCTTTGGCGTTGGATGTCTTGAATAGAATGAGGAATGTTGGTGTATTTCCAAGTCTCTCAGCTCTAACTATTTTTTTCAAGTTGTTGCTTAGGATTGGTGATTACGGTAGTGTCTGGAAATTGTTCAGGGATATAGTTCGTAACAGGCCTCCTCCATCTGTTTTTACATTTAATGTTATCATTCTTGGATTTTGTAGAAAGGGCTTTCTTTTGATTGGGGAGAGTCTGTTACATGTAATGCACAAGTTTCACTGTGAACCAGGTGTACATACCTATAATATTCTGATAGGGACGTGTTGTACAAGAGGGAGAACTGAGGATGCATTGGATTGGATGCAGTTGATGATTGAGAGAGACTGTAATCCAAGTTGCTGGACCTACAACACTCTTGTTAGTGCAATGTGCAAGGAAGGTAATTTGGCACGGGCAAGAAATTTGTTTCATGAGATGCATGAAAGGGGTCTCAGCCCCAACACTGTTCTGTATAATGCGCTAATTGATGGCTATGTAAAGGCTGGACAGATTGATCAAGCAAACGATCTATTTGAAGAAATGAGGCGGCAAGGTTTATCTCCGGATGGTATAACTTTCAATACTTTGGTTGCTGGATTCTATAGATATGGGAGGGAGAAGGATGCAGAACGTCTGTTAATGGTATTTTCACTATCACAATTAGTTCCGGATCATCTGTTGCCTGATGTATCTGTTGCTAGTTTGTGTTGGGCTGGTCAACTAGATGAGGCTCTGAAACTCTTAGAGGAGCTGCTTGAGAGGGGTCTTCCTCTTACCGTCATTGCTTTCAACTCTGTCATTGCAGCTTTCGGTAAAGCAGGACTGGAGTGCAAAGCCTTTGACACCTATAAAATGATGGTGAGATTTGGTTTTATGCCATCATCATCTACATGTAGTTCTTTGCTCATGGGTCTGTCCAACAAGGGTAGGCTACAAGAAGCTAAGGAGCTTCTAGATCATATGATACAAAAATGTTTACCTGTGAATAAAGCAGCATTCACTTTGCTTCTAGATGGTTACTTTCAGATTGGGGATGTCGCAGGTGCTCAAAGCTTGTGGCATGAGATGCAGCAGAGAGGTTTCTCGCCTGATGCTGTCGGCTTCTCAGCTTTCATTTATGGGTTGTCCAAAGCGGGTCTAGTGGATGAGGCCCGTGCTATCTTTACAGAAATGGAAAAGAGAGGGTGTATGCCAAATAATGTTGCATATAACTCTCTGATTTTTGGGTTTTGTAACTGCAGCAGAATAGATGAAGCAATGAAGTTGGAGAGAGAGATGAGGCTAAAGGGTTTGTTTCCAAATAACCGTACTTTTAATATTATAATCAATTGGTACTGTGAGCAAGGGGAAATGGAATCAGCAATTGGTGCTTTTGTCGACATGCATATGGTGGGCTTAGCTCCCAATACAGACACTTACAACACTCTTATAAAAGGGTATTGTAAACAATTTGATGTACATAGTGCAGAGGCCCTTGTAAATAAAATGCATGTTGGTGGATTGAACCCTGACATCACCACCTATAACATTCTCATGCATGGGCTTTGTTCCTGCCGCAGGATAAATCAAGCGATAGTAATGTTGGATGAGATCATATCAGCTGGTCTTGTTCCAGATAGTGCCACGTACAACATCATGGTAAATGCTGTTTGTGGTGATGTACTGGATCGAGCCATGATACTGACAGCAAAATTGCTCAAGGTAGTTTTCACTCCTAATATTGTCACCATAAATTCATTGCTTTCTCATTTTTGCAAGCAAGGGCTTCCACATAAGGCCTTGATGTGGGGCCAGAGATTCTATGAAATTGGTTTTCATTTTGATGATATAACATCTAAGATGCTGGATAGAGCTTACTGTGATTTGCAAGGGAATATGGAAGCTTCAGGTTGTGCATCAGAAAAGAGCCTTTTTCTTGACTTTCTGATGTACGTTAATTACGACTATATTCGTAGAAGCACATGTTTCAGTGAAGCAGATCAGCATCCTTTAACTTTATTTGAGGATGACTGTCAAGTGACTTCTAGTCTAAGTTTTGGATAATATGGTACCTTTTCTATTGGCAAGGTTCTATATGCAGGTATCAAGAATGCCTCTTGGCTCAAGAGGGAACTTACCTCGCTACATATCAATCAAAGTTGGCCTAGTGCAGGCTTTGGATTATGATGTCTTATGATGCAGACCATCAGGCAATGAATGTTCCTGGTAACTATGGTTTGTGTTCTTCATAATAATGAGTTGAGGGGTAAAGGTGTTCTCATTGGTGCTGTGCATCCAGCAAGGCGGACTTGTTGGAAGAATCATTAAAGAAGATCAGGATCCAGAGAATGCTTTTTGAAAGATGGGGTTTTAAAGCTGAAATATTTCTACCGGTTTCCTGACAGCAGTTGGGCTGCCACTGTCTCTAGATATACATGCAAGGTTGTGGATCTATCTTTCTTCTCCTCGTTCTCTCTCTGTCTCTCTGTGTGTGTGTTTGGGGGGCAGGTTTCCCTTCTCTGATTTTATGTTCTAATAATTTTTTTATCCTTATTTGTGGTTGATACAGTTCTGAAGGGTCTTAATGGAACAGCTACTCTGATTGAAGGTTATCAACTTCATGAGTGAGGAGCTATTACAAGCTACTTACACTGTATGTAAATGATATGAAAAATGTTTCAGATTATAATGCTTTATTAGTGAATAATATGATGTAATTTTGGCGGTTTTGCTTGTTTCTTTTAGATAAATCTGCTACGGTTTTTGCAGTCCCTTTTGTTGAGTATGATTTTCCCCTTTTGTTCTCCCTTATTGATTGAGTACCATCTGCCTCTGTCTGCTCACCGAGCTTGACGAGGTGAGCCAACCGTCTTTTTGCAGATTAAGATGCTCCTGTTCCTTCTTCCACCTTCTTCTCTGACTTGACTATTTCATTCGCTATGCAGCTGGAGCTTTTGTTAGGGTTTGTATCATCTGCTGCTTCAATTATCTGCTTCAGCCTCTCAGCCACTTGACTCATCTTTCGTCTGTCCTTTCTACTCTTTGCCAGACAACTGTCAGCTAATTTTACAATTTCTTGAGCTGCAGCTAAAGAATATTGGTTCTCCAATCTTGGATCCATTGTTGAGCTGAAGTTTTTGCCTTCCGTTGGGGACTGCTTTACCCATTCCAATAGATTTTGCTAGAGCTGGAAAGCCTGACTTGACACGATAACACGACACGAACTTGACACGAAGGTACTGAGAGAAACACGAATCAAACCCAACCCGAACTGATTTTGACCCGAAGTCGACATGAATTGACTGTTTAGCGTGAAAAGATGTTATTTTTCAAATTTGAATAACGGCCCACACAAAATTGACCAATTTATTAAATGGGCCGACCCGACCCGTTTCCCAGCTCTAGATTTTGCTCTCTTTGTGCCTTTGTGGACGTTTCTTTCTAGTGTCCCAGTTAGGATCTGATATAGTACCACACCAAAACTCCAGGACATCACTCTCTGCTGATAGATGACCAGTTTCTATGTAATTTGGGGCAGCATATATCCGTGTTGTCCCAACAACCTAAATACAGGAAGCAAATCAGCAGAGTCGTAGTCTTCAGTTCAGCTCAATAAAGCATATTAGAGATGTTTATTTCATCATCTTGGAAAATTTCTATTCTGAAACTGTCTTCTGCTCAAATGTTAGTATGAGATGTTTCTGATAGATGAATGTGTGAAACCAATAAGCCGTTGAACCTTCTTTTCCTTTCAGTTGCAGATTTTCTTCTTTTTCTCTAAATGGAGCCCAGACATGGAAGTTCTAGCTTATAGGGTTAGGCTGCTGCCCTGCTAGATCCGGTTGGCTGTGCCAACTGCCAAGCAAGGCCAAGTTCGTCGGCAGGGCTGAATTGGCCCACAAACACACCTAGTTCAACTCGTGTGAGTTTGTGGGGCACAAAGCTAAGCTGGGCTGCTCATTTTGCCATCCCTATTTGGCAGTTGGCTTCAAGTAAGCTACATGTAGTCTGTTTAGCTTACCGTGGTTGAAACATGAGTATATCCAGCAGTAGGACCTTCCCTACCGAGCCCCAAGTTGGACAGCTTTGCTCGAAATTCTCATCCAACAGTACATTTGATGTCTTAAAGTCAATATCACCACCATCACAAAACATCACATGTAATACGCAGGGCTGTGAGTGCTTCACTCGCGCGCACACACATATAGAGAGAGAATAGGTACCTACTAAGTACTAACTGAATAATGCAGAACTTACCATTGGAATAGAAATTAAGAACTTCCAATTCTAGTTTCGTTAGTTAAATATCCCATAAATTTGAGGTGTATATGCGTTTTCTGAAATTTCATGAGATTAACTAAAAGCAATTCCATTCTTGTAGGTGGACACCAGTTCCTGGAAGTTGTGGATTTGACATCACTACTTCACTATCTGAGTACTCAAAACCATTCCCATTCTCGTGGTCTCCTCCAGTTCCCAATCCTTTGTGGTTATCTGAATAATAAAGCACGGGGAAAAATCTGACTATGCTCCAGAAGACAGCAATTGATTTCAAAGCGTATAATAATACAAGAATCTGAGATTGTCAACATCTGTGAATGTTCTGAATGCAGAAAGAGGTGAAAGCATAACAATGTAAAAGGGTTCCAAAAGGTGAAACCTGCACTTCCAGCAGTTCATGTAAGTTTGCCAATCCTTGAGCAGCTCCAAGCATAATCTGCAGTCTGTTTTCCCAAGGAAAGAGCTGGGTATCCTTTCTGAATAGATGACCTGCCAAGCTTTTGTTTGGCATGTACTCATAGACGAGCAGCCGCTGAACCCCTTTTTTATCACCAGGAGCGCAGTAGCCTATGAGTTTGACAAGATTTGGATTCTCCACTACGCCAAGAAACTGAACCTCTGTTAACCATTGTTTGTGACCCTGAAGGTGAAGGCCATCTTCCTTTAGCTTCTCGACAGCAACGAAGATTGGGTGATGTTGGGCATCCAATTCATAAGGGTTGATTGTCCCCTGTTAAACACTGCCAAATCCACCTTCACCAATCTCAAGCAGCTTTGTAGTGATTGATGGCAATTTTGAGCTCCGAAAAAGTAAAAAAGCTCTGAAATTGGGAGCCTTTTTTTGATACGAATCAGCGGTCCTCTGGGGCAAAATTGTGGAGCCAGCAGACTGAGCATGAGTGGAGTTGTCGGATGCACTAGATGGGTTTCACAGTTCGGGGGCTGTTGTCGAACGAGCTTTGTCCTTGTCCTTGAAGCAGTAGAAACGCTTCATTTTTCTCTTTTTTTGTTGGGGAATACTGGTGCTGAGCAGCGCAGAACATGAAATACAATGTTTGATCTCGTGTGTCCATGGTATAAAGATGTTCAAAAGCGGTTGCTAAGCAGTGGCGTTGAAATTGAAAATTCTGTGTCAACATTGGGTGATATCAACAGAATTCGGAGAACACGGATAGAAATAAAAAAAAAAATCCAACCTCACTTGGGCTTGGAAGATTTCTTCTAATCACTATCGGTCATGACTCACACGGTCGATGGAGGTAGAGCCGTTCCAATGTAGCTGAGCAAGTCAAACATGGTGATATTAGGAACTCTACGGAGTCAAATGGAGAGAGAGAGAGCGCGCGCTACATGCAAGAAGATCACGTATCACCCAAGTTCCCCAACCTTTACTTGAAATATTATTCAAAACTCGTGTTTGTTTATGAAGAAACCATACGAAAAATTGTTAATTCTTAATGAATTCTTTCTGTTTTGGAGGAAGAAAATAAAGGACATGCAATCAGCGCTCTTTTAAAAACAAATCTGAACCCTTTTTTGGGGGGGGGTTTGGTTGAGGAAAAGATTGGACTTATGAAAGCAACATGTGTAGTTGACTTATTTCATTTATGTATATTATTATCTTTTTTCTAAAAATAAAATAAGAAATGGAGGGAGTGTGATTGGACATTTGAAAGGCAATAGTGTGTATTTATTGGGTATATTCTAAAATGCTCAGGAATTAGGGAATCACTTTGGTTCCCAAAAAAAAAAAACAAAAAAAAAACGAGAAAGTAGAAACTTTGAATACGAAGCTAACATAAGGTGGTGGAAAAAACTGTTCCCTAAAAGAGAGGTAGTGTTGGTGGATATGGAGTCCATCCCAAAAAAACATGTGAAAGCCCATTGAAGCCCAAGCCCATTGGAAGCCCATTAGAAGTGCAAACCCTAGGCGGATAGAGTATAATAACCCTAGTCGAAGCCCGACAGAGAGGACTTTTACTTGGCTGCTCTTCCCTCACTCCGCCGCGCCCAATCCCGATGGTTGGTTCTCTCTGTCTCTCTCACAGTTTAACGTTGCAAGATATGATTTTGATTTGTTCCTCATACGCTCTCAGTAGGACGCTATACTTTGTGCTACTTGCCCATTTTTGTTGATAATTTCCGAAGGCAATGAATTATAAATGCTATTTGCTGCCTGAGCGTCCGATGGGAACCATGTCGTATGCATATGCCATTGCGTATCTGTGTCAAACAGCTTGGATGATGGAACATTTTTAGCTTCCTTGTATCCTCATTGATTTCTCATTACTCGCTTTCCATCATCATGATCATATGCATTGTATACCACCGAAATGTCTGAATAATTTGGCTGTGCTTCACTTGGTTTGTTTCCTAGTAGTAAATCCAGATATCCCTTCCCAAGGGTTTGCATTGATCTCATACCCCACAAGGCCAGGCCTTCAGGGAATGTTTTGGTTTCTTCAGAGCGCCTGTGGTGCAATGCCCTAGTGGGTTAACTGCATTTGGGTCAATCGTTACAATATATATGAACAGATAAAAGTGCATAATGCAATTCTCTATATAAAGACGACATTTTTCTTCATGATCAATACTTAATTTTCTCTATGTTGATCCATAATACCCATGTGGTTGTTTGTGCTCTTATCTTCTGACAGTGTGATGATATCAATGTTAATGTGTGCAGGCTAAGAGAACCAGGAAGGTCGGTATTGTTGGGAAATATGGTCAGTCCTACTTGTTGTATCCTTTAAAATCTTTTCTAATTGGGCTTTTAAAATGGAATGAACATTTTTACCCCATGTCTGTCATCACACTTGATTTTGTGGGTCTTTTGGAATCAACCTCTCTATGGGTAGGAATACCGGTAGAGGTAAGGTTGCCTACAACTGGATCTCCCCAGACCCCGCGAAAGCGGGACCCACATGGGAGTTTGTTGTTGTTGTTTGTTGTCTGTCATCACACTTGAATCATTTGTGCTTTCAATGATTTTTGTGCTTGCTGGCATCTTCAACTATTGGATTAGATTAGATTAGATTAGATGCAGAAATCATAATTCACTTGTCTTCAATCCTTTAGAATAGTTTCCCTTTGTGCTGTTCAGGTACCCGTTACGGTGCCAGTCTGCGTAAGCAGATTAAGAAGATGGAAGTCAGCCAGCACAGCAAGTACTTCTGTGAGTTTTGCGGAAAGGTAATTAATTGTACAAGGCTGCATATTCTTCTGGTATGTATGTTATCAGCTTTTCAGCGTCCTGATTGCCGTAATTACAATTCTGCAGTATGCTGTGAAGAGAAAGGCAGTGGGCATCTGGGGATGCAAGGACTGCGGCAAGGTCAAAGCTGGTGGTGCTTACACATTGAAGTAACATTCTGCTATAAATGAATTGGTTTTTTACTTTAAAATACCCCCTTTTAGCTATTTATTCTCGAGTGTTGACTGATGTTGGCTTTTCATATGGCAGCACTGCTAGTGCCGTGACAGTGAGGAGCACCATCAGAAGGCTGAGGGAACAGACCGAGAGCTAAGCATTGTCGCGGTGTTTTAATTTTGACAAATTACAGCACCGTAGTCAGCTTAAAGCAGAAATTTTGTACTTGTGAATCAGTTGATTCATCTTTAATTCTCTATTTTGGAACTGGGCAAGATTTGGTTGCTTTATCATAGCTAAGTAGGATTTTGATTTTTGCGGAGTTTATGAGAGTGCTGCCTGGTTGGTCACCTATGTGCCCCTGACATTAACTGAAGTGGTATCCTTGAAATCCTCCTCATTCCGCTACTCACTCTTCCACTTCCATCAAGCTTTGTGTTTTTGGCTAATGAGTGTCTATAAATACAATTGGGTAGTCTGTACATCTGAATCTCAATCATCCTGTTGTGTTGCGTTCCCTGTATTGGGCTGATTTGCATAATGATGCCACTAATGACACTCCATGCTCCTGGATTATTACTTTCAACATCAGCTCCCTATTGCTAAATTATGAGGTCAAGGGGTTAGTGATCTATAATCTCAACTGAGTACTTCAACTTATTTCAACATCTATCTCAACCAACTTCAATCTACTCCTTCATAATTACATTCTCATTATTTTAACCCACTTCAACCCACAAAAAAAAAATATACGAACTTTAATCCACTTCAACCCACCTCAAAAAGAAAAAAAAAAACCAACCTAACCTACCTCAATCCACTTTACTCTTTTACCCACTCTAATTTACCCACACAAAGAACAGACCCTTAGACTCTTTCTTAGTTCCAAGTTTTTAGGTAAGCTCCTCAAACCTAGGTTGATATAATATCAAATGTTGTATAGAACTTTCATAAAATTTTAGAATACGAGAAATTAACAAAGCCACTATTGATCTTCATGGTCTTTGAATCTGATTTGGCCATTACTATGCACATGTTACAATCTTGTCAGCTTTGTCCCTGCATCTCTTCATAATTAAGGGGTGTATTTCGCACATTTATGATTTCCTAATCAGCTAAGCTTATGCCAATCAGGATATAATTTATAAATATAAATTGGATTGCATCTTAAGAACATTCATCATCATGGTATTTTTCTGTATAAAGAGACGCGCAAGTCTATATATAGAAGGAATTCAAATTTAGCTCTAGCATTAAATTCCGGATACTTATCAATTACCAAATACCAGCCCCAAAAGGAAAGAGAAAGCTGGGAGAGAGAAAATCTTTTATAGCAACTCCCACTATAGGCCCCTTTTCCATGTTGTCTGAAGAGGCCAAAATATAGGCAACCTTACTTATCCTTGAAAACTCATGAAGCGGAGGAGGGATAAACATTAAGTGATTCAAATTGCCAGAATATCGTTACATACACACTTTAAACATCACTACCAACTTAGAATATGGCCTTACTCAACGTACAGGAGCTTTTCTAAAAGTTCACATCTGCTTTCCTCGGAAATATTAAAGTTTTTCCTGGAAAAGGTGAAGCATATTTACCCGTAAAAGGAACAAAGAGAAACGATTACGAAAAAGGCAACAGCAGTGTTCATCACCATGAGGTGCAGGCAGCCTCAATGGCTGCCATCAGCCCTTATGGATCTTGAAACCAAATACCCTTGGCACATAGCTCCCAGCTGCTGCTGATGAAGGCTTGAGGTTCCCATGGGTCATCAGAAAAAGGTGAGGGAATGTGGTCCCGAAATAGGCACCATCTGTATCTACTTCGAGTCAAGAGAATGGTACGGAGATACATAAATTGAAAAAATGCAGCCATGCTTTTGTCCTGAAGTGTAGAAAAGAAATACATGTCTAGTTGTCATACTTGACTCAAACGTCCATAACTCCACGCTACATACCAAGTATCAGACATGATACAGCAGAAACCACCAGTTCAGTGTTTGGGTGCAAATGTACGCAATCTTACCCCATACTCCATGCGTACTACAGCTAAAATGAAAAGCCTAACAAAAGCCAAAGATGAAGGACGCAAATACATGCAGAAATTTAAACTAATCCACTTGCAGTCCATATTGCAACAGCAGCCTGTTAAACAAAAAGACAAATCTTTGCGCCACTAGTATCACCTTGTTTTCAATGAACGAAAAAAATCCATTTCATATCTTACACAAAAACTGAATAACTCCTCCACAAAATGTTCAGACGGTTGCTATCAAACGCTTACAAGAGACAGTCATGTCTAACAATACCATGAACAACTATCAGGAAAACTGACAAACCCACACAGATAACATGCTCATACAGGTCTTAGTGTAACCAAAGATTAGACCAAGATATTCTTAATTACAGAACCTCAACTACATCCTATGAAGTCAGCATGAGTGGCAATAGATCTTAGGCGACAAGTACATAAAGCCAGATTGAAGAACAACCTCCGCAATACAGAAGGGTATGTAGCTAACAACATCTATTTTGTAATTAAAAAAATACAAACCCTCTCCCCCCCCCCCCCCACCCCAAAAAAGAAAAGAAAATGCTGTCATCATGTCACATGGAGCTTGGGAGTATAGTCCCAAATCCATGGTGTATATGCTGTATCTAATTTTAGAGCGATCTCCTTGGCTTCAAATAGCAAATAACAGAAATGAGAGATTCTTCACCTAAGCTTGATCTCCTTTACGTTCAGATCCCCTAACACGCCCCAAAGGGAAATGGGGAGAAGGGGGGGGGGGGATGGCAATGAGGAAGAAAATAACAAGGGAAAAAGTCGTCTTCACATCAATTTTTCGGCCCCTAGCCTACGTAAGTAATGTAAAGGCTGCACCTCTCTTAACTAAAGTCAGAAATTAAACTACGTGGTCCATAGTGATAGTCTCAAATTTACAAATGTATTTGAACAGACACTATAGAACATAATAATTAAGGAAAAATATCTCCATTATGACAAAATGTAATTATGATGTCTAACATTTTGTCTTAGAGATGTTGACCATGCTTCCCTCCATACATGTGCTTATTGCTGAAGAACAAACACTAAACAGTTCATAGGTATTGAAACCACCGGACACTCCCATCTCTATTTGGTGGAGGATGCAAAGTCCCATACAACTATACAAGTGCATGTGGAACAAGAAAATGAAATGGATCATGCATGCTTGAAAACTATACAAGATAGATAAAGAACGATGTAGCTTGCAGCAAGCAGGAGATTGCTCAGAGTCATTCGAGGATAAAACAGCAAGGTCAACAACGCTGACAGATTTAATCATAATTGACAAGGAAATAATAAATACAGCCTGGCATGGTATAAGGATACTGCCTTGATATTTGGATCTTGGGTAATAGATGTCATCACATTTTGGACAATAGATTTTCACAGTGCTAGCACGTGGAATGTCTGACTGGCCAACAGGAAGACAAGGCTGTCCACAGCAGTAAACCCTAGGACAACGCCCAAAGTCATAGTTCTTGTACTTCTCTAACTACAGAAGATTGCAACATGCATTGAGTGAGATGACTGTTGATAAACATGCAAATCTTTCTTGGGAAGCCGGGGGGGGGGGGCCCGCTCACCATTGCAGCCATTCCTTTGCTAGTCAAGATATATCGGACATGAATAAGCCCATACAGCATTTCTGCTGCCGATTCAATTAATTCATTCTGTTCCTCTATAAACATCTCGTCTAAAACAACATTGAAAAGAATACTCATAAGCATCACCTCAAACCAAGCTAATAACGAGAGCTTAAAGCAACATCCCCATTGGGAGGTGAAGCCAATTGCAAGGCTATTTGCAAAGAAGAAAAGCCTGCCATAGCTATTATAAATCTTACATGCTGGCACAATCTGTTAGTATAATATGAATTAAATCTTCATTAACATGTGCAGGTAAGCAAAACCATCCAGAAAGTAGCATTAGGTACGAAGCAATAATACAAGGAGTTTCATAGACAAAATACCCAGAAAAATACCAAAAACGACAAAGCTTACCATGAGATGATTCGACATCTAAAATGAGGTCAAGGGCATAATCATAATGTGGAACTTGATTGCTCAATCCACAAAGGTTAAAGTCATCTTGGATGTAGTCATCATCAACCTCACAGAAAAATTCATTCCCTCTCAAATTGCAAAACCATGTGATCCATGATGTATCCTCCCCATCAGAACCACTAACATCTGACTCTTCAGTGTCAGTTTCAGACTCCTCTACAATGAAGAAAGCATAAATTATAAGCACCTATACTTTTCGGTAACCCAGTCTGAATATCCATGAAAAGAATTTTGAAATTTTTATTTTTTTGGGTGATAAGGAAGTAGTAACATCTATTACAAGAAAAACAATATAATTCATTCAGCTCATCACATTCACCAAGCATAGGTTCAATATAAGGACAAGTGAAACAAAGAAGAGCCCCTTAATAACCTCATATGTGCTAAAGAACTGGAAGTTGCACTTGCATAGCCAATAAATGAACAGACAGAGGGTGATTTTCCATTGCAGCCTAGATTTGACAGGCATTAACCAACTACTCAACAATTACAAGTCAAAAGGGATGGTTAAGGCAGTTTGCTTTAGACCATTGTAAAAGCAAAGGTGGAAGATCATCCAAGTCACCTTTTAGTACACTATGACTAAGTTGTACAGACCAGACTCTCAGCTCAACTTATATAAATGAAAAGACCAGTATTAAGTAGTAGTGATGATAATCACATTGGTATTTTCATTAAGATATGATATCAATCCAAATCCATATGCCAATATTCTTGCCTGGATGGGATGTGGGGGAAGGGTCCAATATAGCGTCCTGACCCCTAAATTGCAGGTGGTTGGTCCCATTAGACCCGTAAATTTTATTAAATTTTGAGTTCCTACTACTCCGAGGAAAGGAAGCAAATAACAGTTTAAAGGGACACTAAAATACATGCTTAATTTTTTGACAAAATCAATTCGGTCATTGAACTTTTACCCTTTTCAACGATTTCAAAGCCATTTTCATTTCATCCATTACAAAAATAGATACTCCCCTGGTGTCTATCATTGAGCCATCCAAATACATTGGTCTAAGCTCAGTCCAGCTCAACAAATTTAGTTCCATTTTTCTAATTACACGACAAAATACTATTCAGACAAACAGCACAGCATGTATTCCTCGAAAAGCGAAAGCAAAAAATAAACGCAGCAATCATAACAGTGATTAAACACAAAAAGGTGGGAATCTCAAACCTAGCATGGCTTAAAAGTCAAAACAATTGTTCAGCAAATAAGAGAATATGAAATGCACGACCTCCTTGTATTTACAAATTGCCAACGTAGCAGACTAGGATAATGTTTATCACTTCGCTACATGGAATGGTACGATACTGTGGTAATTGCAGGGCACTTCTAAGATCAACATTTAGAAGACGATGCAGCAACTAGACAAACAAGGTGATACTGCATCAGGGCCAGACACTACATAAGTACTTCGCACTAGGCTCACTCATGTAGATGCTTTGACTAAATCAGACTTTTGATTGTATTCAACATACCAAGACCAGCAACACCAATGTGGATATGAGATTTACGGGCTTGGAGCACATCCAACAAAATTTACCAGCAAGATCAACACTTTGGACATCAGAATATGATTCTAAGAAAGGAGTGAAGAGATGCATGCTCATCCATAAGCATGTCCGTAAAGCATGAAGGTAAAAGAGGTCGAATGCCTTGACTTCTTTTGAGCAAAACAGAAAGCACAAAATGAATTTTCTCCCCAATGAAAGAGGGGATAAAAGGTTCATCTTTTTCTCCTCGAATCACAATAACCCACAACTTCAAACGAATACATAGAGGTAACACAAATATTCACCTCATGGTACTCAATTAGAAACACCATGGTATTCTTATTGCAAGGCAAGGAAATCTTGAAAACAGAAGAGACAACAAAAAGAGGGAGCCGACAAAAATGGGAGAATGCAATGCTAGATGCCGGAATTCAGAAGCATGGAAAGACAAGGCAACAGGGGGAAAGCAGAATAGACAAACCTCGAGAGCAATGGTTGGGGAGGTCGGACGGCGTCTTTGCAGACAACCTAGAATCCTTGTCCTTAGGGTTAGGGCTAGGGTTAGGGTTAGGGTTAGTGATTACTCTGGAGGCTCGGTCTCCATGGTCATGCTGCACCTGCTCTACACCTTGGCTTATTCTTCTCCGATCAGCCTCCGATGACTTGGAGGAGCCGCCGCCTCTCTCCCTCTGCATAATTACCACCCAAATGCCAGATTTAGGGTTTCAGGCAATCGCATTCATTTTATTTTACTTTTTTGAGGGGATCGGGGGTCGGCCTTCAAAATCAAAACTTTTAAGACTTTCCGATTGGGATTCATAAACAAGCGAAAGGGTTTCCGATGAGATTTGAGGGAGGAAAGGCTCGAAATAATTTGGAAATGCGATGATAATTTGATGATTATAAATATAATGACGATGATGTTTGATGATTAGAGATTGAATCCCTCTTTTGGCTCTTTGCCTGACTCACTCTTCCGATACCACTCTCTCCTCTGCCGGGGTGGGATGGGCTGGGGTGGGCTGGGTTGGGTTGGGATGGGCGGGGTGCCTTTAGTTATTGTAATATGTGTCCTTTCTCATTTCGGAACTTCTGAGAATATACTGTAAATGTGATTAAGACGCTCAGAACCCCTGGCTTGTGTGGATTCCTTCAATCGACTCTTTTCTTTTCTTTTCTTTTTTTTCCTTAAAAAATAGAAAGCTTAAAAGTCATCACCATAAATGTCATGCGTAGCAAATAATTTTTTGAAGAGTTTTTTGAATCAAAAGTAGGGCAAGTTTGGTAACCGTTTCAAGTATTTCCTCTGTGTCTTTCTCAATCAAATTAGTAAAATAAATGTCAAGATATTCTAACTGATGAAAAGTGTATCTAATTATAAACTTGCAACTTGAAGGCTTAGGCAATTTTGGATAGCGTTTCGCGTTTTAACTAAGTCAATACAATCATTAGGTAATTTTTAATGTTCAGTAACATATTATTTTGACTAGTATTTCAAATAGCGTTTAGCTTTTGAAACAACGTTTTTGAAAAGATAATAGTGTTAGCGTTTAGCATTCAAAAAAAATAGGGTTTCATATTTTTTTTGCCAAAAATAATCCTTTGGAAATTATTTATATCCTTTTATGTCTATTTACATTGACCAGCTGACCCCACAGCTAAATTTGCCGAACACATTTATTTCAACTGTTCATCCAAACAGCTATCCACTAACAGCTAAGTTAGAAACGTTATTCGCTACGTGAGCCACTATCTACTACTTCAACCGCTAATTTGGCCAAACAGGACCTTAGTTATTTAATCAAATCAAAATGTTAATTTAAACGTTTCGTAAAATAGTTTTTTTGAAGGGATTTTTGGAGTATTAGCTTTTTGTATCTCAACTTTCTCAAAAACAACTAATTTTACTAAACAATTTTTCTACACAGTTAATACAAATAATCAATAACTAATACAAATAGCTAACAACAGTTTATAAAATAAATAAGAGTTATTTAGTCCCTCAACACATATATTTATCCTCTCCCCCCCCCCCCCCGGGGTTCTGGTTTTGCGAGAAAAGGAACATGAGGTTAGTTTGGCCAATTTGCATTAGTAAGCAAAGGAAAATCTAACAAGTAAGCATAGATGAATCACTAATTGTGAATATTTGTCAAAACATCTCCATTGTGAATCACTAATTGTTTCCCCCTTTTTGGCAAACCAAAGATCGCCATGATGAGAATTTGAAAATTAGAGCTTTTTATTCTATCTTATGTAATGAAATTTTACTTCTAAATTATTTAATATAAAGTTGATTTTTTATTCTAGGACATACACGAATGGGAATTAAGTGGAGCTACAAATATTAGGTTTTTAGCACCCTTAGAATAGTTTTGCTTAGCTTTTGTTGAAAGTTACCTATATGTATACAATAATAATAACGATTTTCAGTGTTGGATTTGTTTTTGTGAAGTTAGTCTATCAAAAGCGTCACGTATGATCAAAGGAACTTTAATGTAATTGCGCCCAACTTGCTAATGCTATGTTAATGGCCAAAGTTGTACTATTTGGTTGGATAATTGCCCTCTCGATCACTCAAGACACTCTAAGATGAGAGGAATAAGTTGTACATGAAACACTAGGGAGGGAGGAGGTTTCCTTTTCTTTCAAGAAAACAATGTCAAAACCTATCAAACTCCTAAGATTACATACTCTCACAAGAGACATCAGCGCCACATATTAAAAATTATTTACATGATAAATACATGTTGAAAAAATACATATACGTGGCAAGTAGGAGTACATACCCTTAAGTGTATGATATACATTATCAAAATTCAAACAATGTATGCAATTGCAGGGAGATAATTTATATGTGAAAGAAGGAAAATATGTATCCTTAAAAATATATCCAATGTTTTTCTTTGCAATTAGAATGACTGATACAGATAATGAGTGGCAAGTGACATGTTACCTGCAAACTTCCATACTTGGTCGCCGTTTAATTATCAATTTTTCCGTATCCAAAAACAGTAGTATAAGTATCAGCTATGGGAGATAAATTTGAACTACAGCTATACACAATCTAAAAGTTGGCATAATAATGGCTAAAAAAGTAGCAGGAAGGGATTCCTGTTCGCTTGCTTCCCTAATTAATTCATGGACCTTGCATGACTTTCCAACCAAACCAACTTTCTCTCTCTAACCCTCACTCGATCTTTTACCTCCTCCGATCCATTGCCATTGGTTTCTAAATAAGGCTGCAAAATAAATATTCAGGAGCTCTCTTGTAATTAGCTCCATTTTCAAGAACCGGCCTCTAAAATCTGGACGAATGGATTCTACGCCTAAAAGCTCTTATTTTTCATTGAAAAACATGTCCCTCTTTTTCCTGATGATCGTAACAGGACTCTTTTTTCTTTCTCTTGTTACCCTAAACCCTTCTACCGCCCTTTTCTCTTCCATCTCCCATCAATCTTCTCGTCCCAACAAGGTAACCTAATTCAGCAAATTCAGCACTCTCTCAAGGCTCAAAAATTCCCTGTTTCTAATTTGCTTCGTGTTTTTTTTTTTCCTTTTTCGTAGACTCCAATGTCAATGAGCTCAGAAGACGAGCTCGGAGAAGCTCTAAGAAGGGCATCAATGGAGAACAAAACAGTGATCATCGGCATAGTGAACAGGGCATATGTTGAAGGCAATGTCATGCCCAACATGCTTGATCTATTCTTGGAAGGGTTTTGGGCAGGGGAAGGCACCAAGGAGCTTGTCAACCATCTGATCATCGTGGCTGTTGATCAGACGGCGTACGAGCGTTGCCTCTTTCGTGGGCTTCACTGCTACCGTCTAGCAACAGACGATGCAAATTTTATGGGAGAGCAGGTGTTCATGTCCAATGACTTCATTAACATGATGTGGAGGAGGACTTTCTTCCTCCTGCAGGTCCTCAAGAGAGGCTACAGCTTTATCTTTACGGTACGTATGCATAACTAATGCATGTCCTCCAGCTTTTTTGGGATGGTTATGGTATCATAACGCACATAATAAATGGATTATATATGAAAATGTCAACATCGAATCAAAGATTAGTTTGGTTTTAATTAATTGGCATACTCGTTCAATTTTAATTAATAGGGTTTGCATATTTGACAGTATTGACATGTATTAGTGATACAGGATACAGATGTGATATGGCTAAGGAACCCGTTTAATATCCTAACAAGACACGAAGAAAGCCACGAGTTGGACATTCAGCTGAGTACAGACTTCTACAATGGGAATTCAACCTCAGTGAGCAACCCAATCAACACCGGCTTCTATTTCGTGAAGTCGAACAAGAAAACCATAACGTTGTTTGAAAAATGGTACGGATACAAGGACAACTCAACGGGGCTGAAGGAGCAAGACGTGCTTCAAAACATGGCATGGAAGGGGGTTCTCGATGATCTCAGCCTCCGCTTCCGGTTTCTTGAGACGCGCCTCTTCAGTGGATTTTGTGAGGAAAGTCCCGACGTCAATGCCGTCATCACCATCCACGCCAACTGTTGCCGCTTCATCAGCGCCAAAGTCACCGATCTTGCCAGAGTACTTCGTCAATGGCTCCGTTTTAGGGCGGACCCCTCTAATCAAACTACGCCCTTTCAATGGCCCAACCATGTTCAATGTCTTAAGTCATGGGACTAGTATCAAATCATGTTGCAACGTTCACTACTTAGGCTTAAGGGTCATCAATTGTATCATGCTCACTCAATCGCAGTATTTGCAGATTTTGCATTTCTGATTCAAGCTAACTACTAGCTAGATGGTCTTCCTTTTTCTAAGTTACACACAAAACGACCTCGAACAAATTTAATTCGTTTCTCCATTGAGATGCAAAGATGTTTCTATTTACAAAACAGCAGAAAATTGTTCCTTCGGGGACATCTGATAAAAATAACAGGTGATCTAACATTGAATAACGTTAAACAAAACCCAACGACACATTCCACCTACTTACTCCTCTTACGTATGTGATTAGTAAAACTATCGCCTCTTCAAAGTGTGCCTGAGGAGCAATGCGGGAAAAAGAACAATAGTAGTTTCAGTATGGATTTTGCCAAGACACAGAATCCCCCCTACAATTACAACAGCAAAGAGGGTGACTTCTGACAATGACGACAAATTTTAGGGAATTGTAAGAATCTCGCAAACAAATTTGGAATTTTCAGTAGAGAAAGTTGAGTACACATGTCATCATCGGATTTCTTTTGTAAAGTATATTTTCCTCTTACAAAAGAATCCATTAACATGTATAGCTCTTGCTCTACCAGTCAGCCGATACTCAACCAATCACACCAGGCGAGGTTACCTCACAAGTATCAACAGTTGGTAGCTGCATGAAGAGAAAGTACACCATATTTCTTCGGTCATAGAAGCTAATGGAGAGCCTTCTGGGCATCAACATATGAGGAAATGCACGGGTATGAGTGACCAACAACGGTCACAATCATGCAAGCAACCACCTTCAAGTTCTCTGGATCAGACCTAGTTCTGAGCATTCTTTATCGGGGAACAGGACTAGTATCATAGGAGAACAGTCAAACAAGAACCCATGGCCCTGGCTGTCCGCTATCTGATTAAAGTTTCAGGTCATCATATCCACAGAATGGTCTCTATCCCAGAAAAAAAATGATCACCCTTCTCTGACATGCTCTATGATCAGCAGCAAGCATAAGAATAACGGATAAGCCACACAGACAAGAAATGACTGATAAGCCACACAAAAGGCAGAATAATGCAGAGAGGGCTCTAGCTCATTTGAACCAAAACCTTTTTTCGTTCATCCCCAGGAGACATCCTCTTTGAGAGTCAATATCAAGAGTACTGTTACGGGTCCATATTGGATTTTCAATGGAGGGGTAATACAGAGCTCAGAATGGATGAAAATGAAGAGTAACTGAAAGCCCTCACACACAGACTATTGATCAGTTACTGTCAGAATTCCCATTGCTCCAGAATGGTAGACGTGGAAATCTGGAAAAAACAGATGCAGTAACTGTATCCTTCTTGACCTCTGGTTGCAAATCAGAATCATGCCAGAATTTGATAACATGGAGACTCTCTTCCTCAGTTGATCTTTGAACAATAATCTTGGATGCATATCCTTTCCGTCTCATAAGTGCACAAAGCTGGGAAGGGTTATTTGACATGAGGGTAACCATGTATAACCACCCCTTCCCAGATAAAAGGCTATCAGCAACTGGCAATATCTTATCTATAACACTTCTTCCGTTCTCCCCTCCAGCCCAAGCAGCAACAATCCCACCACGGCCTACTTCATCCTCTGGGGTTGGGACATACGGGGGATTCACAACCATCACATCGACGAGCCCAGCCAGACGCATCTCCAGCCCTGATGCAATATCTGTGTTGATCACTTCTGCATGAACCCCATGAGATTTCAGAGTCTCCGACGTCACCTCAACTGCATGAGGATTGATATCAGTTGCAAAGTATTCGACGCCGTTGGCCTCATTTCTCAGCATTAGGGCCAAAGACGTAATGACATATCCACTACCACAGCCGATTTCCAAGCAAAGGGCTGGATGGTGTTGTAGTAAATTTGCTCGATCAGCAAGCAACGCATCAACAAGAGCAAAGGAATCATCACAGGGTTCATAAACCTCAGGGTGGGATGAAACAAGGCGAATATCAGCAGTTTTAGAGGGCATCTTCTAAGTCCTTAGAGTGATATGCACAGGTAGACATCCCCTGTGTCAAGTTACAACGAATCAAGAGAAGGCCAATAAACTAAATCAAAGAAAATGTTTCAATGAATATGTCAGAGTGTATTATCAACTAATATATCTCCAAGCAAAATAGCAAAAACAACATTCTGAAAAGTACCAGATACAGTGGCGGATCTAAAAGTTTCGCACTAGGGGTGTCTACCAACGAACATTCATCACCATATGTACCATAAAATAAAGTTTAAACAATACACAAAATATTACAATAATGTACTATTACAATTGTTCTTTACATTTTTTCACTTTTTAGAAGCGATACATAATAGAATCATTAGACATTGAGTCAAACATCTTGAAATGAAATTGGATTGATACATATGAAACTGGAAAAAAAAAAAGAATATGAAGATTAGAAATTAAGCTCACTTAGTTAAAACAAGCAACACATTAGTTCAAATGAAGCGCTGAGACAATGACACAACAAGCAATGTAGCTACCAAGCAATTGATTAATTGATTGAAAATCAAGCAAGAAGCAACACATTAGTTTACTTAAGAGCTAATATTACATGAAATCATCCATATTATCATGCTTCACTTTCCATTTAAATTATGTACATGAATTAATCAAAGTAAAATAATAACCATGCAATTTCCAATTAACTCAAAACAACTTTCGCTAATTGATTAACAGTTAACAATTGACAAGTGCGCATGAATTCTGGGGATGTCTATCAAACAATTAAAGATTACAAATCCGCACAAATTGATACTTAAACTTAATTGCACAATCTAATTTGTCCACCAACACCAAAATCAAACATTCAAATTGAACTTGGGCATGAAAAATTAAACAAAAAACAGAAAATTTCGGAAAGAACAAATGAAACAAACCTATTGATTGATGAGTCGAAGCCTCGAAGGAGATGCTTCAGCGTTGAACAATTCACTAATCACTTGCTATCTACAAAATATAATTTGAGAACAAGCGATTAGAAGTAATTAAAATTGCCAAATGACGAAAATCGAAACCCTAACTAACTAATCGGCCTCAATCTAACCGAACTAACCTGCTGGCTGCTGCTCGCAGCCTCGCTCGTTGGTGGACTGCCGACTGGTCGCCGGTAGGCTCGGCGGGAGGCGGCGTCTCGTCCGGCAACGTCGACGGCGGGAGGCTGCGTGGAACGACTGTCGAGAATGGCAGGAGGCTTTGGTGGGGGGGGGGGGAGACTCGGGCACTGAGAGTTTGACAGTTGAGTCTCTCTGAGTGTTGTGTTTCACCGAGAGCAAGCAAATTTTGTTTCTTAAATCAAGCCTGGGTAATGGGCCATTGGGCCGCGCCTCGCTGTCAGGCACATGCATCCAAGGCTCCAAGCGGTCCATTAGGCCAGAGTCAGCCAAAGTTAGCAACTACGAGTTTTTTGGACCTTTTTTAGAAGTGTCCACTTATAATATTTTTACAGACTTCAAATAAGGTCATTAGAGGTTTTTTTTGGGGAGGGACACCCCTCCCATGGACATAAATTCACCCCTGATTAGACAACAATTCAAGCGATGCTCAAGCTAATAAATTAAACACAGAAGATAGGGTTTCAATGAATAAGCAATAATTTGAACATATACTCTACTCTGCAGGGAATTTCTCCAAATCCAAGTGAATTCAAGTGAGATGATATCACTCGACCAAATCAACGAATACCTCATAAGCTAATAACACATGTTACATAATGATTGAACTAAAATCCAACACACAATAAATACCCCAGTAAAAAAGCCCATGAAATGCCTTGAGTCTAGTCATAAAAATGCTCAGATGTGGCCGAGTAGAAACTCTGAGAGAATTCTCCAACATCATTTGAATAAATTTAGATCCTTGCAACAATCCGGTAGAGGTAAGGTTGCCTACAGTTGGATCTCCCCAGACCCCGCGTAAGCGGGACCCACACTGGGAGGTGTTGTTGTTGTTGTTGTTGTTGTAGATCCTTGCAACAATCCGATGGTCTAGCCAATTAATCAACAACATATCCCTCAAACGAACTATTAGAATGAACCAAATTCGAAAATCAAACAATAATTCATTTGAAAGCATTCCCCAAGTTTCATAATCAATCCATCCACTGAATGAAGTAAAGAGAGAGAAAAGGAGTTTTTGCGAAAAAGGGACATGTCGCTGTCGGGGTTGGATTCAAGTGTTGAAGGATGTTGGAATTTAGTAGTTTTTCCCTTAATTCTCCTCTTTACCTTTTCTCCCTTCCTTGCACTAGTTTGTTAGAGTTTGTTATAACAAACTTTCAACAAACACTTAGCTCTTCTTTTCTTGTATTTAGCTGTATAAATAGGACGATCCCTTAGTTTTTGTACACTGATTCTTTCATACAAAAATGTAATAAACAAGTGTGGCAGTGTTCTTTTCTATTCCTTTTCCAATCCAGTCTTTCTCATTTGCGAAACACAACATGGTATCAGAGCAAACTTTCAAGATCCTGATTCATGAGCTTTTATTGCTTTTTCTTGATTGATTCTTGCAGCTGAGAAGAATCATGAACTTTAGTTTCTTTCTTGACCGATTACTCTTCTGATCTTGTCAATTGTTCTTAGCTTTAAATCGTTCCTTAGCTTGGATTAATTGATTCTTCTCATAGATCAGTCAGACCTTGCACATAGATTTGCTCTCTCTTCTTGCGCTTCTTGAACAAATCAGAAGAATCATTTTGACTACCTTGAAAGGCATAATCAATGGCGGCAACTGGAGGTAACAGAGTTCAAATTGATACTACTGATCCTTTGTTTTTACATCCTTCAGATCATCCAAGCCAAAGTCTGGTAACGGATGTATTCAGTGGTGATGATTTTGAGAACTGGAGGCGTTATGTGACTATTGCTCTATCTGCGAAACAGAAGTTGTATCTCATTGATGGTTCATATGAGAAACCTGCTGCAAACTCTCCTCTACTTCCATATTGGCATAGGTGTAATGATATGATCCTTTCATGGCTTTTGAATTCACTGCATAAAAACATTAGAGACAGCGTCTTGTTTTGTGAGAAGGCTAGTGATATGTGGAAAGAATTGAGTGAAAGATATGGACAATCTAATAAAACTAAATTGTTCCAAGCTCATAAGGAAGTTTCATGTCTTTCACAGGGTGATTTGGATATAGTTGGCTACTTTAACAAAGCAAAGAAAGCATGGGATGAGTCAGCAGCAGTTGGTGTAACACCAAAATGCACATGTGGAAAGTGTGAGTGTGAGATAAATTCCAGATTGCAAAGCCACAACCAAGAACAAAGGTTGATTTAGTTCTTGATGGGACTGAATGAAAGTTACACACCAGTTAGAGGCAACATACTTATGATGAAGGCACTCCCTACCGTGAGTTAATTGTACTCTTTGCTTGTACAGGAGGAAAAACAAAGGCAGGTGAGATCAGGAGGACTTTTTCATATTGAAAGTGCATCTTTCTCTGCTGGAATAAACCACAACCAGAACAACTCAAATGCAACAAGATATTTTCCAGTCAAAAGGCAGGAAGGAGTCAGATCTATACCATTTTGTGATCATTGCAAGAAAGTAGGTCACACAATGGAGAAATGCTACAAGATACATGGATATCCAAGCAAGCAAGGATGTAGGAACAAGTTTTTTAAAGGAGCAAACAATGCTTGGGGAGAGCAAGAAAGCCCAGATCAAGCTCCTGAAGCCACTCCAGCACTACCAGGATTAAATCCAGAACAATCCAAACAACTTCTATAGTTTATTGCAAATCTGACAACAAATACTGAGCAAAGGCAGAGTGTATCAGAGGCCACTGCATCAGCAGCTCATATGGCAGGTATTATGCATGTTTTAAATGCAGTGCATTCTTTTTGTGCAATGCATAAAGGAGCATGGATTCTGGACAATGGTGCAAGTGAACATATGAGCTCAGATAGACAGGCATTGCATGACTTAACCTTACTTAAATATCCTGTATTGGTAAATTTACCTAATGGGACACAAGTTAAGGTTGTATATAAAGGAAGGTTGCAAGTAGCAAAGGGTTTAACACTACAAGATGTGTTACTGGTGCCCAACTTCAAGTTCAATTTGCTTTCAATTAAGAAATTGTGTGAGCAACTCAAATGCACAGTAGAGTTCACAAAAACCTTGTGCATGTTACAGGCCCCTTTTCTGAAGAAGCCACTGGCAATTGGTAAGGACTGCATGAGGATATATGTGTTGGACAGAGAAGTAATTCAAGATATGGAGCTCTTGAACAAAGAAAGAAGGCCAGTCAATCAGAGTGAGGCTGAAGACACTAGTAACAAACATAATGGAGTTTGTATTAGTGCAGCTAGTTCTATTGATTTTGATATTTGGCATCAAAGACTTGGTCATATCTCTTGTAATAAAATGAGAATAGTTCCTGACTTGGAGATGTTACAGCATGACATGACTCATTTTATTTGTGAAGTTTGCCTAAGGCAAAGCAACATAGGGTACCCTTCCCTATGAGTAAATCTGTTTCTATTTGTGCTTTTGAATGGACTCATGTGGACACTTAGGGCCCATATCATACTAAAACACACACAGGACACAGATATTTTTTGACCATTGTGGATGATTACACAAGAGCTACTTGGACCCATCTTATGGTCACCAAAGATGAGGCAGTTTATGTGTTGAAGTCCTTTGTTGTGATGGCTAAAACACAGTTTGGGGCAACAGTTAAGACTGTTAGCTCTGATAATGCCTTAAAACTAAGTAAAAGCTATGAGATTTTGGAGTTTTTTGCTAGCACAGGCATTATGCACCGGATCAGCTGTGTACAGACACCACATCAAAACGGAATTGTGGAGAGAAAACACAAGCATTTGTTGGAAGTCTCTAGGGCCTTAATGTTTCAGTCTTTTCTGCCTGTGAAGTATTGGGGGGAGTGTGTTCTAGCAGCAACATGTTTGATCAACAGGTTACCAACCAAATTACTAAGGGGTAAGACCCCTTATGAGTTACTCCATGGTAAAGCACCCTTGTACAACCATTTAAGAGTATTTGGTTGTCTTTGTTTTATGACCACCACAAAACAAGGCAGAGATAAGTTTCAACCGAGAGCAAGATCATGCCTTTTCATGGGATATCCTTTTGGTCAAAAGGGCTACAAAGTTATGGACTTAGAAAACCACACATTTCATGTATCAAGGGATGTGGTTTTTCATGAGATAGTGTTTCCTTTTGCAGTGCCCCAGCAAGATAAGCCTTTGTTTTAAACCATTCCTTCATTACATATAGAGGAAGAATACAATACAGGAGCTCAGGATGAAATTTCAGTCCTTGAGGACCAAGTTAATGAGACCAGAGGCATTAATTCCTCATCACAGCAAAGAAAATCTAGCAGGACACACAAAGTTCCCAACTATCTGCATGATTATGTCTGCTGCAGTGTGAGAGACATAAAGGAGGCATCTTGTTTTTCCACAATCGCCAACCTTTGTGTTCAGACAGCTCAGTCTCATAAGGTGTTGACAATCCAAGAAGAACACACCATCACTGAACCAAGAAATTTTTGGAAGCAACAGCTCATCCAGGTTGGACAGAGGCCATGGACCAAGAGATTCAAGCACTAATTGAAAATCACACTTGGGATATTATATCATTGCCCACAGGCAAGAAACCAATAGACTGCATATGGGTTTGTAAAGCCAAATACAGGGCAGATGGGAGTTTGGAGAGGCTTAAAGCCAGATTAGTAGTGAGGGGTTTTACTCAAAAGGCAGGTATAGACTATGAGGAAACTTTCTCACCTGTTGTCAAGATAACAACAATAAGAGCTCTTATATCAGTGGCTGCAAAGAAAGGATGGAAACTACATCAACTTGATGTTAATAATGCCTTTCTCCATGGGGATTTACATGAAGAAATTTATATGAAATTACCACCAGGTGTCCATAACAATGTACCTAGTGCAGTGTGCAAATTAAGAAAGTCTCTTTATGGATTAAAGTAGGCATCCGGGCAATGGTACTCAAAGTTGACAGAAGTCTTGTACACAAGAGGATATAAGCACTCCACAAATGACTACTCTTTGTTTTATAAGAAAACAAATGTCTCCACAGTGTTCCTAGGTGTTTATGTGGATGATATACTGTTAACTGGAGATGACAATGAAGAAATTTTGGCTCTCAAGGCCTATCTTGATACAGTTTTAAAAATTAAAGACCTAGGAGAGGCACATTATTTCCTTGGTATGGAGATTTTGTCATAATCAGCAGGCCTTATATTGACACAAAGGAAGTTTGCAGCTGAGCTCATCAAGGAGTTTCTAGATAAGGATGCAAAGACTGTAACTTGCCCTTTGGATTGCAATCATAAACTCCCCATCGATCATGGGGAATTGATGGACAATCCAAGCCTTTATAGAAGAATAGTGGGAAAGCTAAACTTCCTAACTCACACCAGACCAGATTTGGCCTTTGCAGTTCAACATCTTAGTCAATTCATGCAGCAACCCAGATTACCCCATTACCAAGTTGTGCTACATGTCCTTAGATATATCAAAGGACATCCTGATTTGGGTATATTACTTGGTAATGATTCAAAGTTCACCCTAGAAGCTTATTGTGACTCAGACTGGGCTGCATGCTCTCACTCTCGCAGATCAGTCAGTGGGTTTGTCATCTTTTTTGGCCAAAGCTTGATCTCCTGGAAGTCTAAGAAACAAGGAAATGTTTCCTTGTCCTCTGCTGAAGCAGAATACAGAAGCCTTCGAAGGCTCGTAGCTGAATTGGCATGGCTCAGCAGATTGATTCATGAGTTGACAATAGAAGATATCACTCCCATTCCTGTCAAGTGTGACAACCAAGCAGCCATCTATATTGCTAAAAATCCTGTGTTCCACGAGAGAACAAAACACATTGAACTTGATTGTCATTTTGTCAGGGAAAAAACTCCTTGCAGGTTTGATCTCTCTTAGTTATATCCCTACACATCAGCAGCTGGCTGATGTCCTCACCAAGCCCCTTCCATGCACGACTCATCATGACATTATCAGCAAATTGGGAGTTCAGAGAATTACCAATTTGAGGGGGGGGGGGGGTGTTGGAATTTAGTAGTTTTTCCCTTAATTCTCCCCTTTACCTTTTCTCCCTTCCTTGCACTAGTTTGTTAGAGTTTGTTATAACAAACTTTCAACAAACACTTAGCTCTTCTTTTCTTGTATTTAGCTGTATAAATAGGACGATACCTTGGTTTCTGTACACTGATTCTTTCATACAGAAATGTAATAAACAAGTGTGGCAGTGTTCTTTTCTATTCCTTTTCCAATCCACTCTTTCTCCTTTGCGAAACACAACAAAGGAGAAGATTAAAGCATGCGAATGGAAGAAATCAGCGACAATAAGAGACTACAACATTCCATTAAAGAAACGTACGAAGAGAATGAAGAAACCAACCAAGAAATGGACGAATCAGTGGTGGTGACTGGTGAAGAGTAGGGACTGGGGAGGGCAAGCTAGCTCCACCAAAAATGAACCAACAAAATTGGGAGGAGCAACGAGGCAAAATATACCTGACCTTTTTAGGGGGGGGGGGGGGAATTGGAGTCAAATTTGACATTGTTAAAATGCCTCATTTGTTTGATGTAGGCATAATATGAATTTATGTTTACATTCATATATATATATATATATATATATATATATATATATATATGTAAAAATATTTTTGGGGATAGAAATATAGATCCGTTCTTTTCAACTTATTATCTATATAACTATCTAAAAATGAGTGAATTAATATGTTTTCGACAAGTGTTTTCATATGATTAGCTAATGCAAACTTATGATTAATTCATTTTAATGATTTAAGGTAATTTGAGAACAAAACAATATAAAGACTAAAATAAATATTTCTAGAAAGTTATTGAAATGATTGCAAGTGGGGGTTTAAAACTTGTAGTGTGATTAGATTATTCTTTTAAACTATCTAATAGAAATATTATACATGAGTAACGGTTTTTTTTTTATGTACAATAAATTAAATTAATCATCATAATAATAACGAATAATCTTTTTCTTTTTACACAATTACAATTACAATTTTGTGGATCCCATTAGATAAGAGGCACAGTTGAAAATTTTAACTATTGAACTCTTCACAATTAAATTTTTTAGTTAAATTTATTATGTATGAACCAATATATTTATTTAGTCCATTATTTATTGTTGAACATTGAGATAAAATCGTATTAGAAATATCAACCATACTACTATCGTTGAAATATTTATTCTCTGAAGAAAGTATTTTAATGAATGTCAACCCAGACTATTGAACTGTTTGTTTCTTATTCTCAATTTTTAACTCTATATTATAATTAGTTAACATGCGATTATTGGTTTTGTCAAATATGTTGCAATTCTAAAATGCTAAAAAATTTCTTGCTTGATTGTTAAATTTTAAAAAAAAAGAAAATCTAATATAAAAGACTACAGATATTCATGCGAAGCATTGATTTAATGCTAGTAAATACTTATTATCGACATTCAACACTAATCAACATCAATCAGTACTAATTATTACTTATTAGCACGTAATCATATTTGCTACTTACAATTTTAACCATGAGCAACACTCATTAGCATTGATTAACAATAATTTATTTTTAATAAGTTTAAAAAACAAGCGTAGTACTGTTTTAATGCACCTATTGTCAGGACAACACGTATAGGTTGCCTTAACGGACTATTTTACAAACAAAATAACACTATCTCTAAAATGAAACAAAATAACGCTATCTCTAAAATGATTTGTCGGCTCCTTAAAATTCCTGCATGCAAGGGGAATTCATTTCATACCAATTGAGGTTCAAACATAGGAGGTTAAACTGTACACCCTAAGGCCTAAGGCAGCCTCCATGACCACACATACAAGACCCATAACAAAACTAAGCCTTCTCTAGGGAATTGCCAATGTAGCCCAACTATTCTAGAAGTGGAAACTGTCTACTATTTCTATAATCAATTTCACTGAGATTGAAATGGGTGTGGACCAAACTCATATGACCTGAACTTCCGTTCTGAGTCTGAGTCTGAGCCCTGAGCCATCCGTCAACATCGTACCGTGCGGATACACATGGATTTCAAATCTAGATCCCTAACATCATCCCAGAGACGCACTATTAAGACTAACTCACATTTTCAACAAGTTTTAGAAAAACAAAGTGAATTAACATCATGATGCATCAAGATTAAAGACTAGCTTCCACCAAATTGTAGAAAAAAAAAGTGAGAACTTGAACATATTCCATGTCAAAATTCAAGATCAACTTTTTGACATTATGTATGGACCACTAATCACTATCACCTCTCTTTGGATTTCACAGGAACACCTTTGTACATATTAACACGGTCTCTCAAAGATTCAAACCTAGGGCGTGCCACCTTGTTGTTGGGATCAAAAAGCAAAACTTCTTCAAATGCCTTCAAGGCAGACTTGAGATCTTTCTTCTTCTCGTATGCATCACCCAGGTTGTTCCAGGCCGTAACGTAGCCTGGCTGAAGTTTCACGGCTTTCTCAAACTGGGCGATGCCTTTTTCCAGCTTCCCATCACGCACATAGCTGACTCCCAGGGCATTGTAAACCTGTTCATGGAGATCATGTAGGCTTTATCCACAAGCAAACAATCAGACTCAGCCAAATACAACAATTACAGAGCAATAAAACGTGCACTCCCCAAAGCTTAAGTCTCACTGTTTCGTAATCAGCATCGATAGTCAGAAGTTGCTGTGAGAAAGGGTTCTTAAGCTACATTAAATGGTGGGAATGACAGGAAAACAGACAAGCAAGCACTTTTTCTAACACCCTCCCCCCCCAAAAAGAAAAAGGAATCCTACAATTTGTTGCTGAGGTTGGAATCCACAATGAGGCTGGTGGTGTTACAATCATGCAATGCATTCACGGAACCACCATATACTGCTCAGTTTTAAAAAGTGCCAGGCGCATAGGGTCGCAAAGTGCGAGGCGAAGGCGCACGCATCATGGACGCAAAACGCACTTCTATGCAAAAGTTTTAGAAAGGATTTCATATTTCACAAAGCATATTTGGCAGAAACAAGTTACATGAATGCATTAAAATGTGATTAGACATCAATAAGACTACTAACATAGCAAATAACCTTAAGATATCTTATCTAATCATCGTAGTTTCTCAATGCAAGTACTTATGGTACAAGTTTAGCTTACCTTTTAGCTCACAAGGAAGGAAAAGAAGAAAAAAGGTAAAAAGCAAGGCTAAGAAAAAGAAGAAAATGGGGGAAGATATAGTCTCGCATCTGTGAGGCCACCTCATCCCCTTTGAGGCGCTGACCCGGTAGCCTCATGCCGAGGCGCGCTTAGGCGTGCCTCAAGTGGGCTTTTTTAAACTAAGATATACTGTGACTTCAAGTTTGCCAGACTGATGTTGAGAGTATTCATCATGAGTCTAGGTGTAGGAATCAACCAAAACAATCCCAATCCATGCCTCGAGTACCCCCTTTGCGCGGGGGGGGGGGGGGGTGTCAGATGCAGGGTTTCAGTGATAGAATCCAAGAATTGCAAATAAATTGTTTCCGTCTGCTCTCAATTTGAACAGCATTTTTCTAAAGCTTGTGTGTTTTATAGTCTTATAGAAGGATCCATCGTCCTACTCCATGCCCAAAAGCCAAGTATCATGTTGGCACTTGAGAAGAAATAAGTAGATCTAAAGTTCGGTGTGAAGGGGCAAAGAAAACTTATCCCCTTCATAATGTTGGACGAGGCAGAGGCACAAGAAATCATCGGGAGAAAAGATTAGGATTTGAGGACGAAACTTACCATTATTTTTATTTTAGAAGAAAGTCAAAAATGTGTTTAAAACAAATTGAAAAGAAATAAGAAATGAGATATTCATCTGAAACTACAAAGGAGATAAATTTACGCAGAAGAGGTTCAGGCATTCCAGTCATCTTCAAATAGAATTAACAGAAAATGAAAAGATAATTCAGTTTTGAATGACTGGCACGTAAGGATCATGCTTATCTTGCTAAAATCAATGATGGCAAACCTGGGCAAGATCCAGGTCATCACCATCCCATTTTTCAATTGCCTGAAGCAAGTACTTAGTAGCAGCAGGATAAAACTTTCTTCTCAGCATTACTGCTCCAAGTTCAAACAGTTCAGTAGCACTCGCATCACCGCTCCTAACTTGCTCCTGAAATTGCAACAACACGGTAAATAGAGATCCTAAGAGTAGCATCTCATGACCAGTCCACAATATTGTGACAGAGTCAAAGCTTAAAGTTATTGATCATCTGTGCGCTAAAATAAGAACCATTACCTGTAATTCTTTAGCAGAAAGATCAAGTTCTCGTCGTACAAGCACTTGGCGGATAACAAAAAAGGTCCCAACTCCAAGCAAAGCCAATAGCAAAAGCAAGTAGGACAACTGAATTCCTAGTTCAAACAACTCCCCAACCTCATACACTGGATCTATTTTGAAGTCAGTGCCAGCAAATGCCACTTCTGAAGAAGCCAATAACGAGATTGCAGCAGAGGACAAAGCAGTAACACCACCCAATGACCACCTCCAATTTTCTCCATCATTCACAGTGGATGATTTCCTACACAATTCTGCACAGGATTAATGAGCATTCAATTTGCAACCAAGGAGGCGAACTTAATTTCAACACCCCCCCCATAAGGTACTATTACTCCATGAACCAGGACCACACATGTTATTTCAGGTACAATGCCTTAGAAGATTATCAGAAAAAAGCACATGAAAAGAAAGAAAAAATAGCCAACCCCCCACCCTCCTCTTGAGTTTTGAATTTGTGAAGGAGCAGTACGCATCCATTGGTATTGACTATTTTATGAATAATACAAATTCTATCCACAGCATGATGGCAACAAGAAAAACATCACATATATATAGTAAGGATTAAGGAAAGTGCTAGAATTGAATTCTTTCCATCATTAGACATCTTCATTAATGTGAAAGAGCTCATTTGCATAATATATCATAAAAAAGTATGATATCTTTTACCGACAAGGTACCCCCTCTCAACACAGCACAAAAACTGAAATCCACAAGGTGAGAAGATCAGCATCTTGTTTGCAATTTAAAACCATTGAACAAATACTATTCTGTGGAATATAATATAGCTAAAAAAACAAACACACAGATTACCTTGGTGATTCATCGATACAAATGGCGGCAACATCAATGTCCTTCCAAATTTCTGCCTTCATCCACCATAAAGGAAAAGGTTAGAAACCATATATGCTACAATGACTACCTGATCGCCATGAAATGCTGATTGTGAGGGTCAACTTCCCTCATGAAACGTTACCAATTACAAAGATAACAAGAATCACCACTCCATATATGTGAATTTCATTTTCACGCCAGTAATGCATTAATTACTTTAGCTCCTCACAAAAATACTATCCAGCTGAGGGCACATCAACTAAGATGTTCCAGTTAAAATATCAATTTCCTGTATTTTGCCGAGTTCCATAAGATTAAGTTTCTGTTTGTGGTTTCCAGGATGTTTGATTCAGGTACCAGATGGAGCTTGTCTTGTGATTTAGCATAATATGTGATCTGTTCCTAGGCGTGTTACTAAGTTCTTTAATGCCATTATTCCGCTCTTGTTCTCATACAATGTGACTTAGTTCCGCGTTTCTCTTTTCCTCCCTTCCCCCCCCCCACCCCCCACATTGCTATCTTGCTTGTTTGAATATGGTTGCGATAGACACAATGAGCACTACAATACAATAAGGGATGAGAAAATTGAACCTGAAACCTAATGCACTCCGGTCTCACTCTAAACCATTCGATCAAGACCTCATGGGCAGTTGAATATGGTTGTTTCGTCACATATGTCGTATAATATAACTCCAGCAGCATACACAGAGCGGTCCTCAATATGCAGGGAGTAGTTTTACTTGGAAAGTCACTGCCCACGTGATAACCCAAGATCCACTACCACCCAGACACTATCCCTGTCAGCCAAACAAGATCTTAGCTTCTCCTACCCCCTACTTGCCAGGCACTTTCACTTCACAGTATGCAAACCACCAGAACCTACTGGTTTTCTTGTAGGCATCTTATGACGAAAATCAAAACAATAAAAAAAAAGTACCCAAAGAAAAAATGAAGCGAGAAAGAGAGCACTTACATAGCGTGGAAGGTTGGGGCAAGGTATCAAATTTCTGGGATCATTCGACGAGCAAGACAAGAAGTTGATCCTGGGAAGCGACAATGAAGCGACCACAACACAAGAATGAGAGAGAAACATCGAAGAGGGTTTGGGTTTGGGTTTGGCGAGAGTGGACGAATTCACTGCCTTCAAAATTGTGTCTGGGAATGAGTTTGAGGTCGAAACCATGATTATCTATCTCTCCCTCTTCTGGGCAGATGTTAGATTTTTCTGGGTAGGTCGTCAAAATTCAGAGAGAATTGAGGTTCTAGCAAGAGCTTCTGCCCCGTTGGTGTGAAGTCTATTCGCCAGTGGACAGTGGCAGTCTTCATCAGCCTTCCTCATCCATGGATAAACACCGGATAGTTTTTTTTTTTTTTTAAATTGATATTAAATTAAAAGGGGCAAGAACTCCTGGAAACTGCAGTGGATAGTCATGGACCTAAGGGAGGCCCAGATCCAGTTCATCTAACTCGTTAAACTAGGCTTGCTGAGGCCTATATGACTGACATGCCTCCACTACACTAACAAATTGCTTACCTGACACAACATCACTTTGCGTTCAGATTTAAGATTTTCAATCTGTTTATTAAAATAGGGTTACACATAAGCCATTTAACAAGAATGAAATTGCCTACAAAGTCAAGGAAGCTAGGGATCTTTTCATTTATCTTTTTATTTGGCATGGCTATGATTAATATGAAAGAATTTTATATGCACATATTTTTGACAATTAGTAATTCAAATAATTAGATGAAAATAACACCAGGTGCCAATGAAAAAATCAAATGAACTACAAGATAAAATGTCTATTCTCTAATCCTAATAACATGTACAAATTAAAGGAAGAGGGCAGAAGGGAGATATATATAGAGAGCAGTAGAGCACCTCTACAAGCTGTCTAAGTAAGTACAACTTCAATCTAATTGTTACCAACTAATTATAATTAGCTAAACGACTAATTGTTGATGTGGTGGATGAGAGCTAGTCTCATCTTCATTAAAATAAGAGTGAATTAGCTTGACTGATTTGTCCATGATAAAAGAAGAATCAGAAACAACCACAACATCGAGTGGAGGTTCAAGTATGAATGTTTCTTTTTGGAGGTAAGAATAGTAAGTGTCGAATGTACTTGGGGTCACATGCAAATAAAATTCCAGCCCATATAAGAAGTCGACTTCTAAAAAATTCATCTCAGTGGTGCTAATTCCGCCTATTTTCGCGTAATATGCATTGTTGTGGTGCCTGAAAAATTATATAACAAAATAATTAAGATTTTAATAAAAGGAACAAAAAGGATGAACCAATTAATTATATCATTTGAGAAATATGCTTACTCGTCATCCATGAATTTAGCGGCAAGCATGACACTGGTGATGAGCAATCGATGAACATTGTAAGAATTGATGGGCAACAATGGTTGTCTCTGCGCGAAACGATCCAGGTAAACATAAGCAATTAGGAAGCAACAAGGGCTGCAATTTGCATACTTGAAGATCCTCTCCAAATAACTCCGAATCGATATCGTAGGCAGGCTCAAGCCATCAAAGGCTGACGCTTTCTGGGTTGCTGATCCACGCTTCAGATCATTCGATTCGGCCACCCGTTCCAGGAGAGAGGAGATGAAGCTGATCATCTTCCTAGCCATGGAGCTTAGCCTCTCAATTAAATTCACACATGCTATTGGTATTGGAATCTTAGCACAGACTCACAGATCCTCAGGCTTGCTTGGGGGTGGGTTTTGGTACATATAAACATATTCAAAATACAGGTAACCGGTAAGTTTGTTAAAAAGGAAAATGGTTAGGATCGTAATTCAATTTACTTTCCTTTTTTCATTTATTAATTTAATTTACTTTTCAACTCATATGAAGAAGAAAAGAACCCGCCTCCTATTGTTTTTTTTTTTCTCTTGTAATGGAAGATTTGGCAATGATCACATGCCATAATATGGCGAGATTGTATTATAAGTGGTCGCTACTTGCTATACTTTAATTTACATGTAATTACATGTGGGATAAATTATTGTATTGTATAGCCTTTTATGGCTCATACAGACAAAAAATAAAATAAAATGTGGGACTAATTGTTCCCCAACAATGCAATTATGAGGGGGTATAATACAAATATATAATCCATCTATATATACATGTATAGATGCTATTTTTTATTTATTTGCTTTGCAAGAGAAAGGGAAAAATTCATTAATCAATAAACTGTACAGCATCTATAAGATGCCTTTGACATAAACAAATACAAGTTCTAATATAAAAACACAATCTGCATTCAACTATAATTTTGAATTTATAGTATAAGGATCGATGATAGCTTAAACTAGGGATTGAGGAAGGGATGCAGGAGCTGGAAATGTGTGTGTTAATTTCGATCTCATCAGTCCTTAAATTTTCACATTAAAAAAATTAAGATAGGTTACAATCATATGTTATTTGTAATTTTCTTTGTTCATTTTGACATATAACAATAAATCCAAAATTTTGAAATTGAGCTGAAACGAATCTTTTGATGGTCCTACGATTAATTAACAGATTCATCAATGTTGTTGTTCATTATATATGAATCTACTATAGTGGGGTCGAGTTTATATTTTAGGTGAGGTGTCTATCAAGGCTAAGCAATTAAGAAAAGAAGAGTGAATGGATGATGAATTGAAGCTTTAGTTGTTGTACTACCTGGAAAGTTTTTGGCATACAATCTACATGTATGCCTTGATGCCAATCCCTGTCTACATTCCTGCCTTGAAGCACTTATGGTGGCGTCATTCTTAGTCTCCGATGGTGCAATTGTTGTATTACATTAATTACTCCATTGTCATTGGTTTAAAGTACTTAGTAATTATAGTCGTTTGCACAGTGCTAACTACTCTCTATGACTATTTTTATATTAAGACAGCACTAATTCTGCTATGGTTTTGCCATGTATAGTAACTTGTTCAAGGTCGACATATAGGATAAAACATTTCATAACATGTGTTTAATTCTTTCCAATCTTTCATTTATGTGAATTGAATCAACACATATTTTAAATCCTGACCAGAAATTTAACTTGGACTACTACTTATGCTCTGTGAAAAGTCCAATTATGTTATGGGACTTTAAATGCGCAAGTGCAAAAATGTCGACAACTACCATGATCAGAATATATTACTTAACTAACTGCAAAGTCGCAAGCCATAATTATATACAAATCAACACAGGTTCACAGTGCAAAACAGAAGGGAACTAGAGATTGAGCTAGGATCGAATTGTGTGTCACTCATGGTTGTTGGGGAATAAAGGAGGCTATACATGCATTGGACTAGCATTGGGATCCAAAGCACAGGGGTAACTAGTGTTCCAAGGAACAAGAGGTAGAAGAATACTCTGCAACTGAAGGTAACATTTCAGATTCTTTACTGTTTAATTATTTCTTCAGTTTCATTATCAGGCATGAGTTGTTCAAAACCATTGCCCACTTCTCTACCGCTTTCTCCAGCCATATTTCCATATTGAAACCAACCCGATTCCCTCAATAACCCAACAAAAATCTCTTTGTGACCTGCATCTGCTTCTTTTTCACAGAGTTCTAGAAAGGCAGATATGTTAGTGGGTTTTGACTTCCAAGTGTCTGAACTGTTACTGAAAGCAGCTTCCTTGAAAAAAAAAACAATGCCTCAGAGATCCTCCCCTCTTTCATATGAGCTTTTCCAAAAAGCTCCCATGATGTTGAATTTGGCTTCCTCCAAGCTTTAACCATATGAGCTTCTCCAAAAATCTCCAGAGAGGACTTGGCCATGCTATTGGTGATGGAGTTGAAACCGCCAGCTTCTGGCTGGCAAGCTAGATTGACACAAAACCACTTGTTGAGCTTGCAGTTAGGCGCGTTCCATCGTTGGACTTGGAATTGCAAGTGTCGAATTATTGGGAACGCGGTAGAGGCTGGTGTTGGGATTCGTTTGCTGAATATTTTCCATCGGATATTTTGGAAAATAGCCTCGTTTGAAGTGGCTGAAAAGCGTGTCAAAGTCAACTTTTACTGGAAAGGACAATCATCAAGTGTGTTCTCCGTTAAGTCCGCCATTGCTCTTATTCGAAACGATCCCTTGCCAACACCAAATGACTCATGGAAATGGATATGGAATATACGTGCTCCACAACAAATTAAAATGTTCATGTGAATTAATTGTTCTCCATGATACGCTCTTGAGGAAAGCGAATTGAGCTAAGATGGGAATTGAGTATGGATCCGACGTGTGTAGCCAGCGGGGATCCCTCGGAGGACATTGAGCATATCCTTAGGGGTTGCCCCCAAGCATGTATCGTACGTTTGGCAGGTCTTACCAAGCATGGGCTACGCTGTGAGGCTAACGGAGCTGATTTCCAAACCTAGATGGCATCCAACGAAAAGGTGAAGTATATCTCTAATAAGTGGGATACGAAGTTCGTGGTTGCACTATGGTACTTGGAAATGGAGATGCGCCTTCTGTTTTGAAAGTGTCGAGCGTTTGCCCACGGACAAATGCAAATTCCTTATAGAAGTTTAAGGAGGCCATTAGGATGCTGACAATGGAGGATGCTTCGGATAAGGGGATATCAATTAAGAGCACGAATTGTGCTGATGGTTGGATGGGCTGCGCCACCTACAAGATGGATTATATATGCTCAACATGGATGGAGCCTCGAGTGACAATCCGGGACCGGCGGGAGGTGGAGGAGTAATCCGTGGAGAAGGGGGGGAATGACTATGTGGCTTTATGGAGAGAATGGGTGTCTGTACACCAGTGAAGGCCAAACTCAAGGCAGTATACAGGGCATTAGAATATCAAGAAAGTCGGGTTTAACAAAGTTTGCATACAGTTAGACTCGTTGATAATAATGGGTATCCTCAAGGCCTAAAGGGTGACTATAGCTAGTATCTTGAGCATGCCCCTATTTTGAGTGCATGCAAGAGGATTATCGAACAACCGGGATGGAAGGTCAAAATTTCTCATTATTTTCGATAGTCAAATCAAGTAACAGATAAGTTGGCCAACTCAGATATCTCGCTCGCTTCATATTAATAGATGACATATATTCCACCCTCGGAGGTGAAAGATATTTTGCATGTAGATAGTGTTGGGCACTCTAGCCCCAACATGGACTCAATTAATAAAACTTTGATCGGGACATTGCTTATCTTCTAAACAAAACAAAAAAAATAAAAATTGAACACCTGCTTGTCAAACTGTTTTTTCTTTTTCTTTTTTTTTGTAGGCAGGACGAGCCCGGTGGTTCTCTCCCCTCTGACTCTGACTTCCCGCAATCCGGCTCAACTCCTTTGGCTTTCGTGGTGCCTTCCCATTCATTGCGTGTCTATATTTGCTCTCTCTCTCTCTCTCTCTCTCGCTTTCTCTACCTTCCCCGCTCCCTCCTTCCAGGCTGCCTGCTTTCTGTCGGAGATCCGCGGTTTTCCGGCCATTCTTACGCCGGACAAGGCACTGATTGCGGCGAATTAACACCTCGCCCTCCCTTGTTTCTTCGCTTTCTTTGCCGATTGCGTATCAGTCATGAATCCCGAATAGTAAGTTTCTGCATCAGTCCTTCATTTGTTCATGCCAATTTCATTCATACTTGTGCGATTTCTCACCTGTTACTTGCGATTGTTCATTTCGGCTCTTTTTTCTTCGATTCATTTCATTTATAATTAATTTGTCGGTTGATCTGTGACCCAACTTCTCGATTGAGATGCCGTTTCTGTTATTTGCATATCTGAATTCACATAAACGATGGATTATTTCGTGGATCGTTCGCTTGAATTGTCGATATTTTTTTTTTTGGGATGGGAATTCTGTGATTATGTTGTAGAAGTTAAGGGGGAGGGACAATTCTCTTCCAGGTTGACTACTTTTCTGTAAAGCGTCCTCCTTTGTGTTTCGTGTCCACATTGTAGGCTCAAACGGAGGCCTCCATTGCAACATCATCTATCTGCGACAGCGTTGGGATTTTGGAACGACTTATTGCCTTTTATTGTAGGTTGTGAATCGGTTCTCAGACCAGAAGTAATCCACTCATACCATGTGGGGTTGGGAGCTGTCTCCTTTTTTTTGGGGGGGGGGGGGGTTGTGGAGGGAGCTGAAGTCACTGAGCCCTGATGAACCATCACATTTGTGAAACATGAAGGTGTTGATTTTGGACTGTTCTCATATGAGAGAATTTCGGTGTTTAGTGATTTGAGGTCTAATGAGTAGACTAGTTGGTGGATCAGAACACTCACAATCTCTGTGTCTTTGTTTTGTTGAATTCATGGTGTTGCATTTTGTTGAATTGATGGTGACATTCCATGTTCAGTCTATGTCATGTGAAAGAGAGTTTACCCATTAGACCAACACCGCTAGGTGTCACTGAGGAGAGCAGAATTCTTACTAAGGTCAAAAGTGTGCAATCCCAACTGTATTTCGTTGTCAAATCATCAAGCTGTTTGTCATTTGAGAATGCCAGTTGGCATGGCAACATCACTTAGATATCAATATATCTGATTTTGTTTTTTGTTTTCAATTGTCATGTCCTTTATCAACTATGTGTTCTTTCCTAACCCAGTGTTGTGTTTTACAGCGATTACCTGTTCAAGCTTTTGCTTATCGGAGATTCCGGTGTCGGCAAGTCATGTCTCCTTCTCAGATTTGCTGTAAGGTTCACAAGTTTTATGTTGATTGCTTAGTTTAGCTTTAGACGCTGACAAGTAGCTAAATTGATATGACAGCCTGGGTTTTCAGTGCCTTTGCCTGGGCAATGGTTAAATTTGATGATTGGAGGTCTAAAAAACCAATGCCATGCCGTAGATGATTACATTATTTGTCTTCTTCCATGCTGGGAACATTCCTGCCCCTGCCCCCCAAACACAAAAAAAGGCATCTCATAATCACTTTAGAAGGAAAATACTTCATTTTTGATGTTTTGTTCCTTCAATCATTTACTTTGATGGTAGACAATCAATATTCCAGTTTGGAGATTGTCGAGCCAAAGTTTTGCAGCATCCCAATCCTTGTAGTTGTAAATTTTGGTTGTTGACCCTATTGTTAGCTTGGTACTGGAATCATTTGGCAAGTTCTTTTTTTATGGTGAACACTTATTCATTATCCTCAATTTTAGTTCTGAATGATGTGTTTTGGGTATTTGGTCTAATGACTCGATTCATTTTGCCTACCAATGTTCTGTAAAAATTTGAAACTTTTATTAGAGCTATGAAACTTTTAGTGAAGATCCAAAATTGACCCTGAAAATTTTGTAGATAATTGAAAATTTTAGTAAAAGATGAAATGAATATAGCTTATAAGAGTTCTATTTTTCTTGCATTTTCATTCATGATCATTTTGGGTGCTTCTGAGGTTGATCTTGGTTATTTTTGTGATTTCGTTGCACGGTTCTTACATGGAGAACCCTCATATTTTCCCTCATGAATGATTGGTACAGGATGACTCATATTTGGACAGCTACATAAGCACTATTGGAGTAGATTTTGTGAGTCTCTAGCCAAGTCCTTTACAAGTGATTGGAGCTTGTGTTACTTGCTTGATTCTTATGTAATTATATTTGTTATAGAAAATCCGCACTGTGGAGCAAGATGGAAAGACAATTAAACTTCAAATTGTAAGCTTTCTTGTTGGCTTTATAAATAATATTTCTCTATAACTGTTGGTTAGGATTATGTATATTTACATCTGGAATCTTCTAGTGAGCCCTAGATTCTTGTGCCTGAGAGCAACTTCTTGACATTTTCTTGGCTGTCTGACGATCATGTCTGACATCAATACTTTCTGTCATCCAGTGGGACACAGCTGGACAAGAACGTTTTAGGACAATCACTAGCAGCTACTACCGTGGTGCACATGGCATCATTGTGAGTATCTTAATTTTCTTGCTTTTCCCCTGGGACCCCAGTAAGGTCCTATTACACTTCTTGTGCTTGGGTGTTGTCCTCCTTGGTTAGCCTTCTTCTTGCCCTTTGCATGTATTCAAATTTCTTTCTGGTTTTGGACTTTTGGTTTGCTCACCGTACCTTCTTTTTTAGGTGGTTTATGACGTGACAGATATGGAGAGTTTCAACAATGTGAAGCAGTGGTTAAATGAAATTGACCGTTATGCTAGTGACAATGTCAACAAACTTCTAGTTGGAAATAAGTGTGATCTTGCTGCCAATAGAGCTGTGCCATATGAAACTGCCAAGGTTCGTAAAGCAGTTTATGTATTATAACATATTTGAGCAGCTGTTAAATGGAGAGACTTAACAGCTTTAGCTTCCCTTTTTGTCTTCTGCAGGCTTTTGCTGATGAAATTGGTATACCTTTTATGGAGACCAGTGCAAAAGATGCTACTAATGTGGAACAGGCTTTCATGGCTATGACTGCCTCAATCAAAAACAGGTACAGAAAATCAGAACTAAGCAGTGATTTCTTTTGATCAGTTACTGCAGACAGATCAGCAAATATTGGTATTCTGTGCTTCAAAGACTTACCATGTGACTATCCTGTGCATAAGCTATCTGCATTAGTGGCTATTCCTTGGGTGCATTACTGAGGAGCACAAATGCTTGCCTTAGATAACTAGGAAAATGTTTGCTTTGGATTTTCTCAAATAGAAATAGAGAATGAAGTATCTGAAAAGATTATTAGAAGCCCCTCTTTATCTTTTTCTGAATGCATTCATACATAAAGTGATGATCAACTCTATGGGTGAATTTGTGTCTTGCTTCCCTTTCGTAGATTTGGATATGGGAATTTCTCCATTTGTTGGCTTAGCTAGTAATCAATATAATCGATCTAGATACCATTCTTAGGAGGGATTTAGGGAATTGGTGATGAGCCTTTTATGAATAAACAAAATTGTGTGGGTCTTTTGGAATCGGCCTCTCTACTAGGGTTAGAGGGTCAGATATGTCTGTAGAGATAAGACTGTCTACATCTGGATCTTCCAAATGCGGGATGTATACTGGTAGTTGTTGTTGGTAAGTTCATGGAATAGAGAAGGGATTTGAGGAAGCCCAAAATTTCATCCATAATAACTGAGGAAGCCCAAAAGCTCACCGTGCAGTTCCTGTCATTAATATGCACATTGTCTTTCACATGTGTCCTATTGTAAATTGTGAGTATATGGCCGATTTTCTTAAGCACCACCTTCAGACATGTAGACATGTCTAAGTTGTACGACAAATGCTGTGATGCGGGATTCAAGGCATGTTCTTTTCAACTTGTGAGAAGTACTTATTGGTGCTTATTATTGAAACATGCTAAAAGTTACTGAAACATGCCGAATAGTTGAAGAAAATACAACTAGGTATTTTCAACAAGTACTTAACAGTGCTAAATGATGCTGCATTGTGTTGAAAGTTGCTGAAAGTTATGTTGATGATAAGTACTTATGATAAGTTGAAAAGGCTTGCCAACTGTGAGTTGTCCAACTGTATTTCAGCATCAACTACCACTTCTCCCTTAGTTGGAAGAAATGATTCTGTTAAACAGCCTGGCTAGCTAGCTGTGGGCCTGTAGCAGAAATGCTGTAGAGGTCTACATATCGAAATAAAAATAAAATATGGAGAAAATACAGGAAACATGATGGAGAAAGAAACAGCTGGGTAACTGTTTTTTTGAGCAATTAACTGCCTGTTTACCCCTCTTCTCTCAACCCCAGACCTGCAAGTAGACCAGCCCGAGGCAGATTGTCTTGATTATTCAACTCCAGCTCCTGCTTTCATAGTCATTTGCCTTTTTATCAAGTGAAGCTAATAGTGAACGTTGTATCTGGTTATTGCCGAGCGAAGACTGATGATTGCAACTCAATTGTCATCTGTTCGTAAAAGAAAGTTGCTCAATCTTTATGTTCCTTTATATGACAGGATGGCCAGTCAGCCCATGAACAATGCCAGGCCCCCAACAGTTCAGATCCGAGGTCAGCCTGTTCAACAAAAGAGTGGTTGCTGTTCTTCATAGGGAAATTTTATTATCGGGGTGCCCCACTGGCATGTAAGAAAGATTCTCTTCTGCAATATTATTGGAATTCAGCATTCATTGACACGGCCTAATTTAGGTCCTTTAATCTAGCAGTTTGCTATTTCTTTCTTTGAAGCTTCTTGTTGCTTTCTTACTACTAGATTTGTATAAAATGGTGGATATGAAGACAACTCGTTCGTGTTGTTTACTTGTTTCAGTATTTCTTAAGAATTTCGACGGTTGGCTTTTATTGACTAAATCTATTCATGTCATTACGCAGAACTAAAAAAGTGGCAATGGTGTGCATACATGTTGTATAGGCCTATAGGGTATGATCTTTAGCTCTATTATTGAATCTAGATATGAGTCATTTTATATCTGGCTTTGGGTGCCCGTGCCAAGGTATACATTGGAGGAGAATATTCTTAAAAACAACTTTGATGACGTCGCGGCCGTACATGGTGAGCCGTTGTCATCGGAGAAAAACATTAGTATTATGGCATTTGTGTATAGAAGCTTTTAAGGGTATAAATTGGTTTATGGGTGAAGTCCTGTATATTTATGTTAGGCACTTGTATTTAAATCTATGTAGAAGCTTTTAAAAGTATAAGTTAGTTCCAGTAGTGTGAAACACGTTTCATTTACTTAGAAATCTTAGAGTCAAGTTCTGTGAATAGAGAAAAACTATGACTGGAAAGCTTTACCCCTTGTATAGGGTAATAATAGCTTGACTTCAAGTAAGGCCCTTTTTGGCAACAACATTTTTGGTATTGTTTAGCGTTTTGATGAAGTCAAAGCATTACTTACTCTAATTTTTGTTGTTCGGTGAATTAGTGTTCGACATTCATAACTAGCGTTTACCACGGTGTTTCACAAACATTAGGATGTGATAGCATTCCACTTTTCCATTTTCAAACATGACTCAACTTCTCTGCCTCTCAGGTCACCTTTTGCGAATCATCCACTACCCAATTGAGTGAAATTTGAGATACGTATTTGTGATCCTCACTCTTTTTCTCCATTATCATTTATCCAGATTGGGACTTTGCATTTAGATTCATTCTTCTTGGATTTGGGTAGTACATTTCTTGGTATTTCAACAACTAATATGTACTACCAAAAGACCATGGAGTCGTATTGAATCCATGTTAATAGTTAATAGTAGTATTAACAATGAAAAAAAGTAACGAAATAGTAATAATAATAATAATAAGGGGAACAAATTCATGTCATTTTTAGTAATTTCATCATCATAAGCTAATGCAACAACTGATTTCATCGCTTCAAATAGCTAATTGAGTGGTTATTCGCTAATAGGTAACATACAACAACTATCAGCTATTTAAACACCTATCTGTTACACAAACAACTATCTGTTACTTAAACTACGAATTTCACCGACTATGGCCTAAATAGAGGATAAAAGATTCTTTTTTCTTTAAAAAAAAAAAAGCTTGCTTGTATTTATATCTGAACACTCCCTTTCTGTCTAAGTTAATGAGCTGTTGGAAACATATGAAATGTTTAATTAAAATCCTAGTTTTGACAAATGTGTAATTGCTAGAATTAATTTCTTTGAAAAAGTGGCCCTTGCCAAAACTACCTGGCTAAATAAATAGACAAGTAATAATAACTTGCGATCTCCACATGCGTTGAAATATGAAAAATCATTCATTGGATGTTTTTTTTTTTTTTTCCAGTTCTTTTACTTAATAAGTATGAATTGCACTTACACGATTGTCATAATATAGATTATGCTTGGATTTGAACTTATAAGGCTTTGATTGAAGCCGTTTACTTTCATGAACTAAATATGAGTGCGTGGTTTATTGACGCATAATTAATGCACTTTTAACACAAAAGATTTCTTAAATATATACTTTTATAATATAATGCTATCATGAATATACAGGGGTGTTTGGTAAACAATTTTTTTTATTTTTTTTTTGACAAAAAACAACTTTTTGGATCAAACTTAGCTATTTGATCTAGTGAAAAAGCTAATTTAGGCATTTGGTAAAAAAAACTGTTTGGAATAGCTTTTTGGTCCAAAAAGCTAATTTGAAAAAACTAAGGCCCTGTTTGGCAATAAGCTGTTAGCTGTTAGCTGATTGTATTAATTATTTGACTTAGCTGTTTGCGAAAAAAGTGTTTGGTGAAGTTAGCTGTTTCTAACAAAGTTATTTGATAAAATTTCACTTATGCCCATTACTCAATTTCATTATTTTTCTAACAAAATAATTTTTCATTGGATATTTATTTTTCTGTTTTATATGAATTATGAATTAAGACTTATTTGATATATAAAATTACATTTATTCTTTTTCCTAATTTTAGCACTTATTATCAAAATATATTTTTAATGTTAAATGTTTTCTTTTTTAATAGCAATTGAAATTGTGTGATATAAAAAATATTTATATATCATGTAAGACTAACATAAATTATTTATTAAATTAAGAACACGTTAAAATTAAAAGCATTATTTTCAACATCATGACCATCCACAACTCTTGTCCCAAAAAAGAAAAAAAATAAATTGAAAATTTTAAAGCATAAGCATCCAACATTCGGGAATATCATTTGTGAAAGACATGTAATGTAAATTTGTCCAAATTATAAGGTTAGTATGATCATTATAATAGTAAACATAAAAAAACTCTTTGAAAAAGCTATTCCAAAGAACTTTTTGGGTATAAAAAGTTAATCAACCAAACCCCTCAAAGAGTTTTTTAACCAGAGTCAAACAGCTAATATCCCCAAAAAGCTCTTTTTACACCCAAAAAACTCTTTGCCAAACATGGCCTAACTCTATTAGCTTTTTAGAAGAGTTTTTTTTTAGAATTAGCTTTATCAGAAAGAGCTAATCTTACCAAATAACATTATGTACAAACAGCTAATTCAAACTTTTAATACAAACAGCTAATTTAAATAACTAACAGCTAACAGTTATTTATCAAACAGATCCAAAATCATGCTACGCACGTTGAGTATGTAGCGCACCATCCATAACCATGCAAGTAATCAAAGCAACAAGAAGACAGGAGTTCTTTTTTTTCTCGCCAAAATTAATATTGAAGACCAGAAAAATGCAAAGGCAAGAAATGACAACGAAGACGATGACAGTGGCATTTATTATACATTAATGACATCTCAATCACAAATGGCCTACCATTTCGTTTGAGATGGTCAGGACGATATCTTTACGAGGCTGACCACATCTTAACTATATTCTGACAGTGAAACAGATGGTTTTGCCTTTCATCAATGCTCACTGCAGCAATCAGTTTGGCAAGGCCACAAGTACATGAGCAATCCTATCGTTCAGAGCAATCAACTTTTAGCCCAGCTCAAACCAGATGATCCCGGCTTAAATGTATCTTCGGCTTCGTTGCCCAATTTGGCCAATTATCCAGAAACCATGATCAATATTGGTCACTCCAATGACGAATCCAGTCGTCCCAGTCAAGTCTAGTTCAGTTTAGTTCAGTTCACAGTCCATTATAGGAGTAATCTGATAATCAATAGAGACCAGCTGTGCCGGGTCTAAATGACCAAATACCACAAAACAAAACATCAAAAAGAGATTCACAAGGACCCAAAAAGACATCTATTTCAACAACAAAATTGCGCAAAAGACATCATTCTACTGTCACCATTTTTATCGCCCTAACTACTGGTAAAACAACAAAACCAAGGCAGGCGTGCACAAACCCTATAAGAGAAGGAGAGCAACAGGAGAGACAACAGAAAATATACAAAATTCAAAACCACAAATAAACAAAGAAAAATTTATAAAATTAGGTCTCTGATGCAGGAATGCTCATGGCTAGGAGTCCATTTCCTTTGACTCAAAAGAAGACTTTCGGAATATGAAAGGGCAGGCCAAGGAAAGCCTAGAAAAAAGAGAAGTATGAAGTTGCAAAGCATGTCCTCACTTGCCACCCAAAGTTGGGAACTGCCCAGGATCTGCAATTGAAGGAGCCGGTGCATTGGTGTCTCTGTTGGGCCCAGTGTAACTGCTGCCGCCTCTCGAACCACGGCCACCACGTCCCCGGCCACGGCCAGCCGGGTTGTAATACCTCTCCCCTTCACCAGGCTTCAAAAACTCATTAATGCTGACAGACTGCATTGAACCACCAGAAATGAAGAAATAGCCACCTTGTTAATTTGAAAGGAATGTGGAAGGGTTGAGAGAGCAGGAAAAACAATGGCTCACAGCCGTAGAAATGACAAACAGCTTCGGAGCATAGCAAGAGCAAAAACCAGAAAAGGAGAGAAGCTGACTGTCTTTTATCTCTTCGCCTTGGGAGATCATGTTTTTCACAAAGAAACTTGGTAAGACATCTCTTAAAAACATCAAAAGAGGTGTTTGGTGGGGAGCGGGGGGAGGGGGAGGGGGAGGGGGAGGAAATAGGTGTTGATATGAGAGGTCGACCCAAAAAAAAAAAAAAACAAATAAACTAGAAAACACAATCTGGCCCCATATGAGCAAAGCCATATTCTTCCATAGAATATCCGAACAAGTATACATGCAGCAACCCCCCAATATGGAACCTCGCATGGCAATGCCCATTCTTCACACATCTCACCAAGAAACTAGCTAACAACCATGCCACATCTCCATATAGAATCTCTCACAACCAAAGATATCACGACAAAGTAAATTCTCTGTTTCATTGGCCAAAATAGCCATAGCAGCCAATAGGTGATGTCACCAAACAAAGAATGGAGAAAACGTAAGAACACCGAGATGTTGCATACTGTTTTCCCAAGACACCAAGATAACAGTACTTAGTAAAGAGACCTATAGATTACGTAGAAGCTGAAATATGAACCAACGAGAATGAAAAACTTGTCTTAAGAATGGGTACTGGGGAAGTTAGGTGGGGAGAACATCCAAGAATAGACCAGTGAAGGCATTTGTCAGTCAATAAGAGAAGCACAAAGCAAAATAGATTCTGTACACGATATTTGTTTTTTTGTGAAGGCGTCTCAACACCATAGCGGTGTTTTCTTGGATAGATGATAAAACATTGGCTTGGATCTTGCATTCTTGATGCCAACCTAACTGGAATTTTTTTGGTCGTTGTGTCATCATGAAAGAAAGGCCAAAAAGAATTTGAAGTGACTAAATGAGGAGTCATATGAAGCTTACATTAATGCACCTTTCCAGAAACAAAAGCAACGCGACTGTTTGACTACTCACATGAGAGTGAATAACACAACTACATTAACAAGAACTACCTTCTTTGCTTTCTCCTTTTCAGAGACTTCTTTCTTCTTATCCTTGTCAGAGCCCTAAGAAAATCAATTAGTTTAGTTGCAATCATGGACACCTACAAAATCATGAATATCAGCAGCAACAACAAATGCACAGCAACAAGGGACCATACCAATTTAATGAAGACTGATTCATCATCCTTCTTGTTTGAAAGCTGTTGCATGGATTCAAATTCTTTGTCAACCTCCACCTTTCGTTCCTCAGTCTTGAGTGCTAATAAAGCCTTCCGCTTCTCCTCTAGCAGCTTCTCATACTCTTCAAGAGTCATTTCCTAATTTCACAAAGTAGTTAGAAGGCCATAGCACTCCAATCAAATTCACCATTATTCCATTTTAGTAAGAAATCTGGCGGTTGTCTCTTAGACTCCTCTTTCTCCCCCCCCTTCTTTTTGGGTGGGAGGGGACTGGGGGTTGGCAACAACCCCAAAAAGAACAGAAACAGCATCAAATCAGTCAAGTGAGATTAATCAAACATATAATTATTCTAGCATAATTTAGCTAGATACATCATGTGAATATCAAGCCAAACCTGGTACAACGTAGCTCCTAGGAGTGTTAGCTATGTTTCTTGTTGAGTACCCTCCAGAAATTGCTTCCTCAGAAGTATGTCTTACATATCTATAAAACAAAATATAACTATAGGAGCAACCCTCCCCCCCCCCCCTTCGAAGTGATAAAATACAGGCAAATGAGTGTTAAAGCATAGTAATGCAATTAACTTCAAATATAATAACCTATGATACTGCGCCGCCATATTCTGTGAGGTTCAGAGCAAGCCAACGAGTTTGGACCCAAGAAAAGTACTGGATTTCAGGGTATTTGCATAGAGGTCCTTCTCTTTTAACTGAAACAATTGTCACAAAGTAGAATCCATCGTAACACCATGGACACAAATATAACTGAAGCACAGAAAGGGATAACCGTTTTCATGTTGGTGTGGCACCCTAAAAAACAAAAAGATTTTGTAACTAGCAACACTCACTGGAAGCGAAGGCAGATTTCTCAGACAAGGAAACAGATAGATTGTAGATTGGAAGAATTACACATAAACCTAGATCTCAATGAAGGGAAAGAAAAAACGAAATCCTGTTAAATATGAAGAGATGATACATTCAAGGAGTGAATAGCAGAAAATTGATTCCATTCTAAAATATCGAGGAGAACATTCCAAGAATAAGAAACAGCCAAGAAGGCATTCACCTTCTCTTCTGGCTCTTTTCCTTCAGCTTCCTCCGGCTTGCCTTCCTTTTTGCCCTCAACATCTTCGCCTTCTGGAAGATTCTCAGCATTCATAGTCTTCTCATTTTCTTCCGCGCCTTCCAAAGTGCCTCTGTGTGTAAAAAGGAATTATTTATCAGCAAGCCAATCAAGAAACAGAAATAGAATTTCCCTTATGAGAAAAGACGTCAAGATCATGCAACATCCCCCAGATCCCCCCCAGACCAGAAAAAAAAAAAAACCCCACTTACAGCGCAACTTCGTCTGATGGAGTACCCCAATTTCCACGGCCAGCCCCCTCACGTTTAATCTCACTTCTGGAAACAAGAAAGGTTGAATCCGCATTTCAACAACAAATCAAGGCATAAATGATTTGGCATAGCAATCCATTGGCAAAGTGGCAAACAAGAACATTTACCCATGACCAGTCCCACTCCGGCGTTCATAAGTCCGACGAGGCCGTTCCCCATCTCTTCCCTCCTCATTGTTGAAACCACCATGGCGACCGCCACGGTAAGGGCCACGAGGTCCCCCGTAAGATCGCCGTTCATAAGGTTTTCCACCTTCCCCTTCCTCGCCTTGGTTAGCAAGCAATCCTGTGTTAGCATTTTCATTGCTGGGATAGTCTCGATTGTAGCTACCACCACGACCACGGCCACCACCGCGGCCAAAATCACGGCCTCCTCCACGGCCCCCACGGCTGCCTCCACGACCAGTTTCATTCTTTACCTCTCGTACTGCAGCAAATAATGAAATTATAAGATTGATTAGATGCCAAAGTAGTGGAAGCACGTTCCGTAGACTAATGAAGATTTCATAAGCACAAAAACTTGCAACATTCTTTCCAAATATAATAGCTATTAAAGAATAATTAGGTGAGCACAGAGAAAGACACAATTAGAAAATAAACCAATCATAATAGAAAAAACAAATATAAAGCCATCTTTAGAGGAGTTTCAGGTACATCCTCATGAAACAAAGAGGGACTTAACCACTGAAATAATAAGTAACATAACAAGTAACTAAATTATTTAAAGAGTTGAGAACGAGTCAACAAAAACAGCCAACAAGAGTGATGGAACCACAGTCAATCCATGACAGCAAGCTATGCCTATTATGCTATACAACAGTAAGCAATATGAGAGAGGAATGCACAGCACTACAAACAAATAAGACATCATTAAAGAAGATGCCGCTCGGCAACCTAAGCAATCTCTATATACATCAGGGGGTTATACAACGACACACTCTACCTAATAACCACCGTGGATTGGATTTAAAAAACACAAGTACACAATGCATTAGTAACCAGCAGAAACCATTGTTCCATTATAAGCTTCAATTGAAGACACGGTGCTTAACTGCCCATGAACATAACAGGGTCAAGCTGCAAATTCCACATATCACTCAATCTGAAGACAAGATGCGCTCAAACAAAACTTCTGACACAAAGCACAAAAAAAACATCCAATGAAACAAGAAGAGCCCAAAAAGAGGATTCAGTTATACACAAAAGCAATTCACTCTCCAAACTAATGATACAATCAAAGTAACATAAATCATACCCATCATGAAACAAAGAGGAATCAACACAGAAGCGATAACACCCAAAAATAAATCGAAAGCGGGGATTTCATACAATAAAGATTAGCACTTTACTACTCTCCAATAACACACCGGTGATTAAAAAGTGAAGACAACCACGTAGTAGCCAGCATAAGCAGCGTAAAACAAACACAATAAAAGAAGACCAAAAGGAACAAGAGAATGGGAAGCTCACCAGCCTGTGCAGGAGGAAGAGGTTTGGTGGGCAACTTGGCTTGTTTCTGTTGTTGAGCTTGAGCACCCCGACCCTGACCCTGACCCTGTACCTGAACCTGAGCAGGGGTCTTCTTAGGAGCCACCTTCTGCAGCTGAGCTGCTGACTCAATCAGCTGCGATGGGTCATCGTTGTCGTTGTCCCCCAACAAATCAAAAGGGTTCATAGTCGCCATGTTCCCACCAAAAAAATCCGAGCTTTAACCCAATCAAGCACACACCTCAACAATCAATTTCCCCCTAAAAATACTTAATTCCTTATAACTGCCATTGGGGATTTAGATCTGTACGCAAAATATTACAGACCCACTTAAGGATAGAAGATAGAGAACAAAGATATGAAAAGGAGAGACAAAGAGGAAAAAGGGATAAATGCGGATTCTCTAAACCCTAGCCGCAATGACAGTGAGTGGAGAACGAGAGAGAACCCGATAAATAATCCCAAATTTATCGTGTTCTATGGAGCTCACTGGATGTGAAATGTGAATATGATAGTTTGTTTATTGTATAAATTTTCCAATTTGTTGTTCGTCTTTGGGCATGGGTGAGGATGCGGAAATTGGGTAAGACAGACGAGACCGAGAGACGCGCTATTGGAGTGACAGCAACGTCCTGATTCTTTCCGTTATTAGACAGCTAAACTGAAAAAAAGAAACAAATGGGGGACAGCATCATGCACTTGTGGGTGAAACTATTCTTATGACTCGTGAATTTACGTAAAATTCTATCTAATTTTAACATAGTGACAATGGATTCAAGTAATTGTGCTCACTACATGTATATAAAGACAGAGTGAGAAACTATTATACATCTCAAACAAAAGCTAATGATCAAGCGTACCTGGCTAGAGGAGTAGATTAAGCGTGACAATCCTTATATGAGTAGCAAAAGTTAATTATTGATGTCTTATGGTATGGTAAAATGTAAGACTCGTGCCACATCAGTGCCAAGACCTAGAATGAAATGACCTTCAAACATTTATGAGTTAAGCACAAATTCAACCGAAACAAAAAGAATACAATTAAATTATCATTTTACTTGTTACTCATTGTGACTATAAAAACTTGCCCCTCAAGCATAACATTCAACACAACACACTTATGCATACTGTCATAGCACACTCCCCTTTTTATGCTAGGAGCCTAGGACGGTGTTGTTCGATACATTTCCCACATCCTTCAAAGTTTTTACGTTTAGTACATATAGTCTTTTGAAAAATGGAGCAGTGAGTGACGCAAACCAGTGAATTGCGAACAAAGGCATATTCCAAATGCCACATAAAGGCTAGGGTTGAGGGTCCGTTCTCCCTATGATGCCTCTCTATATATACTCTATTCATCCATCCGTCTTTTGCTAGTCTCTGCCAGGTCAACTGATTGCATTGTCTGAAACCAAACCCGATATTGAAAAATGGAGCAGACATTTATCATGATCAAGCCTGATGGTGTCCAGAGAGGACTGGTTAGTTCACTTCTTTAACCTTCTTTTACTTGATTTGCTGCGAAATTCAACTGGGTTTTCGAAAATTTCTGTGGGTTTCAGAGTATCAGTCCCGCACTGCTTGATTTTCGTCTGAAACCCAGCTTACATGCTCAATGTTGGTGGTGTGTGAATGCTGATTACATACATCCCTGTTTTATGTGTAGATTGGTGAGATCCTCGGCAGATTTGAGAAGAAAGGTTTTTCATTGAAAGGTAATTTTGCTATAAAGTTGTTCCACAATTTGAGCATGAATTGATGATTTATGCGCTCTCATTGGTGTCAAAATTGTAGCTTTAGTTTGTTTGACCAAGGTAGTACAACTAAATTTGACGCTCCACCAGATGTCAATCTGGGTTTGGAGTTTAGGCTCTTGCATCATTAGTTCTAAGCTCGATTTGTTTTTGTGAATGCTTAAGATTGGTCAATATTATTGAAATCATTCATCAAAGTGGCTGGAACCCTCTTTTGGGCATTCACAATAGCGATGAATGACGATCCCCCCCCCCCTCAAAACAAAACAAACAAAAAAAGAAAGCGAGTTTCATGAGTATTTTACTGCTCTTCTTCACGGGTCAGCTATGAATGGGTATGTGGCCTACCTTGTGCAGACAACGGCCTTTTGAGTACACGAAATTTCGACTGACATTGTTGCTTATCCACGGTGTTTGATCTGGATGTAGCTTTGAAGCTTGTCAATGTAGACCGCCCTTTTGCTGAGAAGCACTATGCGGACTTATCAGCAAAGCCTTTCTTCAATGGGTTGGTTGAGTACATCATTTCTGGCCCTGTTGTTGCCATGGTCTGGGAGGGTAAGGGTGTTGTTGCCACTGGTAGAAAGATTATTGGGGCCACCAACCCTCTTGCTTCAGAGCCTGGCACCATTCGTGGAGATTTCGCCATTGACATTGGCAGGTACTTGTTTGGCTTGGGTCTATGCAATTACCTCAAATAACTGAATCCTCTTTTTTCATCATCTTGGCTTTATTTTTGTTGTTTCATTGCACTGACATTTGGCGATTATTATTACTTCAATTCTGAGTCCAATCAATTATAATCCCTTGATACTCGCTTGATAGCTATGTGGACTTGGCTGTCTAATTTATCATAAGGATGCTTTTACAGTTTATGACTTACCGGCTAGAATTAGACCATTAGTACTTGATCAAAGCAGTCTGGATTTAGGCGACAACCTCTCAAGCTTTTTGTTTCTTTTGGGAAGGTTGTATCCTTATGGATCTCCCTGCATTTCCCCCTTATTGTTGTGTAACAAATTGGCGAGGATAAAAAAGTCTAAAGAGAGATAGGTAAGTTTTATGGAGTGCATGACTCCCGCTTCTTTGCATTGGCTCATTTTGAGCACTGCTTAGGAGGGGATTGGTGGATATTGTAACAATCACAAGGCAAGTTAAGAGGAGAAAGATTTTCATGCCCCTTTTATGGCTACTTCACCCTGCTTACCATATGCTTTCTATCATTGTTCTATCTCATGTGCCATACTTAGCGATCTCATAAACTTGAGAGGTAAGCTTGATACAATATTAAGCCAGTTATTTGTGATATCAATTGGTCTATCTAGCCTCTTTTGCTGATTTCAAGGGACTAAAGGAGGCACAAATGTCTATAGCAATCAGACCACAACCTTGCTGTTAGGAAAGCATCTCTTAATCCCTATTAAGAAAGTTAGATCTTCCGAAATTCACTATACCAAATCTTTTGACACTTTGGTATTTAGATGATTAGATCTAAAGTGTCATTATGTGAATTATATTAGTATAAAATCACATTTTATTTGAAAGTAGAATTTAGCAAGCTTTCCAATTGTCCAAAAATCAGTAGTATTGGCCTTGGAGACCCCCCCCCCCCCAAAAAAAAACAAAAAGATTGTACAATATTGAAGTTCAGCCAGTGTGCCGGAAGCGCATCCAACAAATTTCCTTTCAATCTAGAAAAGATTTGGGTTTGGGGGGGCGGGCGCTGCAGCTCCAGTCACTTCGTGAAGTCAGAGAACCCGTCTGCTTTGCAATCTGTGTTCCCTGAGTTTTTCTTCCTTTCTTTTGTTTTTTATTTGCTTTTTGTATTTTTTGAAATTACAAATTTGTGGTCTATTTGCTAAATCATTGTGAGAATATATATTTGTAGGTTCAAAGGTAATAAATTATTGTGGGCACGGATTTTTTTAGAATCCTTGGAGCAAATGCAGTAAGGGTTCCACCCAAAATTCTTAGATATGTGCCCTTCATGGCACATAAATGTTGAAACCCTTGTGAAGCTTCCTGCTCCACCAAAGGGCTTTCGCAGAATATTTCTTCTCACAATAATTTATTGTTTTTGAATCAACAAATATATCTTCACACAGTTGTTTAGTAAAGTAAACTCATCAAATTTGTTAGTAAAAGTACAAAAAGCTTAAAGCATAAAAGTTAAAAAGAACCCATGTGATGCATCTTCTTGAAGATGCGTTTTTAAAACCACAATCCCTCAATTAATTGACTTGTATTTTTTCCCTATTTTCTCTGATTAGGGAGAAAGGAGTTTCAGAATAGTTCCAATGTCTTATGGTTCATGTGGAACTGTAGGTATGGACCCTTATTATTTGTGCTTTAACAGCTGAAAGATAAAGAAGATGCAAATACCAGAGCAAGTGAGAAATTAAAGGAGGAAGCAGAAAGATGATTGTTGGTTGTGTTGGATGAAAAATTTGTTAGCTGTTTACAGAAATGAGATATCAGAGGAGAAAAGTTGTTCCATTTCTCTAAATGCCTCAAAAGTTTGAAATAATTGTTGCCTTAACCCCAAAATTTTAGAGTAAGTGGGGAGCATAAAAAGAACATAGTTTCTGAAGAATATAACGTCATTTTTCTTCTCTGTCGAGGGGATTTAGAGAAAAGGAAATGATTGCTGGGGAAATTTACAATATATGAAGTAGAGGTTCCAGATCTAGAAGCCACATAGTTCATCGGTTGGAAGAAGGAAGATGATTATTTTGTATTTGAATGGTGAAGCTTGCTAGCTAACACCTGCTTTAGTAACTGTTGCTGACAGCCAAAAATTAGAAAAGGTTATGGCTCCCAGCTGGGGGGGTAAAAAAATCAAAGACAGCTTCTGTTTGCCTGGCCTGGTCACATAATGCATAACCCAAGAGTTGGGATAGGGCTATCCGGTTCACCGTGTCGTGTCTTCTCATTTATGGGTCAATTGGTGACCTGGGCTGCATTGCAAAGGGGCTGTCCAAGTTTGCGGTAAGTCCTTTTTTACATAGGACACAAACTGTTTGTCTTCCACTTGGGGGAGGGTGGACCTGTGCAATAGTGTGCATGACTGGGTTGGCCTGCATGTTTTGGAGCTGGGCCAGCTCTGCAATAAGCCAGGTCTATTCCATTCTTGCTGTTTGCCAAGCACCATTGTAGGTATAATGATTTTGCAGAAGTGAAGAAATTGCTAAAGAGAGTTGTGCACTTGTGCAATAATGGTGAGGTTGGATTTTCTGTATAATCCTTGTGTTTGATTTTTCTCCAAGCCTAACATTCAGGAATGCTTCGTGTGCATTTTCTCTGCATCCTTCAGCTGCAACTTTTTGTGTCTTGCTACCATCATGGACGACTAATAGAAACTTATAATCCTATATAGCTTGCAATTCTTGAGTCAACTTTTCGTAATGTTTTCTTGATGAGTGTTGAATTCCTATTGCAGAAATGTGATTCACGGAAGTGACTCAGTTGAAAGTGCAACAAAGGAGATCGCCCTATGGTTCCCTGAGGGCATCGTCAGCTGGCAGAGTAGCCTTCACTCGTGGATTTACGAGTAAAACTTTTCAACCTGCTAAATTCAGCTCTTGCTGATGCAAATCATTGGGTTGCTTTATTTTGTAGTGAACTCAAATACTTGAGTTAGATGCCTTAACAGTTGCAGTTTGGAATTTTTTTTTTTAATTTGTCGCGGAGTTGTATGGTTACTGTAGTGTCAAGGTGATATTTACTGGTTATAAACATTGAATGAATGCATGAAGCGCCCATTTATGTCGTGTTGCTTAATTGCTTTGTTGTGGGGGAAAAGTCGAATGTGGCTCTTTCAGCTCATCCGCTGAGCGCGGATGGGGCTTGAGGACTTGTACTGTCCATAAAATCTACCCAATCTGAAAACCTGAGCGCAACAACCTTTTGGGCCTTATACAAGGACTTTTACCCAAACACACAAATCACATCATCCCAACAAGGCGCAATTTTGGAATTGCTTTGTATGGTTGAGATTGATTCAATGTAATTGCCCTCAATTTTAACCAGTCGACTTCTTTACATTGTTCTTTTATCTACAGGGCGGATGGAAATGGAATATGACTATTAGTTTCTTAATGTCTGATAGCGTCATATTTTCCCAATAATTATGCTACTTTGTGGGTACTACATCATTATCAGTCAGTCATTCTCCCGTCCAAAAAGATTCAGAGTACTCAAACGCAGCTTTGCTTGCTTAACTCAACTGCAATAGGAATCCGAATGTTACATTTAAGACAAAAACATGTTCTTGCAATGGCCTGGATCAAAACCAGAACCAATTTACTTTGATTTCCACCAATATTATATGATTACATTAACTCACAGACATTTGTTCAACCTAATTCTTTACCAACCTTACTCCCCCCTCTGCTTTTGGGAGAGCTGTCTATCTTCTCATCAACCCCCTTCACACTGGAAACAGTGAGAAACGAGGCACTTCACTACAAGCATATATCCAGCAATAAAGAAAAAATCTTATCCCTAAAAGCGACATTTTTCATCGCAAAGACAACAGCTCTTCGGCCAAATGTGCAAGGCCACCAACAGCAGTTCATTTCAGGTACCTCCGCTCTCCTAAGAATGCCCATTTTTCATGATCTTCTGAACTTGGAAATGCAAGGAAAAGTTTTCATGTGGCGCATCAATTGCTTTTAGACCAGCGCCCCACCTAGTTAGATATTGAATTGAAGTCTTAAGAATGGTCTCTGGAAGGAGTGCAGTGCTTCAAAACAGTGTACACGAACCCGCCTGTTCTGAATCTGATTCCATGTTTGTTCCCCTACGTGGCACTGGTATTTATCTTGTGAGAAGGCTATATGATGGCAGGTCTTCAAGTCGTGTTACGTCCTCGAGCAATAGCTCTCTCTCAAGCTGACGGCGCGTAGCTTTCATCACCGTCTATCAAGGAAAAAGAATGACAGAGCATGATATGCACTTAATTTCTGAGATAGCCAAACAATGCAATCACAGATTACATTCTTCATTGAACTCTGAGAAAGAAAAACACAAGCAAAAAGATCATTCCACACATCATTCAAAGCACTTTGGTCAAGGAGAACTCACATTGAAGTCCATGTATGAAGCACGCATCTCAAGCCATTGATGATCGAGCAGCTTGAATGCAATGCAGTACAGCAGATCAAATGCTGATTCATTATCTGCACGGAAAGAGGCAATCTCTTCTAAGGAGAAGCTAACTACACATGAAACCGCCAAAATATTTGATGATCAAGTACATGAATATGTAGGCACAGATAAGCACAGATGTATACACATGTACAGGAAAGGTGAGGTGAAATTACCAGCAAGGAGCTTTACAAAACTTGCTCCAGCAAGAGTTCGTGGCTTGGCTGACAGTAAATCATAGAGTCAGTATAGAAAATCCTATCAACTTCGTTCCAACAACTAGAGCTTATACAGAAAATACATAACTATAAAAATCTAAGTAGTGCTGAAATTCCACTGGGGACAACATAGCTACAGAATCCTTTGTGTTTCCACTTCAGATTGTCAAAGAGGAAAGAAACTGAAAGTCAAGCCACTATCCATCTAATAACATTGTATCACACCATGAAGTTTGCAGAAAACACAAGCAAATTGACCACATATAGCGTATAGCCAATGAATTTTTAAGCATCTAACCTGTAGATACATAATCCCATATCATATATCACAACAATCAAAACCAGTTAATATACACAGATAGAAAGACATTTTGAATGCAAATGTCAATGGAAAATTAAGTCACACCACAGGCTGAATATATTTCAAACCATGAAATTAAACTGCCATTGATATCCTATGAAAACAGTAGACAAGGGGGAGATTGCCCATAGTGCAGTTCTGAACACAAGAAATAGAATCCAGAAGCTATAATCCAAATAGAAAGTCAACCACATAGTCGCATACCTGCTTCTAGATCCAGCATCTGTATTAGCATGAATGTAATATTCACACCTGCTACAGCAAAGGGGTACTCCCACATTGCTCGATCACCTTCCAGTTTGCGGAGAAGATCTTGGAAGGCCTTCTGTATAAAACAATAGAATTTCACATGTTATTAGTGTACATATTAAAGTGCAAAGTATAGAGAATTGAAACCAAAAGAACAAAATAATGGGTTGACAAAAAGCCTGGCTCCTCCAGATCAAGTGTGAGCATCAACAACAAAAGGCACACTAAAAGTGATATCAAAATCTGAAAACTTTATTGATAACAGACATGGCATACAAATCCAAAATGTCCAAAATAATCCAACGGACAGCAAAAGTCGTAAAATAAGCATGAACAACTGGAAGGGATAACACATAGAGATGCTATCATGCCACAATGATAACTTCCTCTCCTAAATCCAATAAAGAGGAAGAAAGGAACAACATCTCATGACACCATGAACAAGTGACTGTTCATTAATTCCTTAAGTCATAGGAGTTTTACAGTCATGTTCCAGAGATCTATTTTACAGATTGGAAAAACAGAAATACAAGACTATGTTCACTTTCAGCAATATATTTGCAGCAAAAGAACATACCGGAAAGTTTCTAGCAAAATACAACAAATTCTCCAGTGATATAAAGCCGCCACCCCTATCACACATAGAAGAATAAGTACTCAACAACATTGACAAAAATAAAGAAATATCCAAACAAATGAACACAGGAATACCTAAAGTCTGAGGAAGGATCTTTCCCCTGCCATCCCATTTCCTTCCACTGTTCAGATATCAAACCATGAAGCTCTTCACCAGGAAATGCAGCATGCCACAAGGCCCTCAGTGCTTCCTTTATGATCCCACCATCAACAATGAAAAAAAGGACAAACTTAGGAGATATTTTATGCATGATCGGATGCCTTTTTTTTTTGAGATAAGGAAAATAATATATATCATTAAAGAAAGAGGATAGGTACAAGAGAGGATGTTGAAAAGGCACCCATAAAAGCTAATTACAACCCCAAGAAATGCCTATCCACAAAATCGACAATATCAATCGAAGAGGAACAAAAGACCTCCTTCTTCCAAAAATATAAAATCTTGAGCCACTTGTCCTTCAACCACTCAAGCAAAGTTTCGGCCCCATCAAAGACCCTCCTATTTCTTTCTGCCCATAAACTCCAAAAGATGGCATGCACGATTACTCGGAACAATTTATATTTAGCCTTCCATCCGCAAAAAAAAAAAATCCCCCAGCCAGAAGTTAATGTGTCACTGTACTAGACACCACCCAATGAAGACCCAAACAACTCCACGCTAAATCCCAAAGGTTTCTAGCAAATGGGCAATGAAAAAGAAGATGGTATGTGGTCTCCAAATCAAATTTAAACTATCATAAATCAAACATGTGTATACCACCCAAGGAAGACCCTCCTATGCGTGATCAGAAGCCTTAGGATGACAAATATGCGTACACCCAACATAAATCACCCCCACCAGTCCACCACACTTCAACAAAGCCAAGATCTAACAAGAGTATCAATGAGGGTCGGGGAGGAGATACCTGGTGGTCAGGATTTGAACTATCATAGGCAACATCAATACGGCTCTGCAGTCTATGCAAGCATTCCTCCTAATGGAACAGAAATCGAAAGTAAAATTAAAACCTTATAGAGGATTCCGGGGTGAAGCAATTAGAGAAATGACAAAGAAAACTCTAAAATGAAGCACACAAAAAAAAATAATTTTCTAGTTTTGATATGGCATAAAGCCATAAACAAAGTTCCAAGAACAGCCAAAGGGTGCACAGTAAAGCGTACAGCCAGTTCACTTCTTTGCATCCCAATTGCACCAGCATTTTGCAACATTTAAAGACCAGGAAAAGAAAAGTGCAAATAACACTCATATTTTTTACCCTCGAAATAAGATAGGATATAGAGAATATGAGTAAATACAAAGTTACGCAATGAATTCAGCTAAACTGGAAAGTCTACAGACGGGAATTCCATGCATATGTCACTAGTACAACAGCTAAAAATGGATAAATGCAGAAACATCTAACTAATCAATTGTTATAGCATGCCACTTGTTCTGTGATTCTAACACTTTGTCGTTCGCTTCTCATCTTCCCTCGCTCTGAAGTTTGAACCCCATACTTTAAATTCGTATCATCATTTTCGCCCAATTCCTCGTACATTGAACCCACAGCTGGCAAATATGAAAATTTGTGGAAGGACTCAGAGACATAGTGCCAAAAACAATCGGAACTTTTATATGCAGACTTTTATTTAACATTTAAATTTCACAAAGACATAAACCTAAGGTGAGCAGCATAGAGGAAATCACTAGCAGATCGATGTGCCATGTATTCCAAACAGCAGTAAGCAATCCTATGTGCATTACAAGCTATTTTGATCTCAGATAATTCACCTGGGATGGAGTTAACTCAAATGAGGGACGAGCATCACTGTCTCTCCTTTGAGCACAAACACAAGAAAGACCTCTTCCTAGCCACGCTGCTGATCCTGCAACAACCTCAGCTGCAGCAAACACCAGCTTACACCAGTCAATACGCAAAATGACCCCCAAAAATTTTTCTTAAAAAAGCATCACAAATTCCCATCCTGGTGCCAACGCATTCAGTTCCATGGAACTCTAGGATGGAATGCCTCAAAGGAACTTACAATCAATGTAACTAGTCTATTGAATAAAATTGAAGTATTCTTATGATAATCAACACTACAAATTTGGCTGGAGCAACATGACAAATATCATCCATTCAAACACATTTGCTAATTTTGAGGCATAATGGCAATTATACATAGACAAAACAAATTCACGACTTGACAGATTTCAAAGGCAACAAACAACATTGATAAGGTTCATCACACAACAAGAACTGAAACAATAATCACCAACTACGAAGAACACAAGGGGTGGATGCATTCCATCCATATTTTCGGCTCAAATTTACGAATGAATGAGGTCGTGAGAAAACAAAAGTCTACGACTGTTCTTTGAGCTTCCAGCACTATCATCAAAGCGTCACAGATACATAGCCTACCAAAAATGACAAACTTTGGATTCGGAGGTCGAATCCTAATATTGATACACATTTGCATAATATTATTTGACTAAGTAATGAACTACGAACGTGATGGCCAACATTAAACCTCAGCAAGTCGCTGAACTTTCAGTATCCAGCTTACTTACAGCTCTATTCATGAATTTAGCTCGTTAACAATAGCAATAAGAAAATGAAATCTCCATGATTTGTCACGTGCAGCATTTTAGTTCTTTATTCTCCAGTCCAAAACAGCATCCGCGTCTACAGTTCTTCTAGAGACAGAGAGAGAGAGAGAGAGAGAGAGAGAGAGAGAGAGAGAGAGAGAGAGTACCGGAATTGGAATGGTAGGTGGTGCCACGGTCCAAGCCTTGAGAAATCCTTCGCACAGCGACAAATGAACCACCTCGATCGTCCATTTACGGACGACAGAAGGCTCTATGGAGCTCAAATTCTCAGTTCATACGGGAAAAATTGACCAAAAATGCATCGCCAACACAACAGAAGGCGGAAAAGGCCTCCTCCAACCACTCTGTCTCTCTCTACACAGAAAGAAAGAACTAATCGAGCGAAATGACAGAATCAATGCAGCTACGCAATCTCCAAGGAAATCGCCGATCTCGAACTGGAACTCACACGAAAAACAACGAAGAATTTCTTGAGCAAGAAACAAGAAAATGGCGGAAAAAATTTGATCTCCGGAAAGAGAACCTACGGCTTCGAGATCTGCAAGATTATCGCCACTGCCTGCCGCTTTACCAAACTCTCTCTCTCTCTCTCTCTCTCTCTCTCTCTAGAAATTCCCCTCAGGTTCAGGTTCAGGTTCAGGTTCAGGCAGTGTTTGTTAGGAAGAGACAGCGCCTTTTTTCACGACCCTTTTGTTTTTAATTTAAAAAACGGGGGAGACTGACATAGCCACATCGGGGAGCCTTGATCCTGGTAATTAATTCATTAATTCATTAATTAATTTGTAGCTGTGAGATTTTCTTAGTTAGTTAATGACCCTTGTGACCAACACCAAGAGTGCTTATGCTTGAAAATCTAAGCTTGATGAGGACAAAAGGCGGCCTGGGGGGTGAGGACAGTATGGTCCATTACATAATTTATGAGAGAGACACAGATGGGTTGATGCCTAAGCAAACTTGAAAGCCTGTTTTGTTTTCCCCTTTTTTTTTCATTTATTATTTAGGATTTTGGACAGTCCACATTATTAGACAACGTCTAATTGGTATATCCTTTCCTTTATATAAATGGAATTTCAACTTTGATTGATTTTATGGTTGACTATGGTTTTCAATGGTGGTCAAGTGTGGCAATCAATATGTGAATTTTTCTAAAAATCTTCAACCTTAATAAAACCATATATTTCCAAAAAAAAAATCTTATTTTAAGTTGCACTCTTTCATAAATTTATGGGGGTTTTTTTCCTTATTTGAGGTGCAGGTGCACCTAAATTACTTATCGAATTATATTAATAAATTAGGGTGTAACATATGAAGAATTATGTGTTCCAAAAGGAATTGGTTTAAATCTCACCATTAGCATAGGGAAGTGACCACCCTCCTAGCCTACTTTTGTACCAAAATACATTTGATATGAGTTTTAAGAAGTCAGTATGGTTTCCACTCACTATTTATGTTCTCTTTACTTAACATCAAATGCGTATTGGATACCAAATAGAAATGGTCCAGATATGTCGACCAAAGTAAGTAAAAAGTCATTATTACATAAGTTAACCGCACTCAAACCAATAATAACCGTGTGAAAACATAAAAGCACCCAACTGACTAATCTCATTTAGCCATCTCTAACTCATAATGACTCGTGACTCATTTGGGGCTACATCCCATCACCCATGGATAGTCATAGAGGTCACTTTCTTTGCCACATACATATTCCATAGCTCAGAGTACCAATAGGTTCATAACACATTAACATGTTCTCTTATACCAATAACAAATAAATTAGCATCAAGGAGAGAGAAAAAGCACCACTAATAATAATGACATTATTTGCGCGCGTGTGTGTGTGCGAGAAAGAGAGAGAGACAGAGACAGAGAGAGAGAGAGAGAGTGGATCTAAGGCTAGATTTGAGTTAGATATGAGGGGAAATAATCAGGAAAAGTAGAGGCAGTATAATTGGGTAAGTGAAGGCACCACTAGAGGATGTGTTTGTCTACCACATGGGGTGTTTGATAACACGCACTATGTTGGCGTGTGTTGCGTGATGATACAGATGCTAACCCCAGCGCCAGGCCTAAAAAGCAAGGCAACTCCATTCCCACACAAAAGTCTAAGTTTGCTACTACTTGTTGGCGCATGAATGATATTGCTACCAAGTTTCCCTCCTCCCTTTCTTTCTCTCCTCTCTTGGACCACACGCATTCCGCTCGTCTCGTCTCTCTTCAGGCACAAGTGGTTTCATATTACAGGTCAGAATTGTCATGCCCCGGCCTCTTAGGTGGAAGGAGTAGACAGGTCCCCCTGCTTTTGCTTCTTTGGAACTTGTCCATTGGAATCCTTGTTCTTCTTCGCCTCCCGACGTTCCCTCTTCACCCCCTTGGCTTTGTTTGGAAGTGCCATTTCTCCGAGCTGTGCATCCGACATAACGTGTGAGATAGCGTAAAAGAACGTGATATCAAATAGTAGTGCCAGCAAAATCTGCAACTAGGCCATTTAGGTTAGGTTTATTAGGATTATTATGGCAAAACAGTTTGACCAAATATGTAGCCGCATTGGCTTCTAGTTGATTCATTTGCTAGTAAGCCACCGAACTTGCCGAGAAATGCACTTAATATCAATCAGGCGAACTTAGTACTCTTCCAATTATGTTCAGGTCAAAACACAAATTTCTTATTTTCGGTCATCTGGGTCAGGTTTAGCTGTGGGTCATTTGGGTTGGTTAATCAGCATGAATTTGTTCTGCCAGAAATGCAAACATGTTCACCACACAGACAGAAGCAGAGACCCTTCAGCAAGTCGACAGGATCAACAAGTTAATATTCTTCCACCAAAGTGAGAAGCTAAGGCAAAATAGATGAGGCTCACCTTCTGGTCCGGAATATAAATCTTTCCAGTCTTGCCCAATATAGGATCTCCCTTGACATTTTTCACCTGCAGAAACAACATTTCTCAACCTTAGCCCAAAGGGTGATTTACTTACAGCTGTCTGTCCCCTTTCATTCCCCCCCCCCCCCAAAAAATTGTGGAGTGTCGACAGATTCTTTGGACAGTATAATTTAGCCAAGAGTTGTAGGCTAACCTTCTTCTTTGTGTGTTCTGGAGCAGTCTTCATAGCCTCTTTCCTTAAACCCTCATTTGGAAGACGATGTCGCCTGACCACCAGATCCATGGAAGGGCCAACTTCAACCAACTCCATCCTTGGAATAACAGTTCCTGATTTCTTAAGCCGTAATGCACAGTGACTAAGAAAGACCCTGTTTGAAGAAACCGCAGTACATACATAGATACGGTCCAGTCCAGCAAGATTCAAATTCTCCACTACCTGTAGCAGTTGCACATATTTCAGTGCATCATTGTGAATGAAAAGCGGAAAATCATAACATAACAAAGTGCAACTGATACCTCTCCCCTCAAAAGCTCTAGCAAAACTTCCTTCAAATGCTTCAGCTCTTCAACGCTCTCAAATCCTTCGCCCACAAAAGCAATGAGAGGTTTTGACCCCATCTTTGGAGCCAGCTTTTTGTCGTATGAAAATGATTGGAGGGACTTGAAGTTCTCGACGCCAACCTCCACTAGATCATAAATATGATGATCATAGAATCGACCAATAACAAGATTATCTGGTCGCTTTTTTGAGTGAGAACCGAACTGCAGAACAATTGAATAAACAACTTCAGCAGGTTGATGTACGGGCAGGGGGGGGACAAATTACCCAGTCATGGATACAACAATACCTTGCTAAAACACATTAACATAAGGGACAAAACATGCAGTGAATTAAAAAGTGATATTTGAACAAATGCTATTATCTTACATAAGAAAAAAAAAATCTCAGAAGCCTATAAAACACAAGCAAACTGATTTCCCTAACCACTAGAAATTTAAATATAAAAGGATGGCATTTTCTTCCAATTGATCAAGGTAGCATAACAAAATTCATTCTTCAGAAAGAAATCTCATAAAAGAACGATTACAAACCTCTAGCATGCAGTACAGGTACAAGGTAAAATAATTTCAACTGATGCATAAATATGTTAGCGCATTGTGGATAAAGACTTATATTTGATTCATTTATTTTATTTTATTTTATTTTTTTTACCTAAAGCCAACTTGGATTACCTCATTGACAACAGCGTAGTCAGTAATATGTCAGATTGTATTCCATTGCTCTTCGCATACGTTCTTTGCTCCCTTGAATTACGTTGTCAGGCAATTATATGTCTACTAAAGCTAACTGCACCTGATTGATGTGTTCTACCTAGTCATTTCCCCGTTCCCCCCGCAGGCAGTGGTTGCTCTCTCTTCCTTCTAACTTCTCCAAGGTTATACACCCCAGTGGTCTCTCTTCTTTTCTTACATCTCCAGGCTATTCACCTTTACCTTGCTGTCTTATACTACATATAACATTTACATCTTTAGCACAATTTTCTGCATTTAAGATATCAGTGCCTATTTCATCTCAACAGGCTAGTAGCAAATCTCACCTATTTTAGGATTCGAAACTTCTCTGTACAGGCTATCTCATTTTGTTTGCTTCAAGTTATTATGCACCCTGTCCCAACAAGAATGTCAACTTAGGTCTTTGGTTAAAATATTAAGGAGAAACATCCTAATGTTTTGTCGACAAAACTAGAGCCAATTGAGCTAACGAAAGAGAATGTAAATGCTCAAAAAATGACCGAACAAGAGCTTAGCTACTTCACCAACATCCTTTACACAACTTTGCAAAAAGACTCTTAACATGAGAGAAAAAGATTCATAAATATGAACGGACCCACAAACAGCACAGAGTACTGTCCACTTTCCTTCAGAAAACTTAAAACAAAAATAGAACAGGACACTAAGAAACTGTGAACAAAAAATGGTGATAGTTCATCAGCGTCTCAACAAACTTCAGCCATCCCTTCAGCAGAAATATATCTGAACTTATCAACCTCTCAACTGCACACCACAGCTTGAGGAGCACCATGGCTCAAAACTCAGTGGAATTTAGGAAATTGCATCACCTCTCATGTGGAATACAGGTGCAGAGGTTCAAGTCTTATGAATCAGGCACACATTGCAGAGCTAAGGTTGATGCATGACATAACAATAGTGGCTAAATCATTGCAAAAATTGTTGTCATAGATTTGCATATAATCCATTTAAACGGATCTGGTGCACCACATGGTGCTACTTAATACTTAGTATTAGAAAAAATCAGACCCTCCATAACGAGCTTCCCGATATCATGTACGTACTACTGAAACAAAATGCACTATACAATCATACAACTTCATAAGTAGCTCGCTAAAGCAACTAAAATATAAATCAGCATAAATAAAACGGTGTAGCCAAAGCAAGCCTATGTTCGTCTATTTTCTCAGGGACCATATTGCATGCAGTGTCTCAACACTTTGAGACATCAGCAGCTCTTACAGATCCATCTCACCTCGCACTCCCTCACCAACATCAAGTCAACACTCAACTGTTCTTACTTTATCAACTAAAGAGGAACATAGCAAAAAGAATTCTCTTTTCCTCTACCTTTGCACATCCAGACCAATGTCACCAGCCATTCAAAGGGCAACACCCCAGCCAATCAACAACATGCGATCTCTGGTTCATACCACGAGAAAACCTCCAGATAACAACACCTCAAAAAGAGCAGACACAACGTAAAGCTATCAAAAGACCAATACATCCAATGTTGATGCCATCTTCCACCACCCAAAATATATCATCAAGAAACCAGCAGTTTAACCCATGCAAAATGGTGGGTTCTACTTATGTATTTGACTGTAATTGCAAAGCTCCAAATACATTGAGATGAAGAAGAAGCCATAATCATGAAAAACAGGAATAAGATGGATTGTACCCACCACAAAGAGGCCGCAATCAGTTTTTTGGGAGAAAAACTCCAAGGAAGTTTCACCCCCAGCTTCAAAAGGTCTAATGCTGTCATTCTTCCTGGTATATCTGAGGGAGTTTTCCTTCTTGAGGTGATAAACTTCAGTGAGCACAGCATTAAGTACATGACTGGTTTTGGTGCCATGGAGAATCAGAGTCTTCTTCTCAGTCTCCACCTACCAAAACAACATTATCCCAGAAATCACAACGACCCAGAAGACAATTAATAAGTAGATCTGGAATGGGAAAGTAAGAAAGAAAGTGTAGAAACATACAAGCCTAGGGGCTCGTTTCTCAAGCTCTCGTCTAGCTCTTCCCGTTTTTGGGGTCTTCGCTTTCAACATTACAGGTCCACTTGAAGAAATCCCACTTTCTCCAGACAGATAGAGAGAGAGAGAGAGAGACCTGACCTGGGGTAAATTGCCGGAGTTGGGGAAGACGAGAGAAGAGGACTGCCTGCTTTGTTTTGCTTTGATGCTGCTGTTGGGGTTTTAGGTTTTAGACCCCCGTTACCCTTTTCTTTTTCCTTTTTTTTTTTGGTTTGGGCTGCCCTGTGGAGATGAGGGGGAATGCGGGAAACTTGGGCTGGAGCAGATTGGGCCTGATGGGAAGCTGAAGCCCAGGAACCCTGAAAAAAACCAGCTGCCACTTTGCTCCTCCTGTTGCATGTTTATCGTGAGTACATCAGTTTTGTGTCAGCGAATTTATTATGGCTTGAAGATAACCATGAGACTCCGCGTGCCACCACCTTAGTCTAATGTAACTGATTTCTATTCTTTTTTTTTTTCTTCAAAAAAAGAACACTAGAAGTTACAAGCGTGGACCCGCTTCCCAAAACCCCCTTTTGCCAAGTCTCAATTAGCTATTTTAGATTTTTTTTATTTGATTATAAGATACAGTTGTAAGTTATAAAAAAATATAAAAAGGTGTAACAAATATATAAAAATTATACAAAGATGTAAGAACATGTAAAAAAATTTAAGGAACTATATATAAACAGTTATTGAATTATTAAAAAGTTGTATAAATATATTTTTAAATATACATACAATGCATAAACTTTAGATATATACGTAAGAGTTATTTGGTTTAGCTTGGCTTGAAATTTAGCCTATTAGCCACTAGTGGTGTTTAGCCTTAAAAAGAAGCAAAAAAACCAAAGCAATCATAACCAATTAAGACTTGTGTGCAACGCGCGCAAACTTTTAGGATCTCTCCCTCTCAAGAAATAATTAAAAAGAGTTGATGGAGCAAAAATCATATAAAACATCGTATCAATTGCACAAAAATTCTTAATGTTGTGCTCAAAATCTGAATACGGTGCATTTCCTAATGAATAGGCATTATTAAACCATCCTGAAAATTATCTAATTTTTATTATTAAAAACAAAAATTGGTAGATTTTATACATATGCAGGTGAAGTGAACTTGTACATAGAATCACCATATGTTGCAATAATTTATAAGATAAAAGAAGAAAGAAATATGAAGTTTCCTCAATTTAATCAATTCTTATAATAATATAAATTTAGAAAAATATAACTCCATTTTGAATTGAGGGCGATATTACACTCATATTTTATTTCATTTACAAAGAAATAAAATTTAATGCCCCTCGTGGAGCTCTGATATCTGATTGGATATAGTCATTGACCATATCTGAGCCTTCACATTAAGCACATTACTTTTCATTTATTATTTTGTATTTTTCTGAAAATATTTTAAACGTACCCTGATAACAAGGGGGAAAAGATCATCAATAAGAGCGCACTGTGCACCAAATGTAGGCCCCATTTCAACAACAACAACATCACCTCTCAGTGTGGGTCCCGCTTTCGCGGGGTCTGGGGAGATCCATCTATAGGCAACCTTACCTTTACCGGCATTTCTACCCGTAGAGATGCTGATTCTGACCCGTAGAGATCCAGTTGTAGGTCCCATTTCAATAAACTGTAAAAAAAAAAAAAAGGTACTCTAGTTCTTAACGCCGTATAAAAAGAATACTGCGGAAACAGTAACAGCTACATCAGGTCCAAAAACACTCTTAAACAAAGATAAGCTAGATGTGTTAAAAACGCTACTCCTTTTGGTTAAATAGTTATACAATCCTTAGGTGACATAAAGCTTGAAAGGTTACTTTGTTCTTCCCAATCCCCAAATCCACTTCTCTTATTCACAATTTGGATTTACTTCACTAGCAGAGTTCAACAATAGTCTCATCGAACCCCATTTTCGAAATGGATGAACGTCAAGGAGAATTCCAAAAAGAATACTCCTTGGAGGAGTTAGAGGAATTGAAATTCACTGCAGAAGTGACTCTGTTTCAGGTATCGTTACTTTTTTCATTGGTAGATAAAATGAATTCATTTGTACATTCAATTTTGATATGCATGGTTGTCTTGGATATATAGGCATGCAAGACCATTTGTAAAACCTCTTTTTTTTTGTGTGTTTGTGAGTGGGCAAACCCATTTCATGATCTTTATGGTCAATCCGTGTTAGCAAATATTAATATCTTGTGTTGAGTTGTTTTTGTAATAGTTAATTAGCTGCGTTTGCATTTAAAATTTGAAGTTTCCAAAGATTTTTCTGGGGTTTCTTTTTTCTTGATTTAGTTCATCTTCCAGATACAGACCGGGGGCGTAGATGATAGAGAGATCATCATATATATGTTCTTTTTACTTTTGAATAACCTATTTTTTCGTCATGAGATGCCCATGGTTCTAAGATTATGACGATTTTCTTAATTTTTTATTCATTAAATCCAGGTTAATTTGTTTTATTCATTAAATCTAGGTTTGCTCCTTCATAGAGTGAGTAATTAGCTGTGTCTATAATTTGCAAATTGTTATAAAGCTAAGAATACACTCAGATATCAAAGGTTATGTTGCATATATTAGGAGTACTCAGATATTGATAACAATTGTTTTAATGATAATCACAAATACAGTTAATACCGTTAAGTTTAATTGGAAATTCAGTTTGAACTAACGAGCTGTCGAGCTGTACGTGTGAGATATTTAGTTGCGTTGTAATAACTAGTTTAACGGTTATGATAGTTCAAGTTAATGCCGTTAGAATTTAAGTGGAAATTTATTTTGAACTAACTATTAATTATAATGATAATAACGGTTTAATGATCGTCATATTTGTAGATTATATATACCGTTAAAATTTAAATGGAAGGTTAGTTAGAACTAACGACTTTAACGAACACTTAACAATTAAATGCGGTCAATCATGTTGGACTTGGATGTTAATTACTAGCACTGTAAATGATAATAATGATTTAACGAGCACTAAATAAGAGGATTAAAGTTTGAAAATTTCACTGTAGATAACTCTACAAAGGTAAAGTTAGCTGATATAGTCGATCTAAGAATATATATGTTATCACACTTATTACTTATCATGAGTTGGATGTTAATTACTAGGACCGTAAATGATGTGAAATAATCAAATCCTTTCTCCTAAATGTTGTCCTTAATTATATCATATTAAGAACCGACACACTTTTTATCAGATTAAAATTTAAACTTGTACATCACAGGATACCGTTGTTGCAGCTGAAACTTCTGATAAACATGTTGAAGAAAATATGATTACAGTTGATCAGACACCGCAGGGTGAAAATGCCGAGGGCACAAATGCAGGAAAGGAAGAGGTAATAGTGGCTCATCAATTGCATCAATCTTGATTTACATTTTCAACATTCAACTGCATAGTTAACTACAACTTCCTTTCTCAAACCTGACAATAATACATCACTACAGAATACCACAGTTAGAGTTGAAGCTTCTGACAAGAACACCGATGAAAAGCTAGTTATGGTTGAGCCTATTGATGGACAGATTGCTGAGAAATCTAATCAAACAACCAGGGAGGTAATGCATAGTCATTTAATCCACTCCTTACATAAATAATTGATGACTTGTGTACGGCAATTTCTACCTTTGATTTTGTTGTAACTGATAGATTTAGCGATATGTCACAGGATACATCACCAATAGCCAAGGCATCTGATAACAATGTTGATGTAAAGACAACTGAAGAGGGCCAAAACAAGATCGAGAACTCCACTAAAGGGAAGGAGAAGATAGATATGGCTAATCTCTCGATCGTGGGAAAGGTAAAAAATTCAACTAAGCAAAAGAAAGATGTTGGTTTCAATTGTTTGTTTGGAAAAGACAGTATCATTGGCTGTTAGGATATGTTATGCTATGCGCACGTACAAATGTACAATGCATATTTTCATTGTGATATTTATCTTTATGAGTTTTTTACTAGACTTCTATGTACTAGTGACTGTTACTTGAGGAAACGAATAAGATTGTAAATTTATACATGACAGGGTGAATCAAGTGGAGGAGCAAATGATGATGATACTCATGCTGATAAAATGGCCCTAATTACAGTGCCATTAGATCAAGGTGAAAATATTGGCCAATCTTCAGCAGAAAAGGTAATATTATAGTCATAATTTGGAGTTCCATCAATATAGTGAAGATTTTGTCTTTTACAAAAATAATAAATTAAGGATTCTTTACTAGGAAAATGCACATATCTAATTATTACCCATATACTAGAGGTTAATTAATTTGTACATATTTTAACATCAAGTTTTAGATTGTCTTCAAGGAATAATACACTGTTCTCTTTAAGTTTACTTTGGTAAACGAGCAATGACTTGAGCATTATTTGCGTTCCAATGCCCACATAGGTGATTGTCTAGGCCAGACTCTTTTTATAGATAGGCAAAAGTTCTAGTTGCAAGGTTACTCCTAGACCTGACCAACATGTCGGGACTCCACTTGACCCACCCCAACCTAACCTCAAAAAGTGAAGGTTTAGGGTCTTCGACCTGCTCATTTCCTCAAATTGAGAGTACCTGACTATAATGAGTTGGACTCGTGTAGAGGTTTTGACCCTCTTACCCGAATTATTGAACCTCTTTTTTTCAAAAAAGAAATTAAAATTTAAAATCAAAACAAAATACTTTGGATTTCATTTGTTCAAAACCTTTTCACTTTCTACTTTCTCGCATCCGCTTAGCCTCCCCCCACCGATTTACCTCTCCAATCTAACTGACTCTTAATCTTCTAACACTTCTTCTCTGATGTTTGAAGTAGTCATTTTAGTGAACTAAATAATCATTTTGATCACTAAATTATACATTAGAATAATGTTTGAAAATGTGATATATATTTCATTGGAATATTATATATTTCTTCATTGGCATAATCAAGTTTAAATGTTCACTTTGTTTCTTCTTATTTTCCAATGTAAAATTCACCAAAGTTACTCTTGATCTAACACAAGAAGCCCTTAGATATTCTAAATCTTCTTTTGGTTTGATTTATTCAAAGAATTATGAGTGTGATGATGATTAAACAATGTAGGCCAAGATAGGTGAAAGTAGCCAAGTACCAAAAGTTACCATAATATCAAGAGCTATATCCCACCTTCCGCTCCATTTACGTTTAAGAGGATGGCAGATAAGAGAACATCCTCGTCGGGACCTCAAAAGAAAAGATAAGGTATGTTTTTTAACCTATAAATTAGAATTGAGATCGAAAGCATGTCTGATTCAC
>JACYFF010002017.1:78173633-78187528 GCA_017589665.1 Selenicereus undatus | reverse complement strand
AAGGTATTCATCACTTGTCTAAACAGTTAAATTACAACCAATTTATCAATTACATTCAAAATGCATTTGCACGACAAGAGATTCAAATAATTTGGCAAGACTTGTCCCCTAGGCCTTATGGACTGAACTCTTGATTCTAGTTTAATTTACTTAATTGAGTCTTGTATCATCAATTAGCCCCCCCAAAAAAAATGTACTTGGTTATGACTTTATGGTGACTAGAATTTCTAATTGTTGTTTGTTGAATGGAATTAAGGAGTTTTAATTTTTATAGTTGTGACCTCTTTGTAATATCTTTTTTAATTACCCATTCTATCTTTCTCATTATAAATTATAGGAAAATGCAATTGTGGGCTACAAGAAAAAGTTACATGTTGTTATTCATATGGTTGACAAATAGACGAATAATTCTTTATAAAACTACGTATTTGCAATAAGAGCTTATCAAAAGTTCCTTCCACAGTCAGTCTATTAATTTTGAATGCACAATTATTTAAGACATATTATTTATTTATTAATGTAAAAATCCAATGAGAAACGAAAAAGAAGAAAACAAAAACAAAAACAAACTTGACCAATTATGTTACATTATAAAGGAGCAGGAATCTGGGCTTTTATGGTTAGTGATGAGTTGGAGCTATACACTGTTTTCGAGAGTTTGACATTTTAGTTTAACTTTCGCTTAATACCCTCCAAGGCTACAAATACACATGATCCTCGTTTCTTCTCTCACAACGGCAGATATCTGTTAATTAGGTTTAACCTTTAAAAAAAACCTTTTAAAAAGGCAATTTAAAAAAGAATTAAGCAAAAATATATAGTTTGGGGGGGGAAAACTCATAAAAAATTGTATGGATTTATTTGTAGAGAAATCCCGAATTGTGTGTTCAAATTGTGAAGATGATGCATTTCCTAATAAAATTGATAATATTACACCATTCCAAAAATGTTAAGTAATCATATTTTGGTGCATTTTATGTATACATGCATGCAAGGGGAACCTGTGGAGTCACCAACTCACCATAAGTTGCAATAATTTATAGGGTAAAAGAAGAAAGAAATTTGAAGTTTTAATTGCTTCCTATAGTAATATAAATTTTAAATATGCAAGTCCATTTTGAATTGATCATGATTCTAATGTGCTTATCAATTCTTTTTTCATTTCATTTAAGAAAAAAACTAATAATTTATGCCTTTCTTGGAGTCCTAGACTCCTAGTGTGATATCAATGTTTCCTTTATTGGATACGGTCCAATCACATTACAAATTTATTATTATTTTGTGTTTTTCTAAGAATATTTTCAATGTATATTCTATCATAATTAGTAGAAATGCATTCAGTGTGGGCCCTATTTCAATGGGCTGTACAGAACTAAGGTTGCCCCTTGCCCTAGCTAGCTAGTTCTTGACATCGAATAAATAGAACACTATGAGAGTAGTAACAATATTGAGTCCAAAGGCACACTTAAATAAAGATAAATTGGATGTATTAAGCACCATACTTCTTTTTGTTAAATAGTTGTCTAATAGGTAACCCCCCCCCCCAAAAGTTGTGTAATCCTTGGCTAATATAAAGTTCCAAGGTTGCTCAACGTTACCTACTTCTCAACCCCGACCCTTTATTTGATTCAACATTTTCAATTTGCTTCTCTAGTAGCGTTCATCAGTCACTTTCTCCAATTCCATCTTTGAAATGGGCTCTCGTGGAGGTGGATTTCATATAGAATATTCCGCTGAAGAATTAGAAGAGCTAAAGTTCATTGCAGAAGTGACCCCATATCAGGTATTATTATCGTTTTTTTTTCATTCAGAAATAAATTCATTTGTATATTCAATTCGATTTGTAATTGAATATTTTTGAATATATAGGCATGCAAGGGCATTTGCGAACCCATCTCTTGATCTACATATACATACACAAGCTCTTATTTAACCTCCTTTTTTAAAAACAACAATACAATGGCTATTTGTTTGCAATTGCAGGTGTTTAGATGATGGGGAGACCAACATTTGTTCCTTAGATCTCTTTGTGCTTTTTTTTTTGTTGGTTGAAAATTTTAATTTTTTAAGCAATATTAGATTCCACTAATTCTTAGGTCATAACAACTGTTAGAATTTCTATTGCTACGTGCTGTAAATAGTGCTGATATATATCTTAATTACAAATACCTTTTGATTAACCTGCACTTGCCCTTACATGGAGTGGATAATTAGCTTTGCTTTGCTCGAATCATTGTGAAGATAAGAATAAACCCATCATAACAAAGGGTTGTTGCATGTTTTAGGAGTGAATTATCATAATGGTAACAATTGGATGTTTAATGATTGGTCGTCACAAATACAGTTAATACCGTTAAGATTTAATTGGAAATTCATTTTAAAATAACGACTTGAATTGGATAGTTTAATCGTAATAACTGATTTAACGGCCATGAGAACTATAGTTAATGTCGCTAAAATGGAAAATGCGTTGGAAACTACAACGCGTGTGAGATACTTTATTTATAATAACTTATTTAATGGTTATCATAAGGGTAGTTACTATTGCTATAATTTAATTAGAAATTTATTTAGAGCTAACGATTTTAACGAACTTAACGAACGCACAGTAATGTAGTTCTACGACGTTGTTTTCACAATTAATATAATTGCTCTTGTTTAAATTGATCAATCTTTCTTACTCTACACGTATTCATTGGACATTAAATAGGAAAAGATAATTTTATTTAAATTATCATTGTTACTTTAAATTAACATCAATTTTATTTGACTTGCATGTACTTAATGAAGATTTTCCAACGTGATGGTCATAACATCAATTTTGACTGCTAAAGAGCATAAATGTTTTTAGTTTCAAGCGTTTTGATTATACATACAGTAATAATTATTGTCTTAATGAGGAGTTGTTTAATTATGTAACAGGATATGGAGGCATTGAGTGTGGTTGATTATCTAAACCATGAACATGCTGGATATGTGGACGTTGCCTTCTCTATTAATGACAAAGAGGCCATTGATAATCAGGTAATGCTTTTTAATCAATTACTTACATATATAGTTGACATCTCTTGTGTCTAAAAAAACATGCATCCATCATTGTAATGTATTATTTTGCTGAAAGTTTACTAGTTTTAACAAATGAGAAAACAATTAAGCATATATGAATCTGTTGTTTGCAGACAATGCAGGGGTCGGTCGGCCCAGAAGATCTAAAATAATTGGCAGTACTTAATTTGATTTTGTTCATACTAGAACTACTACTGATAGTGCCGTATCACAGGATTCTGTAGTTGCAGCTGAAGCTTCTGATAAAAATGCTGATGACAAAGTGACTACAGCTGAAGCAGATCAAAGTGAAAATGTTGAGGACACAACTGCACAAAAGGAAGAGGTGGTAATGATAGCGCTGGCTGGCCTCTTCAATTCTTCCATATGTACATGCAGAAAATAATCTCTTCTCTAAATTAAGCTAATGATGATAATTAACACATACATACACACAGGATACATTAGTTTTAGCAGAAACCTCTGATAAAACTGTAGATGAAAAGACGATTATCGTTGAACCAACTCACCAAGCCCAGAATTCCAAGGACTCCTCTACTGAAAGGGTAAAGGAAGATGTAAATGTTGCTAATGAATCCAACGTAAAACAGGTATGAGTATATAGCATATGTCAGCTGTGAATGATATTTGTGTTTATAAGGTTGCTATTAATTAGGAATTGCTAAAAAAAAAGATAGTAAATTAATATTAGAATGCATATATGTGACAGGATGAACCAGTTGAAGCAACATATGATGAAAATCGTGACGATAAATTGGCATTAATGATTGTGCCATTTGATGAAGGCCAATATATCGGTCAGTCCTCAACGGAAAAGGTAACATTCATAACAATTGGTCGGTCCATCAACTAAGGTTTTTTTTGGGGGGGGGGGTTAATTTGTTTAAAGAGTTATGAATTTGGAGATGACTAAAAAATGCAGGCCTTGATAGGTGAGAACTATCAGGCACAACCAATTAGTGTGATATCAAGAACTATATCCAGTCTTCCACTTCATTTACGATTAAGAGGATGGAAGATAAGAGAACATCCTCGCCGTGACCTCAAAAGAAAAGATAAGGTATGCTTTTAATTATCTAAAAAAATTAGAAAGCATTTTTGAATTAACCAGTTGTTTATAGAAAAAATTGAACGTCGATATTCGAACAACAAATGCCCTAATTAATAGGTCTTTAATAACGTTTATTGAACTAATTTTGTTTGGCAAGAAGTATGCTTTTTGTATTCATATTTTCTTTTTCATATGCCACGATAGCTATAGTGCAAATAACAAAAGACAATTGATGTGTATGATTTGTATGACTAAAAAGAAAAACAGAGATGAACTGGCCACCGGTTCAGCATTAGTCATCGCTTTGACTTTTCTGATAAAGACACCCGAAAAATTATATATGAATAGCATATGAAAGTACGTACGAATTCTCGAGTGTACATAATAATTTGACAATTCGAGCCTAAATTTATGTGGCCCATCGTCCTCCCTACTAGCTACCGCTAGTCCCACTATAGCTCCATGCATGTCAGACGGCCCTTGTACGATAGAAAGTCCTATACACAATTATATATATTAAAATTTTAAATTTCGTTAATTGACTCCATATATAAATAAAATGCCAATATAATTTGTAAATATTTATTATTACTAAACAAAAGTTTGTAATTTCTGTTGTTTGCAGTTTTACATCCACCTACAATCAAAGGTGCAATTCCGGTCATTGAATGAAGTGGACGATTTTGTGCATTTCGGATTTCATCCCAAACGGCAAATCAAGAAACTACTTGTTGACCCTCAAAATTCAGGGCTTCAGGTAATCTTAACTAAATAGTATACCTTTACCAAAGCCTATATTATACAACAGATCGAGAGTATATACTCTCAAAAATTATGTAAGTTAATTATATGTTAATAACCACTCATACGAGAAATACAAAGTTGAAAAATATACATATGCATGATATAATAATGGAAGTACATGCTCTCATGAATACGTAATAATTTGCCAGTGTTTTTATAGTTGCATACTTGTTCATAGCATTATTGTGAAAAATTTGCATATCATAATATAAATTAAAGACATGAAATGATATATATGTCCATTAGACTAGTATGAATTACAATTACTGATCATTAATTGAATTTTACGACACATAATTTGATTTGATATTGTAGGCTCCTAAGGAAGGGCCTCCTGCGAAGCGTTCAACTCGAAGAGCATTAGGGTGGGAGTTCTACAACAGAAAATTCATGCGTGATGGAACTATCATATGTGACATCAGGCTTCCTGGATCATCGCTGGGAATAATACAACATTACAATATTGTATACTTTCATATTTCAACACGCCCCCTCACGTAGTTATGCTACTTCATAGTGGAGCTTATATAAGGCACGTGCGTGCATATTGTAATGCTGATTCTTCGATACTTTCTTTTATCTAAATTAAATCTCAGGGATCAAGGGCGTCGTCTCAAGAGACAGGCTCTAGTGAAGCAACTATAAGTGACAGGAGTGTCGATTCCGAGGGGTGGGAGGAGCTTGGGAAGGAGAAGGAAGGAGGAGAAGGAGAGGAGAGGTACACTGAGGAAGAAGTACAAACATCTTTTGCTGAGGCCATAGAAACCCTTATGAATATGAGGCCTGATTATGATAATGATCATGAGCCACCTCCACCTCCTCCTCGACAACGAATGAACAACGAGGCTGAGGCTGAGGCGGAGGCGGAGGCCTCCTCCTCATCCAAGCCTAACTCTACTAGCACTGCTCCTAGTGCTTTAGCAGGCAAGTCATCCACTTGATTAATTGCACACCCTAAGACAAGTGTTTCTAGATAATATCAACTTTGCTTATTAACTAATCTATCTATAATCTGATTAACTAAGCACTATATTAAATGATGGATGCAGGAGGAAAAAGGACAAGAGATGAGTGTGATCCCGAAGAAGATCTGATTAATTAGCAATAACCCTCGCGCTTGATTACGGCTTAATTGAAGCTCAAGGTCCGAGAACTTGCATAGCTAGCATATCATTGGTTTGCTAGGACATTTAATTAAGCTATTAATAATGTACTGTTGAATTGTGTTTTGTCATTTGCCTTGATGCTTGAAGAGATTTCATTAGAAGTTGCCAATGAGGGTTAGCCTGTTTACAAAGTGGGTTAGGTTGAGTCATGATTGACTCGTTAACAATTTGGATCGGGTCGGCTTTTATGTAAACAAATGCATGATCCAACCTCTATTTGGTCCATTTTGAAATGCAATAAACTTGCACAAAAAATTCCGTAGAATATAATTATTATGCGTAAAGTATTAGTAAAAAGTTTAATTAATTGTAACATGTAAACTAGTGTGAAACATAGGTTGAAGAAGTAATGAATTACTAAACAGACTATTAATGGGCCAACTTAGTTCGACCCATTAATATGCTTTAATGAGTCGATCCACTATTAGCCCAATTCATTATTAACCCGACCCTTTATGAATTCTATTTTAAACAAATGATCCACTTAACCCAATAAAAACTTGGTCCATTGCCCATGCCTAAATTTCATAATAACAAAATGCAGTTAACACTAGATTAGTACTAGCTTAATTTAATATATTATGCAAGTTCTTGGACCTTCAATTCAGCTTGAACATGTCTAATAAGAGACCATTTTAATTCTGTATTGGACCCAATTACATAGCAATAGTGATTAGCATGGGCTTAGACCCAATTAGATAGCAATAAGTGGCCTTAGCTTTTGTTTAAAAAAAGTTCGGCTCCAACACTAAGAACATTTAGTAGTACAACAACAATACCTTGATGTGTGGGTCTTATAATTTAGTACAAATACTTTTACCAGTATTAGTATCAATATATGTATTTTGAATATTGATTTTCTATCACTATATCTTATAGTTATAGTAATCGTTAATCAATAGTCAAAATATGCTAAAACCCGTAAGTTAAATATGACAACTTTAAAAATAAAATAAGAACCGAGAAGTAAGAACAAGAATGCAAGTACTTTCATGTCAGATCGTAAGTTCTTAACTAATTTCATTCTGTTTATAAGTTGGACAATCCAAATTCATCCAAGACACACATGACACATGCAATGAATAGTCAAGGCCTCAAACTGTTTGCAACCTCGGCTGCTTACCTCCCTCGCCTTTAGGTTGCTAGCCATTGAGTTTTATAAAAATAGAGGATTCAGTGAATGACCCAACTTATCGATGAAAAAAACTGTAATTAACTATCAAGATCACCATATGTATGCTGACTAACTTCATATTTCCTTTTTCTTTTCTTTTTGTTTCTGGTGTGCCCTAAGTGGATGTCAAATGAAATGATAGTACAGATTGGACACTTAGATTCTGCCAGTATAAACATATCTACAGCCGCTTTCTTGTGTGGTGCGTGAATGCATGTTCTTTCTTCTTTACGCTTTTGATAATTGATATCTGTTGCTTAGTTTCAATCGGACACGGGTTTTGGCATATTGCATGCTTTTCAAGTCACTAAGCTGGTAAGCCTATATTATGTGGCTCACACACACACACACATATATATGTTTGTGCTTTGAATTTATTTTCAATTTTTAATAGTTAAAATTCATCAAGCTCACTCCTCTCAAAGCCGCTTTTTGTATTTCAAATTTATTTACATTATTTTATGTACAATGATTACAAATTAATTGAACATACAAACAACAACAATTCCCAATATGGATCCGGCTAAAAAAAAAAAATCCGTCATAGCACGGATCATATAGGAGGTGCAAGGTCAAGCTAGCCGCAAGGCCATTGAGATGTTGCCAAACTATGCGATTCAAAGGACTACCGTGTGGGTCTCGATTCTCTACAAATAGTTGATTGTTTGCTGGTGTGCTTGCTAAGTCGTCTACTACTACTACTACTACTACTACTTCTATTGTATTATTAGTATTATTTTATAGAATAAAACATAGCCAATGAATTACTTCTTTTATCCAACCTTAAATTAAAGGGGTGTAGGCTTGATAAATGAAGGTTTCCACAAACGTATGCCTTTCACTTTGGCTTGTTCGTGCCATATATGGATGTGATTGTCATTATCTCGCGGATGTATGATATGATGTGATAAATTTCTTGATACATCTGATGACACATATGATGAAAAATAGCCATTGTTGTTTTGTTACGCGTGCACTATCTATCCAGCCAACCCTACCTAGCTAGGGTGATTGCTTCACCATCCAATTTGTACTTTTAGGACTTGCTTTAGTAGCAGAGTGTTGGGTCAAGCTAAAAGGACCATACAAATAATACACTCGATCCAATGGTTGGTTACTAATGAGCTGACCGAATTAATTTATTTAAAGTTGGACGGAAGCTGAAATTGCGGTTGGCGTTATCTTGTTAAAGTCATATTGGTAGTGTTGGAATGACACTGACAGTGATCGAGGTGACCGACGGAGAAGAATCAAATCCGAGAGAAATTATTGGATGATTCCAATTTCACGGGGATTCACCATATCCGAGGATTTTATATATGCATGCCACGGCCACGTCTTCTCTGTATATTTGCGTGGCCAATACTTAAGAGCCATCACATGTGACCGGGTTATGGAGTGGGTATATACCCTCCTCAACCATCTCTTAATAGTATCTGTATCTGGAATACGATATATTTTATTTTTGTTTATGGTATTTGTTTTATCAGAATTAAGTTACTATTGGTTCATAAATAGATAAAATTCTCATATTACAGATTTTTTCATTCACAAAATGTTAAATTATTTTAATCAACCTGTATTAATAGTACCGTATATATATTTATTGGGGAGGGAGGGGTTTGGCGGAATGCGGCTGTGTTTGGTGTAGGGAGCATCTAAGGAGAAAGCGACGTTGAAAGGGAAAGGGTGGTTTGATTAGCAGTACAAAGTTTTCCACTTGGGAGGAGGACTTGAGAGGAGAGAGATTGGGTATGCATGGCCGGTGGCCCTTCGATCAGTTCAATTCAATTGAATTGTAATTCAGTAATTGTATCAGGTCAGAAAATCCAATTCCACTACTACTACCAAAGTCAATTCTACGTAACACGTTACGTTCCTTTCCTCAACTGCGGCTAGCTAACCTCACCTTCACAGTTCACCCTCGCCCTCAGTCGGTGCTTTTCAGACATTCCCTTACTTTTTGTACATGTCTCTCTTTCTATCTATCTACTCAAATCTAGTATCTTCCAAAACTTGTATACACAGTTTACCACATTTCTAGTGCTCCAAACAAATATAATTAGAAGAGTGTGAAATTTTAACAAATTTACACAATAACAAATTATAAGATCAAATGAATCAAGTAAATTAACATACATACAATTTAAAGGATAAACTTTTTTTACCATTTAACAGTTGCGAGGAAAAATAACTCTGTTTTTCTTTTGAGAGGAGGGTTTTTGTCGACCTTCTTATAATAGATTACATATATACTGCTATCATTTTTGTGACTTGACAAACATAACGACCGGAATTATTTTTTTATATAGCTGGAGTCAATTAAGAACTACGCCTCTTGTATATACCTTTCCCAATAGCATTAAGTTTCGGGTTGTGAGATTTAGGGAGTGTTTGGTCAATAATTTTTTGGTTAAAAAAGAGCTTTTTTAAATCAAAATTAGTTGTTTGACTTAGTCAAAAATATTAATTTAGATGTTTGGCAGAATAGTTTTTTAGAAGAGCTTTATTAGTCCAAAAAGCTAATTTACAAAAACTAATTTGATGAACTTTTTAGAGCAGATTTTTAGAGAAATAGCTTTTGTCTCATGACTTTATTAGAAATACAATTAATTTCACCAAAGAGTTTTTCCACAAGCAGCTGGTTAAACAGCTAACAGTTAATAACTAATAGCTATTTACCAAACAAGACCTTAAATCAAATACTTATTGAGTTATTGGCCATAAAGGTTATGATAATAATTTTTAAAACATCAATTGAATGCTTGAGCTAATTATTATAGGATTGGGAATAGCTAGGTATATTAATCACCAATTGACAATAGATATATGTATATCCTAAAATAAATAGAAGTATACAAACAAGTTGTCTTACCTTTTATTTCATTAAAGGTTGTCTTACTTCCTACCACCATAAAGGGCACAAATATAGGAGATTTATTCATCAGTTTATATTGCATAAAATTGTGTCCACATTGTTCTATGCATAAATATAATTATTAGAGCACTACACATGAAACCTTCTTGCATAAGAACTTTTAATTATATCAGTTGATTTGCCAATAAAAAATTTGAAGAAATTAAATAACTAATAGATAAAATAAGATTGAGAGCGCGCATTTATTAATCATTCACGCATATTCTCCGCGTGGATTTTGCTCGGATAAGTACAACATAAGAAGATCTAACTATAGACAATCTTATCCATCCCTACAAGCTATTTTTGAATCATTCAACAATCCCAAACGAACGAACATATATTGCTGTTCTCAGGCCATCGACAACAAAATCCCACCTGGACTAATTCAACCATTTGAAAAAGGTTCTACGTGGGGAACCAGCTAATCTTCTTTACTTAAAAACAAAAAAAGTTGACTTATGCATTCACAGTTAGAGCGTAGAAATTTGATCAATTTGATGGCATGGTTTGTTGAACAACCCTCTGGCCGTGACTCTGAGGGGGCAATTAGAAGAGAAATGTTGGACTAACTTTAGGTACGTCTTAAGGTCATGGCATTTGGCCAAGTTCATGTTGCTCAAGTAGTAAGGCAACTGGCTGGCCTTCACCTCATGATCCTCACTCTCTTGTAACCGGAGCTCGCACCCAATCTCTGCATACGCCAAGTACTGTGTATCATCCACCCATTTTTGGATCCAACTCGGCCATAATCTTGTCAGCGGATGTATCCTTGGATCATCGTTATTGTTATTATTATTGTTGTCATCGCCATTGTGATTATCTTTCATGACAAAGCCGGGCACTTTGGTGATTACGTCGTTAGGGTTTACTATGCGTAGGATCTTCGTCCCTTGCTCTTCTAGAAGGGACCGGAAGCTGTGGTTCCCTACTCGGGGTCCACCAAAGGAGATCACAGTGACATGTGGGGCCTGCGCTGGAAATGTCATCTTGATGTCATAAGCTGCCAGGGTGGCTAGGGCAGCCCCCATGCTGTGACCAGTGAAGGTAAAACTTAAGGTTTCATCAGGGTATAGCTCGAGGATCCTTCCCACCTCTTCCCTGATAGTCTCCTGCAAGCTGGGGTATGTTGCGGATCCTGAGCTGTAGAGGCTCAAGAAGCCACTTTCCACCATCGGGTCTGCATTGCAGTCCAATGGCGGAGCCGCCACTGGGGTGAGAGTGGCACGTAGGTTCTCGAGCCACTCGAGAGCCGTGGCAGTCCCACGAAGAGCGACGACAACATCGCGCCTGCCCAGCCGAGCAATCTCCGCCCTATCGTGGCAGAGTGCCACATATCCAATCCAGCTGGCCTGTAGCATTGCAGGCCAGCGGGAGCTAGCCCACCTAGGAAGTTGGATGCCTGAGGTGGCCCGGAGGTTCTTTGTGAGGCGGTAGCCAGTGGCAGGGAAGTCAGCCTCCTCCAGGAGAGACTTCTTAGGGTACTTGCATGACCCACAAGAGGGGGAGGACGGATCAAAGTCAAAGGCGCGATAAGCAGCCTCCACAAAACAACCATACCGGAGGATCTCAGCCCGAAGGTTGTCATCGAGGGGATCAAGGAGGCCGGCCCAGTCTCGGATGCCCTGGTACTCCATCCACCGTTTTCCGAGCCGGCCCGGGGAAGCGGGCCAGACGGGACCGATGTTGAGGGACTCCCGGCACTTGAGAGAATAATGCCGCTGCTGGCTGCCAAAGCTCACTTGCTGCTGGTTGAGTGTGCACGTGCAATGGGTCACGTGTGGAGTGGCCGTGGAAGGGAAATTGTTGTTATAAGGTGTAGCTAGTGATCCTTTGATAGAGAACCTCATCTTAATTTCTTTTTTTTTGGGGGGGGGGGGGGCGCTCTGACCCTAAAAGCTAATTATATGCTGCGAACAATAGATCAATAGAGCTATAGCTAGGAGGCCAGCAGGCTTGGCTACTTCTTTTGTTGAATCCAAGTGGAATGCATGGCCTTTTTATAGGTGCAAAAAGCAAGATTTTGAGTGATGAGTGAGTGACTGAAGAGAGAGAGAGATACTGGGGTGGTACCGACTGCCGTCAAAGAAAAAGATGGACCAATTCAGAAATCAAAGACCCTTTAATTCGAAGGTTGTACAATTGTATCTCTACTGGCATCGACAAACCTCGATCAAACAACACTGATAATTAATGATACAAATGCAAATCTAAAAGCAAGAAACAAACCTCAAAAGACGACTATAGAAAAATCCTTGATAGTATTCTCTATATCTAAGCTCTTCTCGTTGCAGAATGAATAGGTTTTACAACACAGGTATCCTTTTCTGTTGGGTTGAGCCAATGTTTATATGGATATATTTAGGGCAGAGAAAATAGTTCCAATTGTCGTCCTATATGATTATGATATGGTCAGCAATAACTTTAAAAACGAAATGAAATTATTACAGTAAATACAATTTTTCGAAGCTCAGTGTATAATGAAGGTTATCCGCTACTCGGCATTGAGAAACTAGAGAAGGAAAGCATGTATGAATATAGACCGAATAGCCTCCACCTCCAGGATTCGTCAAAATCAATTTTGACGGATCGCTCCTGAACTCATTAGCAGGAGGAGGTTACGTACTATGCGACTGGACGGGCAAACTACTCAAACCAGAAGCTGCTAATTATGGGCCTGCTTCAATCATGGTAGCTAAAGCAAGAGCACTGCAGGAAGGAGTTAGTGCGGCCACACAAGCAGGATACAAGAGTCTTTTGATTGAAGGTGACGATACTACTGTAATCCAAGCATTAGCAGGCAAAATCCAAGTTTCTAGGAAGATCGTCACGATTATCGAAGATATTCATATGTGGTTAAATCAGGACACCCATCTCCAAGTCGAACACATCTATCGAGAGGCAAATATGGCAGCTGATTGGCTTTCTAAATTTGGTCACTCTATCACGAATTCGTTTTTTTCAGATGTTTGCTTCTCCCCAGCGTTTGGTGTTATTCTGGCTGATGTAGTTAGACGTACTCTTATGAAAAGAAGCACCTAACATTGGTTGTATTTCATCTTCACCATTGTTAAAAAAAAAAAGAAGACCGAATCGCCTTAGCTAGCGCCAATACTCAAATGAGCTTTGATATTGGATAATGTACCTTATGTTTCAAATTTGAGTCTTGTAAAATAGAAAATGCCCACAACAGTTGAATTATAAATATTCAAAATATGATTATAATGAAGAAATTTGGCAAGTAATGCCATATAAAATAGGTAGGAGTAGTTTGGAGCAAGTTTGACTAGCTGTTAATAAGCAGGAGCAGGTTTGAGCAGGTTGGAACCAGATTAGAGCATTTTTGTAGCGATTATATATTCGAATATTATGATTATCGATGATTATTATGCGAAATATTTTACATTTTTGTAGCATTATTTCATAATAGATTTATCAAAATAATGCGACAGAAAAGTTGAATGCTATTGTAATGCGTTTGTAAATGCTATGACTCGTATCCCTGGCCTCATCACTATGCATAGTGCCTTCCAATGATTGAGGATAATCAATGGCCATTTTCTCAATTTCCGGGTTCAACGAGTGATGTCCAAGATCCATTCTTGGGGAAAAATACTGGTGCGATAGTCGATGGTGTATTATGGTGTATCAGATATATATGTCTTTTTAATGTTGGAATATATATATATATATATATATATATATATATATATATAT
>JACYFF010002017.1:78113645-78173623 GCA_017589665.1 Selenicereus undatus | reverse complement strand
ATATATATATATATATATATATATATATATATATATATATCTGATGAACCTTTATTTGTACCATATTTTAGCCCGCATTTGACTTGATCTTTCCTATATTTTCATGCTTTATCACATCAGAGAAAGGTCAAATCGACCTCTTACGTATATATTTCGCTCATATGATGTCTTTCTGTAATTTCAGGAACTTTGTTGCAAGGAACGGAAAGATAGTTAATATTTGGTAGAAAAGAGTGTTAAAGAGGCGGATCTAAAGTCGCGAAGGAAGCCAATTAAGCGTCACGTAGAGTTCCACGGATCAAGCACGAACATCTCGGGGCAGAAAGCCAGACCGTACCACACGAGCACGACACAAAGGCTGGCTAGCCAAGTGGCACAGCCTGGCCGTGCCACGTGTGCGGTGTTCGTGTGATTTTGGCAGAGTTTGGGCACGGTGACCCCGTGCCTCTGGGCACGACCGTGCCGACCTTTTCGACTACGCGACTTAAGTTTTCCTCGGGTTGTTTTTAGAAACATTCAGTTTTCATTCAGTTTTCTCTTTTCATAGACGCTTTAGGCGATTTTTAGGTTTAACATTTGGGTTTCTAATTTTCATTGTTTTGTATTGAATTCATTGGTGTCGAAGTTCGATTTTACCTTTCAGCAGCAATCAATTCAAGTCTGTTTTCCTGATTCCTTCTCTTCTCTATTGTTATTTTAGGCTTTTGTGAATTGAATGTTGTTTGGTAAAATTGAAGTTATGGTTGTCGATTGTGAAGTGATGTGTGGCTAAATCCTTCAACTTAGGTTGGGATTGACGCCGAATATGTGTAGTTGAATCTTGTACTGGCCCAATCCGTACTCCCCCTTTGTTTTGCGATTATGAATTCTACTATGCACGTCAACTGCTCGATGAAATACTCGAAAGAACATTAATCCTTTTTATTGGGGTTTAGGGGAGCGTTGAGAGATGAAACTCTTATCTAGTGCGCCTTAGTAGACGATTAGGGTTTTAACATGAAAATAGGTAAGACTTTAATTGGGATTTGAGATTATGAATCTTGTAATCCTTCGACTTTTAGTCTCATGAAAATAGGCGACTATAGTTCTAGGATTAGCCTTCGACCCTTGAGTGAGGGACAAGATGAACTTAATTGACGATCTGTCCATTCATGATGCATGTCTAGGAGATGCTTGGTAGGGCTGGTAATTGATTCGCTAGCATATTCGTGTTGTTAATTCCAACCTAAGTGTTTACTCTTCTGCTGTTTATTTTATCTTTTAGTCGTTATTGTTTCCCTTAGTTTAATTCCAAAACTCCAATTGTGAATGCCTAGCTTAAGTGGTCTAATTAGTTCTAGTAGTTGATGCCAAGTTCCTCGTGGACACGACCCGTACTTGCCGGTTGCTAGCTACAGCTACGCCGTGCACTAGCTGTACATTTTAAGACTAACAATATCAAATAGTAAAGCTACATTATGAAATATTAGTGGTGTATTATATTTTAAAATTACAGCATTAAAAATTTATATATTACTTTATTACAAAGTAATGTTACTGTTTGGCAAAGTCTGAGCATGACCCAGTTAAATCTGGTTTGATCAAAACTAGACTCGTGTTTGCGCTCGACATTGCTTGTCGAGCGAGGCCTGCACTATCTCAAATAGACTCCTACCTTTTATTTTTTGTTCGAGCAGTTTGGAGCGGGTTAGAGCAGGTTGAAGCAAGTTTGACTAGTAGTTAGCAAATTTGAATAAGTTAAAGTAGGCAGCAGAGGCAAATGGCTGAAAATGAACAGGCCCTTGGCATGTAATAGGCAAATTAGGCTGCATGAAAGGAAGAAAAAAGAATAGTAAAAGATTTTGCAAACGGGCCAGCCTTTGGGTTGGTGTGTAGCTTAGGTATTGGACCTGTTGACTTATTGGGCGGCTAATGGGTCCAAAGAATAGCTGGCTGTTTGGGTCTTTGATATGTTGACTATGTCAGTTATACTCAAAAATGAAGCCCGTCAAAAGGGAGTCTCAAGCATTTTGCATTATTAATTAATTAACTGATGCATTGGTCAGTCTCTAAGCATTAGTGAGTAACCATTCATCAGCCGTTTAATCAACAGCATGTCCATTGTTTTTGCGCGGCTACTCCTCCCCTTACCAACCGACACCAACTTCTACGGTTATGCATAATCACGGGAGTGAATGATTAAACACGTGCTTAATAATTCCATATTGTGGCTAATTATTACAAGGAGCACATCATTTTTCTTCAAGTATTTTGGCATTTATTCTCCTTATTCGTGGAAGAGTTTGAAATTTGATCTAATGAATCATCATTTGGGTTAACAATTATCTCAACATATTCAATGAACATCAAAGACTAAGGTAGTTTTGGTTGGTTGGTGGGTGGGGGTGGGGGTGGGCGAGGGCGAGGATTTTCCTGAAAAATCATTTTTTATGAAAAATAGTTTTTCGAGAAAAATTGATTTTCATATCATATTTTTTGGGTTTGGTGCAAGATGAGTATTTTTCGTGAGAAAAAAAATTAAAAAATGTCAATTGAATTGTTTTAAGTGATGAAAAATACTAAATGAATTGTCGTAGAATACATAAATGATGACCAAAATGAAGGAATATTGAACTTAAAGTTTGTATTTGAGTTCTTTCTTTTTTAATATTTCCCATATGATAATCAAGTTCTAATCCAATTGAAATTATTTTAGTAGCGAAAAAAGTGGACTGAATGGTATAAGTAGTGGAAAAAGTCGATTGAATTGTTGTGGATGAGAAAAATCGATCAAATGAAGGAAGGTCGACCTTACAATTTGAATTTCAGTTTATATTAGTCATTCTTATGCGATGATCAAGTTTTGATCCAAACCATGGCTGAACTGTTTAAGTGATAAAAAAACATTGTCTATAGAATATTGAGCCCAAAATTTGGATTTGAGTTTATTTTAATATTTTCGATTTGCTAATCAAATTTCAATCTAAACTGTTGAAATTGTTTCAATGGTAAAAAAATATAAACTAAATTGTATAAGTGGTAAAAATATCAACTGAATTGTGGTTGTAGAGAGAACTATTGACCAAATGAAGAAAATTTGAGCTCAAAGTCTGAATTTGAGTCTAATTTAATCTTTCCTATCGAATTAATCAAGTTAGAGTCAAAGCATTGAAATCGGATTTTGCACTTAAAGTTTGGCTAACCATGTCATCAAAAGAGTTGAAGTAAGAAAAAGAATTTCCTTGCTACCCAAAACAGAAGTTATTTTCCTCCATTGGGGGAAATAATTTTCCTTGAAAAATAGTTTTTAATTATTTAATGTGTCAAAATAACGAAAAATTAGAAAATTATATTCTAAAAAAATCATTTCTCGAGACAAATACTATCTAAGCAAAAAAACTAATCCTGCCTTGAGGGGTTAGACATATTTCAATTGAGTTGGCATACAAGATAATAAAAATTGGTTCCTGAAAATCACAAAGATGATATGCTTTTCTATTGAGCATCAAGTTGAAACTATGTAACTAGTACTTTTAATTAACAATATGCTTAATTAACACAATACCCATCCAAAAGGGCACGTAAAATATTTTTCTTAAAACTCAATAAATTTCTAGATTGCATATTACTATACTTTAAAACAAAATCCATCCCATATGTCTAACAGTCTACGAGTATGTTTTCGGCAATACAAATTACATATGCGTGTGTGTCTATATATATATATATATAATCCTATTTGTTTCCTTTGCACTCCGTTTCTGATGTTCTTGGTAGTTTTGTTTCTTTCTCTATGAAATATGGAGTGGCACATCATGAGCATGAACTCATTAAAGCATGCGATTAGGAAGTGGTGAACTTTATGACAAACATTGGGCAGCACGAGAAACCACACATATATGTCAATTGTCTAATATTGCGGCTCTGAATCTTCTGCATTCTATGATTTTTCAAGGTTTCCCTCCATTTTCTTATAAAATGGAACACAGAGAGACGACCCCTTTTTCCCTTTTTTCTGCCACAGAAAAGTCTATCTTTCCTTTTGTTTTTGAGTTTTTAAATTCTAGCTAAATTTTTTAATGCCCCTCTTCCTTTATTTTTTAACATTAAAAAAAGACAAAGATAATCAGTGGCAGCTAGATAATTTCTAAAAATAGAAAGTTGAAAAAATATTACCACTAATGGATGCAAATACCTAAGAAATATTGGTGACATTTAACAAAGACATGCCTTTGATATTTATATCTTAGTTTCTCCGTGCTAGTATGTGAATGCAATACAGCCTGTATCCATATGCAAGGGCAAACTTGTCGTGCAGTATTGGGTTCGCAAACACATTAGCTATAAATTATTTGAAAAATTTATGTATGAAAATCTTACATTTTTTTAAAGTTTACATGATAGTATGGTACTCACAAAAAGTTAATTAATATCCATCAAATTGCATGAAATTGTTATCGACATTTGCAATGGCCAGCATAAATAGAGATGAATCATTGACATTTACCACAAACAAGATGTATGTCGAAGTGTCGCATACAATCACAAAAAATTTCATCCGTTTTCATCCATCTGAGACTATAACAGGAAACTTTTTGGTAAGACATGGTTTTACATTTCAAAATCTTTACACAGTTTATCTAGCAGAAGGGTAAAGAAGACCCAACCGAAAGGGGGATGTTTTCTTCGGAAGAAGGGGGGGGGGTCGGTTTGGGAGTAGTTTCTCTCCTCAATTCCCAAAAATAGAAGAGCTGGAGCCTGGGGGGTATACAGAAACAAAAGAAAAAAATGGTTCACTCCTGAATTCCTATGCACATAGAGAACTGTTATCACACTATCTCGTCCGCATTCACCCGGGCCCGGGGTATCAAAATCCACTTCTAAACCCTAACCATAGATGTCTCATTAGTCATTCCTTTCTGGTCCACTGCATGGTATGAGGCCTGGAGTTGCCCCTGCCATGTTTTCTCATAGCTGAATGCCTGCGCTGACCTGCATAAGACCTAGCCCTGGAACCACTTGCAGCCGGCTGGATTGAACCATTGCGACTGGTTTCTCTTTGGCTAGTGGCTTCATGGGTCTGATTTGAAGAACCACTGGGCTGTAGTTCCTCATTGCATGGCGTTTGATTCCCATCTTGCTGCTCAATGGCTTCACCATTTGCCACCAGATCGGCCTCCGGGACAAGTTCCTGAAGAGATAGTCGTGAAAATAATACATTGTCTTTTGGAGGCTCGATCAAGCCCCCACGTTGTTGTTGCAACTCCAAGATTGCCTCAAATTTCTGTCTTCTACTTTTCTCTAAATCACACTGGAGGAGTTTCTCACTGAGTTCCTTTTCATCAACATCCTGAAGTTTAACAGGAATTCAAATTGCCATGTGATGGCACACATAAATATTATTTAAAGATTCAATAGCATATGACTTTCGAAAAAAATGACCAGTCCAACATATGTACTCACCCACATGGCTCCCCTACACTAGAGGCTAATCAGGCTATCATAGCTTTCACATATGATTTGTCTGACTAGACTAACATGTTTGCATTGAAGATTGTTGCTACTTGTGTATTCTATTGCAAATAATAGTATGAATACGAAGACAATTGACAGTACCAAATTGAAACTCAAATCCATACCCCGATGTCCTGGCATTGTTTCGCCGCCTGGGTTGTAAGGAAAGAAAAATTCTGTAATATTGTTTGCTAATGTCTGTCACTGTTGCGAAAGCAACATGATAAATATAAAGTGAGACAACTACAGTGTAAGACATTTGCAATATTCTTGATGAACGATGGTGAAAATCAAGACAGAGATGCGTGTCAATAACGCATAACGTTGGGCTTTTCAAAAATATAAGCTCATGAAAAACCTAGGAATGTAAGATCACCAGGATGTTCATTGCTTGCAAAAGAGGCTGCTACATACTGAAATCATACGGCTAAGGTCTCAGACTCTAAGTCAGCATTTCTGATGTCAAGACATCGCACAGGCAAAAGGAAGTCAGGAAAAGATTGAGAAAAGCCAACATACTTGAGAGCTTCACAAGATGGTTAGTAGCCCTTTCTCAATTTAGGCCCAAGGAATTTACAGCAGGATGGCTGTTAAAAAGCTACCAAAAGATGTAGGAAATGTTTTATTATGGATAAGCGCGGCCGGGCCCCCCGGCCACCAAAAAAAAAAAAGCCCTTCTTCTCTCCTTACTGGGATCGGTACCAGGCCCAATCTGTGCTTCCAGTTGAGAATAATTTTCCGTGGTCTGAAATTATTCACTTCATAGGATTTAATCCCAGGAAACCTGGCCTCGCGAACAAACTTCAAGAAGACCAGGGTGTGTAAGACTTGGAAAGCAAATCTTGTTTGAATACACAAACAAGACCGGCTTCAAAAAAGTTTAATATCCAAACAAATGATTGTTACATGGATAATCATTTTAACACTCTTTTCTCATCTAGTAACTCCAATTCCATTCACCCTACCAAAATTCAGATATTGTGAAAATAGAAGTCCAATATCCTACAAGGTGGGATAGAGAAGGCAAGCACAGCTGATCCATCTTCCTGTTTTTCTTCTATTCACCTTCTGAAGTTCGGTAAAGCAAAACATCAGGTGATAATGGAATTTGAAAGTCTCTTGCTACATACCATATTTATACCACGAGAATCAACTAAGCTGAGCACATGTTCAATGTCCCTGGCAAGGAAACCTTTACGACAGACAGGGCAGTTTCCTGCACTACCTCCCATCATTTCACGTATATCTGGAAAAGAATTCAATAATTAGTTGCATAAAACACAAAAGCATCACAAGAATGGAGAAATGATGCTTGCCTTATCAGCAGTAATGCCATGCAGCTATAGGCTATAGGCCACTTCATCCTCAAATGCCACACATTGATGGATTTCAACATCATCGGAATTCTATGAACAGAGGTCTGTAGGGAAGTGCACCTTGTCTATGAACTAATTCCAACTGCCTGGATCAGATGGTTTTGTTTTTTACTTACATTGACTAAATAATTTTTTTTATTGCCAGTGAAACTCCAGGGCAAAATTCTTAATTAGATTCTGTTAGGAGGGGCATTCTGGACAATGCCATAATTTCACCTGATTTGATCTTGAATAAAGCGGCTGGTCTCTTTTGATTGATGCTAAAAATGTTTACCAGCCATTCATCGTCGGATATGTGGGAGAACTTCATTAATCTTTCTTCCTCTATTTTCTTTTTATTTTATGAGGATTGCTGATTCAGCCAAACAGAAATCTTTTGTTCATGTTTTTAGCATTGAAGACAAACTCAAAGAAGGTTCTTTAGAACTTGGTTATATCTGCAAAGAAAGGATTTTCAAGCCTCTTTGAGGCTTCTGGTTCTTGCATTAAAGGTCTTACTAATCTTTTTCGCCAAAGGCCTGTAAGCGAAATCTATGCTAGTGTCCTGTTTCACTTGACACAGTGTACATTTACTCACAGCGCAGAACAATCAAGACAGAATAATCATTTCTGAAAACAAATTGCACATGCATAAGTCTGCCTCTACACATTGATACCCGTGAAGTCTGGCTCCATGACCTGAGTATGAGGTATTATCAAACAATCCAGAGTCCTAGTTTACTTCCGAAGTGTATGTCCCTCCCTAAAGGGAATACAATTATTGAGTACGCAGCTAATCAAATGGGTGCGATATATAGTTACTTGCCTGAAACCTGCTTGTTTTCTTCAGCAATAGCAGATGACACAATGCTTGGGGTTCCAGAACTCGTTTCATTTTGTTTCCAGATCCATTTCAACCATCTAATAATGCACTCACTACAAAAACCACGTGAGATCAGGTTATTAAGAGACTAAATACATTTGACTATACTACACAATTACAGGAAAAGGGTTAAGAGTTTACCAGTGAAAGCAATGGAAGCAAGACATCAATTTCATAAAAGGCAATGATCTACTGTTCTCTCCCTCTGGTACTAAAGGGTATAAACACAACGGGCAGTCTCCTTCAGGGTGATTCATGCTAGAGAGTGTCTCCACAGCTTCCTGTGAGCACCAGTAGCTTAGGACAATGCTTTGGAGAAACGGGAGATTTAAATTCAAAACGCAGCTTCTATAGACATATATCATCAGATGCTTAATTGGAAATATTCCCTTCTAACATACAAAATACATGGGAAACAACAATTCGTACAACTGCTAACCACCATAACAATAACAGTCCTGACATGGAGATCTTCAGGTACCCATAACCCGCAAGAATTGGGAGTATAGTTAATAAATAATACTCGAACACAAATGATGGATAAATTTGCGAGTAAAAGAGGAAGTACTAGGATCCAAGCCTAGTAATGTCTGCACCCAACATGATGCAGTCATCACTAAGAAATGTAAAAGTGGGATAGAGAAGTTGGAAAGCTCTTTGGAACTTAAGTTCATTGATAGGAATAATAGATGGATTAGAGAGACTGACCACAACAACTCAAAAGATCCCATAGAGCTACAGAAATGTAAATCATCCACAAATCAAACAAAAATCTGTAACTCGTGAATTGTAACACAACACAGCAAAGCCATAAGATTAATTCTTCTTGTACAGCAGACATTTGCAAAAAGATCCAGGAACATACCTCACAGAGTGCTACAAGCATCAAACAAGAGGAGAGTTCATGGGTCTTCTCACGTAAAGTAGCACTCAGATGCTTTTGTCTTTTCTCATCGAGACCTTTGGAACCTATAATATCAACACAAGGTGGATCACTGGGATACTGCCACAAATTGAAGAAGAAAATTAGACAGAAAAAAGGTACGAAGACAAGCAGGAGGCTCTAAATGTTGTTCTCATGTCAACAATTACAAATCTTCAGAAGGGCGTAAAAGAAGGGAAGGACCAAGAGGGAGAGAGCAAAATGCAAATAATTAATTACAAAATCAGGTAAAAGAACATAGAAAAATAAATTTCATTATTCCTCAAAAATGGAAGGAAAGAGAACTCGCTGAGGATATTCTGTCCACCATTTACTTGCAGCTTAAGGTCTAGGAGATTATCATGACACCTGAAGCATCCTCTTCACCTGGTGCCCCCACAAATTTCTATCAAAGATTAGTTGTTTTTGTTTTTTTCTTTTTGGGCAACCAGATGCTAACATCTAGTGCCGGTGTCCACTATGCATGGAAACATGGTAAGATTACTGGTTAAATAATTTGGTTCAAACTTCAAATTAAAGTTACTATTGAAAACATCCATTGGAACTCAAATCACCTCCCTAAAAGCTTCAGTCTATATTTTTGATAGGAAAAAAGAAATTATATTAACAAAAGAATGGATGCAAAGATAGCATCGTACAATTAGCTATGTACAGCCCAAGTGCATCAAATCCGCAAAATCTAAGAGATCTAGAGGAGAGTTACACACGTTCCCTTTGTCCCAAAAATAGAGTGCCTTGATAAAATAATCTTTAAAACATTGAAGTGGCATCTCCTCATCCTCAAAGACTCTTCTATTCCTCTCACGCCAAATGCTCCAAAAAATTGCATGAGGAAACAATCTTGCAATCTTCACCTTCGCTTTTCTACCAAAAGAGTCCTCCCATGCATAGAGATGTTCCAAAATAGATTTGGACATGACCCAAGAAACTCCCAGGCAACTGAAAGTTAGATCCCAAAGAGCTCTTGCAAACGGACAATGAAGCAATAAGTGTGCCACCGATTCTGCAGTAGCCTTGCATAATGGGCACCCATTCACCAAGATCTTACCCCTCTTTTGCAAATTATCAAACGTCAAAATACTGTCATGGGTAGCCTCCCAAACAAAAAAGGACACTCTAAAAGGAGCCAAAGAACTCCAAATGAGCTTCCAAGGAAAAGGCCTTCCCTGTAAATGCCAAGAAGCAGAAGGCACAGAGGCAAGTCTCAAATAGTAGGACTTCACCGTGAAGCTCCCTTTGGGATTGAGATCCCATTTGACTAAATCAAGAGGGGATTGCCTGATGAGCATCCCATGACTGCAAAAAGCTTCAGTCTACATAATACCAATATCTAAGCGACTAAGCCTCAAACAGATCCCATGACAGGTATCGACTCCATGAGACTTGCACATCTAACTCTAAGTCTTTCGCATGATTATATCCACAAATTAATCACAAAAATCTTATGTAAAATCAGACATTTGAAAACTTTTAAATGGTTAAGACTTGAGACTTCTAGCTACATTTTTCCAAAGACACGAAATAAAAAATATCCAGAACTAAAAAGGCAATTGATTGAATAGAATTCCGAGTCTGATCTAAGTTAACAGCACAGAATCATAGACTAAGATCTTCTATGGAGTACCATGCAGCCATATGATGGACACCTAGATATCTTGACAGTTGATAGCACACAAAAACAAAGGTGCTCCGGACTTTTCATTCTCAAGTGCACGGGATCCTCAGAGTGACCTCTCAATTGGAAATGTTCACCACCTAATCATGGATACTACCTGATCATGGATAAAAATGACAAGCATTTTCAGTTCAGTGAAAGCTATTTGCTAAGCACAATAATTTCTCAGTTCTCACTCCTCCAAGAGAGAACATCACAGCCACTGTGGATCCTCCTTAAAAGGTGGACAAATAACCTTTAGGTCTTTTTAGCCTTTTCTTTATTTCGGACTGAGAGCAAAATATGGCATATCCTGAAATTCTAAGAAGATTCAATACTAAAATACTTTATTTTCATATTCAAATTCTTTTTTCCACAACATCAAAATTTTAAAACTATAAGAAATTCAAAGAGAGATTATTCTTCCACTCTTCAAAAATATTATTCACTTTCTTCTCTCTTACATTATGACTACTTTGCACTTCAACTATATACGACTTTTAATTTCTTCGCTTGAAATATCTATGGAATACTTCATTACAGCAGATGATTGGGAAAGAAAATGTCAAAAAAGTTCCTAAGATAGAACGTCACCTCCTCAATACACATTACTTCCACACACTGCTTAACAATTTGGATCTTTTTTAGCCTATGTTGCTTTTCCTTGTCAATCTCAAATGTGAGACTCAAGCACTTGTGGAGCCGACGCATCCTTACTCCCATATACTGTAAAATTCCCCTCTTACCAACCCCTTAACACAAAAAAAAAGAAAAAAGAGCGAGAAATAGGAGAAAGGAAAAGATGTAACTGAAAGGAGTATGAACATATGAGAAGGTAATTTCAACATGCAAATAAGACACAATACCTTTGCACTAGCTTGTATCTCAAGGGTTGCTTCTACAAACTGCAAACCAAAATAGAAAAGGGCTCCATTAAATTTTAATCCAACAAACAAAAATAATGTCACATGAAGCTTAATATTTAATAAAAACAAAGCCTCAGCTAGGCGCAAATCCCCAATATCCTAGCTTATAATGTTAACTTGATCTAGGGATCACCCAGTTGGCTAGTTCAGAAGGAAGAAGCGATGGAGGACTCCAAGAGGTGTGGCCAGGGAATTTCGTCCAGGGATCCCTAGCATTGGTTACGGGGAAGTGGTGTGTAAGGATAGGGAAGATGACTGTCATAGGTTTCTCTAAAGTTCATTACAGTGCATCGACTGCAATAAGATAGGCATAATGTCAAAGCAGGGATTAATATAAACTATGCAAGTGCCACGAGACTTTTTGAGAACTCACCAATTGTTGCCTTTCGTAAAATACAAGGTAGGTTCAGGTGACAACTCCATTCCAGTGATATACAAATGGTGGGGCTAGTTATTACATACATCAATTTCAAATATATTATACACCATCATTCATTTTCTACCCTTCTTTTATGACTGAAAAGAGGAACTGACTTTATCCAAAAAAAAAAAGAAAAGAAAAAAGGAATGACTTGATAGGAATTTTTCTTTTCACATATTCCCTTCCTTTGCAAGGATGCCCTGTATCTAATTCACACTCTTCTAAAATCCTAATCCAAATCCAAGCCCCAATAGTCCTGCTATGCAAGGAGGGGGTTCTTATACAATCTACTCCCCCCCCCCCCCCCCAACCCCCCGCACACCAAAAAAAAAAAAAAAGAAATTGAACTTTGTATTTGACTATCCACTTGATTAGAAATGAAACACTCTGGCAGGTCCAATGTGACCTGCAAGCTCAAAAATAAGTCTCAGTTGTGGATCCACTACATCATATGCTCCTTTCAAGGCATTTTATTTAAGTGTGGAGAACTAAGTAGGTTCAATATATCATCCTCCATCTCATGCTAAACAAAATAAGTAATATTTTTAGGAAGGGACATTCTTCCGCTGCTGACATTCTGGGCTAGCAATAATGAAGCTCACGAAATTGCAATTTCTTGGCAAATTCATTGAGCCAGCTAAGTCCTGTTCTCATCAGATGAACCTTAAAATTCCACCCTAAACCAACCTAGAATTCCAATCAAAAAAGTACCCTCATGTGCTTCATATCATTTGAAGGGAATACTCCGCTAAAAAAACATGTTAAGTAGGCGATCACCAAATGCATGATGGATTTGCGAGGCATTAAACAAAAAGAAAGAGCTAAGCAGATCATCAAACATCAGACAAAGAAATTAGCGAAAATTGACCTGCTGAGAATGGACATCGGCAGTGCGAGGTTTGATGTGAATATGGAGGTAAGGAGGGAATCTGTTAAGAACGATGCAGTCGTCGCCATAGACGGCTTGCACGGCTTCCACCTCCATCATCACTTCCTCCGTCAGCTCTTCCGCCATCGATTACCAGAGAGAGAGAGGAGAAGAAGAGAAGGAGCTTACGCCTTATGTTATACAGCAAAATCGTGGGGTTTTGTCGTTAGCCTCTTCTCAAATTTCCCTTCTTTCTACCGGAATCTCCAGTACAACTGTCACTCGCTAAAAATTGTCAATTCTCATTCTCATGGATTTTTTATTTTTTTTTTCTTTTCAACAAGTATCTTTCTTTTTCCTTTTATTTTTGTTTGACCAGCATCAGAAATCTGTTGACAAAATGCGTTTTGCTTTGCCAAAAACAGTTTACTCACTTTCATTGGATTGATGAAATGACTCCAGTGTAAGGTATACATTCTTCATGAGATGACTACAAAAAATGATGACTTTTTTGGATTGATAAAATTCACTACAAAAGCAAAATCCGCACTGGAAATTGTGTTGTGTTGTGGTGTTTGGATCGACAAAGATATACACGAACATACACTATGCCTTATAGCCCTTTAATGGAGCCGTTGCACTGTATCATCAACACGAGGATATCCACGACAGTAACTTCCCCACAATTTGCTTTAAAAATGAATGGGGAAAAGAAGAAGGAAAGTGGGAAAATAGCAGGGTTGAAATTGATCATACATCAAATTCATATCAGCTCACCAAAAGTCCAACACTAAATCTGATCAATTTCTCCTTCCAGGTCTGCGTTCACCAAAAAATTAATGAAGAGAAACTACGAAACTACGCTAAAAATTGCTAACAATCCCAAATGATCCACCATCAAAAATTCCAAAGGCCCCAATGACAATTGAGACCACCAACTCCCATAAAATGAATCATAATATGAGCTTCTGAGGAACTCAGTGTTGGCAAGTTTGCACAGCACCAACAGCAGTGCCAACGGACACCAAACGCAAGTGTATCATTCTCTCTATAATTTGCGATTGACCAAAACCAAGCTAAGCTGAACTCAAGTATTGGCCCCATTTGTGGCCCTTCAACGTAACGGATGCCGTCTCCTGCAATTCAAGGAAATTTATCAGTACAAAATTCTAAATCCTTAGAGAGATCTAAAAATATAAAGACCTTAATATGAATGCATAACAAGGACCTCTTAGGTGGCACTCTATCTTCATCAAAGTCCATCACTCCACCACCTTCAGAGAAGATCTCCTGCCCTTGGTAGTCCATGACGGCCTGCTTAGAGTTTGTAACTTCTGCCACAGTGTAAGTAAGACAACCAACCAGCATATCCCATCATACAACAACAGACTTAACCGAAACTCTAAACCTAGGTTATCCTACTACTAACTGAAAAAAGCCTCAAAATAAAGAATGTATACACTAGAGCCATGCTGAAAGCAATATCAGATTCTGGAACTAAAATTCAAAGTAACTGGAATAATATTCATTTCAAGCCAGAAGTTAAGGTGAACATTTTAGGAGACAGCCAATGGCCAAATAATTGTGTGCGGTGTGCCCAGAACAAGTGACTCCAAAAGTTAGTAAGAGGCATTTATATAACCCCCCCCCCTCAAAAAAGAATCACAAAAACAAGGGATGGGAAAAGTGTTTCCCAGGACAATAATAGAATTATATAGAGCAGAAAGAAATGGATGTTAACCTTCAGGGATAGTGACTTCTTTACTTCCCCTGCTTTCTCCTCAAATTCTGTTTTGTGCTTTTTGTCCAACTCACTCATGGTATCAGCCCATTTTATCTTCTCTTGGATCGTCAAAAGCAAGTCATCAGAGGTCACCAACCTGTTTTTCAACAAGAGCCGACACACGAAAATCTTAATAGAAAAACGGCCTAGAAAGAAAAACCAATTTAGAATTTTAGGCTTCTGCAACGGTATGACAAGCACCAACAGACAGCCATCCCATGCAACAAGGCTGCCAGCTAAAACTGGCTCTAAGGTAAGTGTGTGGTGGCAGTGGTGCATAAATGTTAAACAACTATCTATTCATATGCTCTAACTTTCTAGGATGGATATGGATATGAAAACGGATATTATTGACTTCAAAAATTAAAAATCAGCGAGGATAGCATGCATCATAGACACAACATTCTAATTCAGCCTTTCATCGACTATCAGATCAGGTCTGGCCATCAAGTAGAAGAATCACGAGCTCAATAAGGATCAAATGATCAATATAAACAAAAATACCTAAAACCAACAACACAACTACTTCTATCATAATGATCATGAATCTCATCACCAAAGTCCCAGCCAACGGCTACAGGCATTAATTATTATATAATTCCTACTTCAGCCTAACAGTCTAGAGGTGTCTCAATTTGTATATTTTCAGCTTATAATCTAATAGTAAGTAAATATTTCAATCAACACAAAGTGATGCCCTATAAAATTTGAGCATCTGGTGCTCAGCTGAGTAGATTGAGGCTCCAATCAGTATGTGTATGTGCCCCTACAACTAGATTTTTCTGCTCAGTTGACTATGCTGTGCCTATGTCATTCGAGCTGTACGTTTGCAATGCTATATTCTTTTGATACACTTACAAGTGCATTACAACGGCTTCAGTGTGAGAACAAGAAGACTTTTTTTGATGTGATGTTGATTTATTTCTAGCCTTGTTTTGAAATAGGAGTGAAGAAACTTTTACGCCTTGAAGTAGAACATTTAAGTGATGTATGCAATGCCAGATGGGATTGAGCTGTGTTGCTTGAGTCATCTAGGTATCATGCATCTTGGGGTATTTAGTCCAATCTCTATAGTCAATTCACAACTAGTTGCCACATGTTCTATATGTAGGTTTTTATTACTTTTCAAGTTGACATGTCGTCATGTCCTATATGTAGGTTTTTATTACTCTTCAAGTTGTACTTTCCCTAGCGATTATTAGTATGACATCTCTTAACAAGAGGAACACAAGAAATCAAATTTGACATCAAGCTTATCAAACAATTTTAAAAGGTTAAAAATTTTCAAAGAAAAAGTGTATACCAGTTGGCCAATGTTTGTATCATACTCCCAAGCTGTCCTGGTCTCATATCCCTTCCGGCAGCAAACTGTACCTGCAAAGTGCAAAGAAAGGGAACAATCAAAATATTGTACTACAACAAACCTTCTAGAAGCCCATCGCACAAATGGTTGAAAAAGAGGGTCAAAATAGGCACAGTTTCATACCTCAAAGCATCTTCGCAACTGATCCAACTTTCCTCTAACGATTCCCTGTGAACCAAGAGCATAAGTTAAAACATCAGTACACACTAACCTGTAATCAAAATTCAAACTGTACATGAGAATTATGGTAATAGAGACATTGAAACATTGTAATAGGACTTGTCTGCCTTCTCAACAATGAATACAAATTAGCCTTAAGAATAAAAAATCGCCTTATGAATAGAGACATTGACACATTGTAATAGGACATTGATCACAAAGATATTATTCACTAGCCAAGAAGATAATCTATCCTAAAAGATAAACCTACTAAATAATAAAAAATACTAAAATACTTCACATTTGCAAATATTAAGATATACCCATATCTTCTTATTCCTCCTTTATGCTCATCCTATATCACCTTAGTAGTAGAATCATAATGCACTAGCGTACATGAGCACGGTCTGGAGACCAATTGCCTTTTTTTATCAGCAATAAAGAGTTGTATTAAGACGACACCAAGGGGATCCCACCCACATACATAATGGGAAAATCGAGGAACATAATTCCCTCAAGCTCTCATCCATAATATAATCAAAGAATGAGGATCAATGAACCAACAGATCTTGGACTAGTCACACTAAAAGCACCATACCATCTATCTCCATGTGTTTCTTTTTCTTTTATCAATGAGGATATCTAGATGATGCTCATGGAATATGAAGTATATGTATCAGGAATTCAGTAGGAATATGTCTGCCATTTCCTGACAGCAGTTCAACCACATAGGCTTTTGATACCAAAATTTATGACTTCAACTTCTGCTACGTATATTTCAGACAATAATATATTAATTAATATAGAAAGCATAAAGAAAGAATAGACTTCAAGCAGATAGTGAACCTGGACCCCAGAAATAAGCCAGAAGCATACAGCAACAAACAATGAAATTTCAAGAGTTCAAGAAAGTGAAGGGAAAAGTTCCTGACATACTGCATAAATACACTCATTGATTAGAAAGTCTTCTAGTTCACGCACATTTGTGAAATCTAGCTGATGGAGCAACTGATCATACGGAAGAACCTGAAAAGGCTTCACAGTATTAGACATAGATAAAAATAAAATGAATAAAGCTACTTGATAGAATGATAGGTGGTAAATACCCCCTCAACCTTTGAGAAGGTTGAGGCAGCCTGTCAGGGATCCAAACGAAGAATCTGTGACATAAAATCAAGTAAAACAATGGGCTGGGACAAAGTAGAAATCAAGTCCACTAGAATACCGTCCAAATATAATATGTGACCCGAGGAGGGGGGGGTTAAGAAAAAGACTGTTTTTCCATTGCCAAAGTGCCAAACTTTGTTTCCTTGGAAACTTGTCCCCATAGAGAGTTGCCACTCGCTGCATACTTTGTTTACTTGTAAACTTGTCTCCAACAAGGCAATCTTGGTTTCCTTGTGTGACCCCTTCCTATGCATCCCGAACAACCCCCCCCCCCCCAAAAAAAACCCAAAAAAACAAAACCAAGGCACTTGCCTTGCTAACTTCTTTTAAATTCATATACTTAATTTTCTTTCCAAGATCACTCCTGAATGCAGATGTTTATAAGTACCCATAAACAGTTACCTTCAAAATCTAGTGGGATGTTTAGGGAACAACCTTCTTAATAGGTAACAAGTGGACACAAGCAAAGTAAGGTTAATGAACAGTGTCTCTTGCATCTTGTGACAAGATGGCGACCGCTGCGATCTTGGTGTTTTATAACAAAAGCTTATACTTCTAACCAAAAAGAAAGGCATAGTTGCAATGAGGTTCATACAAAAGTTTAAGGCTTCAGCTATTAGCCATATGATGTTCCAAGTGATTAACTTACTTTGTGCAAAAAATTAAAGTAACGACAACTCAAGCAACCTTCACTTCAAGGGGAGGGGACCAAAAAGAAGGAAAGACAGATACACAAGTACCTTGCTCGACTCAGCTAGCGTAAGCACAGTGAGTAGCTTCAACTTAAGTACTTGATCAGGAACAAGTGGCGGTAGAGAGCCAGCAATACCTGCAAATAATGAACTCATCATCCCGCAGTGATATTGCCAATGAGGGCTTAGTACTTGCTTTATCAAATTAGCAAATCAAACTCATCGAAAACTACAGCCAAGTTCATCACTGTCATCATAAAATCCTTGAGAGAAAACACAAGCCACCCAAACCATCAAAATAGAGCTTGAACGCTGTTCTGATTGGTCCATAGGAGTGCCATGGCCATGGCATTCACTCCAGAAGCCTTGTCAACAGAAGTATTATGAACTTCCTCTTCAAAAACTGAAGCTTGATATCCTCCTTAGTGAATCTCAAAAGGGACGAAAGACCAATCCATACACTTTGGGCCTCGTCAAGTTGCACTCAGTAAGAAGTCCTGAGTTCGGACTCAGTAAGAAGTCTTCAGTAGCAAACTCCATGCCTTCCAAAGAATTATAACAAGTCCTCTCCACCATAATAGACAACACGAACTTGAACTTACAATGAATATTGCCCATTCATGAAAGCATCTCGCATTTCTCTCAATCTCGTTAAGCCATATCTCTAGATTTCTATCTACAAAAAAAATTAGAAATCCAAGTCCATACCCCGAAGTCCCACCTTAAAAGGGTATAGGGGCCAAAGTAGGATATAAGGGATCCAATGTGACAGTCTAAGTCTCTTACCCCTAAATTATAGACTTGGTCCAATTAAACCAAGACTTTAGACCTTTTCACTATTTTCTGCTCAAGGAAATCTCATGCACAAGATAACCTAGGCCAGCTCTTTTTGTGTGGCTCCCTCAACTCAATCTCATTTACACTCAAACCACCAATTCTTTTAGCAAGTCAGTCAAATTTTTGCCTCCATACATGGACCTCTAGCGAAACCAAACAAGCTCCACATCTAAGTCATCAGCAATAATTTTCCATGTCTATAATTGTACCACTCTTCTCCCTAATGAAAATAACATAAACGTGACAAATGGAGTTTCCTTGAGTTCAAGTTCGCTTCGAAGACCATTACACCCAAATATTGCCGTACAGGTACACGGTACACAGGAGGCTTCCATAAAAGGCTTCACATATATACTGCATCCCCTTCAGAAGAAAATCCTTCACAAGCCACATGCAAGTAAATAGTTACGTCCTTGATTATCTTGCCTTCGCAAATTGGCAAACCTTGGATTTAATCATCTCTATCAAAGCCTGTGATTCTGCCCCCTATCTCCGGCAGTACAAAAGAAATAGTGATAAAACTTCAGCCTTAGAAAAATAGCATCTGTCACCTCTTACAATTATCGATCTCAATTTTATCATGTCATCCACATGCCTAAAGATTACTGCATGATGCACCTAATTTTCAAAAATATGTCCTCTCGGCCATGCACCAGCAGAAGTGTTATGTTTCACCCATAAATGCTACTCTTGTCTCCAAGATAATACGACACAAAACATATTTCCGGGACATCAAGTGACAAGTGTTTTTCCAGCTGCTGCCCCACCCCCTCCCCTTTCTTTTTTCTTCATAAAGGAAAAGATATATAACCATGCTGAAGAAGAGGAAGAATGCAAAGCAAAAGGCAAGCATATAAGTTCAATTGCAACCTATGAAGAGATTGTCTACAACCCAACTACTCTGAACAAAGAATAGCATATACCCTGGGTATGATAATATAACCTTGATTAGATTATACGTTGTCATTGATGTGTTGAAGAAGTGTTTCCAAACTATTCTATTCCTCTCATCAGTCCAGATCCTGCGAAATATAGCATGAGGAATAACTCATAACCTTGCATCTCAACTTTTTGGGTTAAAGGAGCGCACCCTGGCAAAAGGATTGTGAATAACAAAGCTACCTACAACTACAATCAATGAGATGCCCAAACAACTAAAACCTAAGTCCAATGGAGCTCTAGCAAACTGATGGTGAAGAGACATGCAGTTCAACAGATTCCAAACCTCCATGAACATGAAACAACAATTTTAACAACATATCCACTCTTCCAAAATAACCACAAGTGCATGGTTCTTTCCGACTCTAACTAGCACACTAAAGTAGCTAAATACACCCCCCCCCCCCAACCAACTACTGAGAATACTCTCCAAACAACAAAAGTAATTCAGAAGAACACCATAAAATATCCTTAGAAAGCCTCATTATAACCCACTGTTGGGTCCGTCTCAAATTCAAGTGCCAGTTTGTTTAAGAATATTTAGTTCCATTAGCTCAACGTGCTATCTAGAAATAGTTTTGATAGTTCTAGCAGTAGTTTTTGATTCATGGGCATGAAGTGGTAAGCTCAGCACCTTAGCTGCCCCAAACCATCGCAATGTCCAACGGGGCAGCATGGCATTCGCCTCGGACATGCCTCACCAAGATATTTGATAAATAGACGTTCAAGAATGCCAAATTTCTCAAAAATAGCTTTTTCAAAAAGTGTAGATGACCATATCATGTAAAAGAATCCCTAAACCTGATTACATTAGGTAGTCAATTGAAACCCCTAAATGACGGGCTCTAACTAGCAAGCCTTAATCCAGAAATCTCAAAGTACAATAAATTAGCATAACCTTCCACTTGACTTGAGGCAGAGATGGCTCAGGCTCCAGGGCCCATCCTAAGTTGTCACGAAGGTTAAGCATCCATTTATGAACAGCTTCAAGGTAACTCATGCGCTGCCAACTTGGCTTCCTTCCCCCCCCCCCCTCCCCTCCTCCTCCTCCTCCTTCTTCTCCATACCTCTGACACTCTTATCTTGGAGAGCATCAGTCTCCTCTTTTTAAAATGCCGGGATTCATGGTTTTTCGGAGGGAGATAGAAGGTTCAGACCAAAAACTTAATCTAGGTATCATTTTAATGGTACCAAGTAATCGAATAATAGCCATCGAAAAGGGAAAAGGCACCAAGATAAAGATGGTGATCATCATACCAATTACCACAAGGTCTTAGATCATCAAAAAGGATACCATCCTGGCAACATATATTGATGGCTTTGAAGGCATACATGAACTTGGGTGGTTTTCAAAAAAAACATTGCTATTGCAGTTATACATTATTACAACAACTGCTTTATTCAGCACCAGAGTTTTTGAGCAAACTGAGACTTCCACTCAGCTCAAAAAGAGTTCAAAAGCTTACTTTTGTAATCAGTCCATGTTCCATGAGCAAACAAGCGCAGAAGTTCAAGGTACATTGAATGCTCCGTCCCTTGAAGCTGTAATTAACCACATGCATCAAACAAAGAAACAGGTATAGGATGCACAACTGAAGTTCTTATGGCACAAACAAGTTTGAGGTAGTCAAATGCACCCATGTTCAATCATCAATAACTGTGTTTAAACAAAACTCTTTGAGGTTCTCCTTCAACCATACCCCAATATATGATTTGTTAGCCAAGATCACCAACTACCTCGGTGCATATAAATATAGCCAGCAGAAAACACACAGAGTTCTGGGATTTCTTACGGTCCACAGAGTCGTCAAATATTCAGTCTTATCATGCCCACATCACATACTTTCCCAAATACACAATTCTCACTACCCATATGCACCAATAGATAAAAAAAAATACATCCAAACACCAAGTTCGTTGTTTGTTATTAGTTCACAAAGTCATTCAGGGAATTAAACATGCCCATTCCCAGTACCAACTACTCACTAACACGATGTTCAAACAGCGAAGAACCTATATGGGCAAAATTTTCACCCCTAGTATCAACGAAGACGCAAAAAACAAACAATCAATCAATCCAGAAATCAAGCGTACAACGGCCCAATCAGCAACTACAGTACCTCGGCAACATTGGGAACAACCAGAATTTCAGCGAAAGCGAAGAGAGAAGGGTGCGAAGTTGCTTCAACTATTATGGGAGCAAGGGTAGTACCCTTGTGTGCCAAAGCTTGCTTCACAAAATGGTGGATTAAATCGGCTTGCTTCTGTTCGATGTCCATTGTCGAATTACTCAATTGGACCCAGAAGTTCCTGACGATGCGAAATTTTGGGAGTTATTTAGTAGCGATTATAAGGCATTGGGCGGGAAGAGGTTAGGGTTCCATAACTGAGGAGGGAATATGAACGAGGAAATTGAGTTCTGCAAGCCTTTTGTTGAGTTGAGGTTGAAGGTCGTGTTCGGCAACAACGTTTTGGGTTGTATTTAGTGTTTGGATCATATCAATATATTAATTAGTTAACTTTTAGTGTTTGAGAAACTAATATTTTGACTAGCATTTCAAATAGCGTTTAGTGTTTTAATCAGCGTTTTTGAAAAGCTAATGGTATTAACGTTTGACATCTAAAAATAGCGTTTTATATTTTTTAGCCAAAAAATATCCTTTAAAAATTTTATCTTTGGAAATTATCTATATCATTTTATGTCAATTTATATTAATAGGCTAATATAATAGCTAAATTTACTGAACCCATTAGTTTCAACCGCTCATCTAAATAGCTATTCGCTAATAGCTAAATTATAACCGCTATCCGCTGCCTGAACCGCTATCTCATACCTAAATAGCTAATTTGGTCGAATAAGGCCTAAGGCTCTCAATACTTGTATTATTCTTTTTGGGGTGCTGCCATTGAGTAATTGACTAAAGACAAGTTTGAGGCACGTTGTTGGAAAATTCTTATATACAAATGTATGTATGTAGCATGATATATAGTTGAGTCGTACGGTGAATACACGCTGAATATGTTGTAGTATATCTTTCTCCTCTCGCTCTCTCCTTTTTTTTCTATTCTTTAATCATGTTTAATTTTTCATTTAACTAAAGAAGAACTATTGATATTATTATATACATAATTTATAATTAAAAAAAATTTATATTTTAATGTCTTACAAATTTAAACTGTATTTTCTTACATTATAATAGTCAATACTAAGTAAATCGAAATAGATTTGTTATTCTTTTCCTTCAGACTCCATCTTCACTAATAAATAGTCATAGTAGTAGATTCGTACGGGCACCTTCTTTCACGAAGAGAAACATTTGACACACAATAAATCAGTTCTATTCAACCTGGATTTATAATGCATCAATGCGTATTCAGTCTCCTTCGGTTTTTCAACCTATTTGATTATCCCTAAATAGTATCTCATTATGGATCCAACTTACCAATGTTAAATAAATAAAAAAAAAAAAAAAACCTCGATCAATACATTGAGACCAAACTGTATAGGAGTCGCAAGCTATAATAAACCTCGATCACTAACACTTGAAAATCAATGTGTATCACATCATTTTTTTATGCATCAAAGTTGAATTATAACAAGAACCTTAATTTCTTTCTAACTTCATTCATTAGACTTGCCAAATAGGATTGACAAAGATTACATTTATATTTTATACTGAAATAGAACAGCAAGATTCAAATCGTGTTGCCTTCAATCTTGTATTGCTATTACAAGAGTAAACTTAGTATTAGCAAGTTTGCTTTGTTCATTGTGACATACAGATGAGGAGGAAAGTGTAAGCATTGCGAAGCTCAGTTGCTCAACAAGAAGCACCCATGAACTGTAGAAAAATGCTATGACTGTTTAGCAGAAATTAAGACATCTGATGTGATTGCCAAAAATATTATAGGTTTCCAAATGATTTGGAATTGTAATGTCCCTAACTAGGTAAAAGTGTCCTTGACTCAAGATGCACCAGCACCAAACATGCAAGTGCAACCATTCTTACCAACAACACACAACCAAGCTCTTCCTCTCAGGATTACACTAAAAGAATTCAAAGTCCAAATATTTACCCCCACCAGATTTCATCACGTCGTTGTCCGGCATCCTCTTACTGGTATTTCCAACTCCTGCTGTCTCCATTGGCCCGAATTTTCCGGGCAGCTCCATCTCCACCGGTCTAGGAATCTCAGGGGGCGTGCTGCAACGTATAAGAGCCCAATTAACCCCCTCAAAGAAGGGATGCTGCTTAATTTCAGCTGCCCCCCTCTTCACGCCAAGCCTGCTCTGTGGCTCTTTCACCAACAACCCCCTGATGAGATCCCGGCTTGCATAGCTCGTTGCTGGTGAATCCGGAAACTTCAGTTGCTGCCCTACCACGTTGAAGAGGGTGGCACGGTTTCCAGAGCCCTTAAAAGGGGTTTTCCCATAAAGTAATTCATGCAGGAAGATCCCAAATGTCCACCAATCGACTGCACTTCCATGGCCTTCCCCCTTGATTATCTCTGGGGCTAGGTACTCGTGGGTCCCGACAAAGGACATGGATCGGGCTTGAGTGGGCTCTGCCACAAGCTCAGGTAGAGTGCCAGATGCAGGACCAGATTCAGTCTTAGGGTGTCTCATCTTCTTCCTGCTCTTCTTGGGGAAGAGTCCCGGGAGGAAGCAAGCTGGTTGGATGCAAACTGCGGAGGGCTCAATACAGGTCGGCTGAACACAGAATGCATTTGACGCACCAGGGTCGGAGGATTTTATTAGAGTCGGTGAGACAGCACATCGCAAGGAAAGGTCAAAATCTGAGAGCATTATATGGCCATCATCACGGACTAAGACGTTTTCTGGTTTCAAGTCTCTGTAGATGACTCCGAGCATGTGAAGGTATTCAAGTGCCAACAGGACTTCAGCTGCATAAAACCTGCTCACCCACCAGAAAATGAGGGGAGAAGTAAGAAATAAAATACTGAACCCATTCTGCAAATGTCAAAAGAGCAGTAATAATGTTAACTAGCAAGACATATTATGGTTAAGTAGCATTGATCAAAGATCCTGTTTGGTAAGCAGTGACATCAAACTGAGGATGGAAGAACGATATTCATGCAGGATGTCTCAAAATTCACAGTTGTTGACATATAGTACTTACTGACTTGTTTAAATTTCAGAAAGCAGAGATGTGTCGCTTTGATAAAAGGACAGAATAAATCAATGTTTGCAAATTTTCAGGTTTCAAAGCCAGCAATTTCTACACTAGATAAAATCTTGCATATTTAAGAACAAATGTCAAAACAGAAAGCAGGGAAAGCAGACAAGAAACCTGAGTTTGGAAACCCAAAAACCAAACAAAAAAAACCAAAAAAAAAAAAGACCAGTGACCAGAACAAGCTAACTTCCGGCACAGCAAATTTGCCCTTGCCTACCCTTACAACAAATAGAGTAACTTGCTTTTGTTTTGACTGGTAAAATAACCAATCTTCTAACAAACAACACTATATCAGAGGAGTCATGTAAGATGCTCCCATAGTTTCTCAAGCACCCCTCAAAGGCAGTGTGTTCCCCCAGAAACATGTAATTTCCCACGATCTTTTTCTACACCCCCTACCGCCCACCCCCAAGTGGGGCCCCACAAACTCCCACCAAAAAATAGGAAAAGAAAATTGGGAGGAAAAAGGAGGATGACATCTGGTTTCTGCTTTTGGAGGTACGGAAGCAATCACTAAAATTCCTCATATGACAGTAGTTTCAGGAATATACCAGCTTACTATTAACTGGTAACTAGCCTCATGCCTTCTTTACGACATGCATACACTCATTAAGTGAAGAAAGAACATGGCATAGCTAGAGTGTCTTGAATCACAGAGCTCAAAGAAGACTGCTCCAGACAACCGGAACAGAAGTACAGATATAGAAGAAAGTGAATGAAACGTTACTGTTGTCCTTGCATTTCCTAGATTGTCTGCTGTTATATTTGAAATAAAGCACAAAGCACATTACACGGACCTGATTTCAGAATTAAGACTGAACATCATGAGGGAAGCTATGGACAGCACAAAATCATGATCATCTTAGAATTGTAACCACCACATAATTTCATAAAAATAATCAAAGAAACACAAATATTCTAGTAACATTGGCCCATACCTCACTGCATACTCGGAAAAATGCTTCCCAGGCTGCCTTTGTCTTAAAGTGTGAAGATCACCTCCTGGGCAATACTCCATGACTAAACACGAAAACCTATCCGTCTCAAAATGTGTGTATAAAGTCGGTAGAAATGGATGGTCAAGCAGCTGTAGAATCTCCCTCTCTGTTTGAGCTCTGTTGAGCTTCTTCCTGGCAGCAAGAGATGCCTTGTCCATCACTTTCATAGCAAAATAACAACGGGTGCCACTCAGCTCAGAAAGATAGACACTCCCAATATCACCACAGCCAAGCCGTTTCAGCAGCCTGAAGTGACTCATGCCCAGGATTCCATCCCGAGCTCTGATGGCAAGGATGGCCTTCCATCTAGGATCATTTCCTTTGTGTGGCTTATTAGCACTTCCAGTCAGGTTACTCCAGTTACTATCATCACTAAGGCCACTACTATCACTTGCCCGACTCATGCTCGTTTTTGCACTTTCAAGTGAGTCGCCTCGAATGCTGCACTTTGTACTCTCACAATTCCTTTCAATGCTTAGCATGCCATCACTAATAATGCCATCACTCCGGTATGTGCTTGCACAACTATTAACAATACTCATAGATCTGACTACGCTAGTACTATCAATACTACTAAGGGGACTAGCGTTGCAACTTGGAGGCAAAGAAGCATCCCAAACACATTCCTTTTCATCAGAATCTGGAGGAAGAGATGCTTCCGTATTTTGTGATGCTCGAGGGACCAGAAATGGGGAAGATACCACATTCAAGTCATTTGGTTCTTCTGCTGAGCTTTCAGCTGGAGAGAGAACAACTGGGCTTGGTTTCTTGGGAGGGACTTGGATCGACAGATCATCGAGAAAAGGACCCTTCACAGACATGCTTCTCACCAAGGAATTTGCATCTGGCTTCTTCTGACCACCAATAGGCACATATACAGGTCTCATCAAATCTGTGTCAACAGGTTCTGGGGGGTGACTAGCACCTGAAAAGGAAATTGACCCACCATCCTCGAGAGAATCAGCACTACGATTTGATGTGATAACATCCAACATAAGCTCATCCTGTTCTTGTAGTAAGGATTTCCCCTTCCATGGTCTGGTGGGCACCGGAAAATCTAGATCCTGAGAACCTCGTCCCCTGGATCGACCCAACTGTTCTCTTGCACTGATAACCTTATTGCCAACTATCAGGCTGGCAGAAGGCAAGTGAACAGGATGAGACTTCAGTTCTGATATCCTCTCCATCATGGGTTATAACAAATACCATCACAGACAACAACCTCCCTCTGCAAATGGCAATCAACATTAGCTAGCAGCAATAGTGAATCACAATATTGCACCAAACAAAATAAGAATTCCATCTCAAAATTGACCAAACTTCATCTGTCAAATATATTATTGAAATTCTTCTTCCAAGGAGGGCACTGAGTAACACAATCACGCATTTCAACAAAGCAGCACACTAACATGATTTATCAAATCCGATATTCGCAGCTATCAACGCAGCCATACGTCTTACTATAATACTTATATAGGGAGATGGGACAGTATAGAGTAATCTAATAATTCGACCAAATATTCCAGTTCCACTTCAAATTTTAAAGGAAAAACCGAGCACTATTGACAAAATCAAGCAAAACCCACCTCAGAAAAGACTCGCCGAACTTCAAACTCACCGAGTAATCTACGAAGGCAATTAAGAGCAGCACACCAAGACGCGATCACATACTTAACTTGAGTCACAAACATCAGTGAGATCATATTGTATACCATCTAGACTACAGAAGGAATATTATTAGGTATAAACCCAGACAGAACAAACACGAAAGCCAACCAACCCATGATTCTAAAAGAAGAAAAGTGGCAGATTCCCGATCAACAATATCAGGCCGCAAGGCATTGACTGTCAAAAATGGAAAAACAAAAGGGGGCTAAACAAGACCCAATTTGATGAAAACCCCAGAAAATTCAGCCAACATAGCACTCAAATTATACAGCAACAACATCAAAAAATGAAGAGAAGCGACGTGGGCATACATTAGAAGGACTTGAAGCTCAATGTCGATGAAGAAATTGATGCTCGGCCAGATGCCCAAAATGAAAGCGGATCTGGGGCACCCACTGGCGACACAGAGAGAGAGAGAGAGAGAGAGAGAGAGAGAGAGTGACACTAATGTAAGCGTACTGTTTGGGTCCAACTCCAAAGGCGAAATGTACACAGAGCGGAAAAGAAAAAGGTGATGGGTATGAATGAATGAAATGAAAGAACGAAAAACAAAACAAAACAAAAACAATGGCACTCTCTTCAAACCAACAATGGGCAGCTGCTCTTTTGCTTTTTCTAATGAGAAATGCGCCTACTTTAATTCCTTTTTTGAAACTGGGGTTTTGGTTTGTCTTTAAAAAGTGTTGATTCATTCATTGAAATGAGGAGAGAGAAAGAGAGAATGGGTGGGGGCTTGCTGGGATCAGTGATTGAGATTCCAGACTGAGTGATGAGTGAGTGAGGAGATCGATGAAGAAGAATTGGTTGGTTCCGCCAAAGTGGGGTCGACTGGGCCCATTAGTGTCTCTTGTCCCCGCTACACATATTTTTCAAGACAAACACCTTCTCCTCTCTCTCTCTCTCTCTCCTCGTCGCTCTGGCAGAACAGAAGTAGAAGAAGAACAAGGATGAACAATAATGGATGACGTGAACAATCGTCTCACTGCACTGAATTCATGCATCAGCGTGGCTTTTTTTGCATCGTCTGATTTTTATTCGCTTTTTTCGTTCAATTAATTCAAAGAAAAAAAGGGGGACGTATGGAAGTAATTCTCTTGGCTTGGTGACAGGGAATTATATTTTTTTGGTTTCTCTATAGATTATAATTTAAAACAATCATGTCTTATACCACTCTCTTCTCAACTGCATTATTGTCCATTCACCACTGATTTCTTAATTAAGTCGTAGACTGTGTTTCGTTAGATTAATATAATGATATTTAGAGCATTTTTAGTGGGAGTTTCAGATTTTGAAACTCTGGTATGTTACATCAATAAAAATTTTATAATTTTAGAATTTGTATTTTATTACTTCTTCAACCTATGAAACTCAATTTTAATTATCCAACAAAAATATTTATCATGGACCCACCTTATAACACACACCCTATTTTTTAAATCATTTAAAAATTATATACTTACTTCAAAAAAAAAAATTAAAAAGGTGAACAGTGACACGCAGAGAGACACGCACAGGTGTGCTCCCCCGCGTGTCACACGCGTTTCCATGTGACTGGGAAGACAAATTTGGCACACAGCAGACACGCGGGCCCCATCATTCGCCTCGCGTGTCAACAATTGGTAGTGCTCTTATTACTTAAGGTATGTACAACTCTTACCCTACCAGTGGCGTAGCCAGCGTGGGGTCAGTGGGGTCAATCGACACCCCTCTCAAAAAACAAAATATACGTTTGGAAATTAAAAAAAAACAAGAAGAAGTTAACTATATATATCAGATGTGTTGAAGATATTAATGAAAGCTCCCTTCCTTTAGGGGTCTAGGCGCCTAATTTGTGGGTTGGTTTGTCTCTAATGTTGGGAGTTCAAGTCCTCTATCCTTCCCTTTTTCTGTTTTATTTTTTTCATTTTTTTTAAGCCTCCGGTACTATTCCTCTATTTGTTCGACAGTTCGAGTCCTCAACTCTCTCTCCCGACACCCATATCCGAAATTTCTGGCTTCGCCAGCCCTACCTCTATTGTTCATTATAATTTATATTATTTAAAATAATTATATCTTATATTTGTTATGTTTGCAAATGATTTTAACTTCTAAAGTGTTTTCTTCTAACTTTTTTATGTGCGGCTATTGAAATCGGTCTCTCTACGAGTATTTATATCTATAGAGGTAAGACTGCTTAAATTAGGATTTTCTTAAACTTCACTAAAACATGACCCATACTGAAATTTGTTGTTTGCAAATGGTCCAACCTACAATGCTATTGTAAATAAATCAAATCAAATGTAACTAAAATAAAGATAAAATTGATTTGATTTTAACTCGACTCAAACTGACTTATATTTTAAACTATTTCTAATTGTACTATGAATGAGACTAGCGTACCATAATCCTCTAACTCTCTTGGTACTTAAAAAAAAGACAAATGAAAATATATCTCATACAATTAATTCAAAATAATGGTCATTTTAATACCAAACAATTAACTTAAAAAATAAAATCCAACATAACTCATTTTCAATTCAAAGTATTGTTTGACCCGGACCTCATTAAATGACACTGATTAGGTCAATTAGTTTGGCATACTTCAGTCAAGCCATCACTTCGCTTTCACCATTTTAGATCACCATTTACCGGCCAAATCATAAGACATGACCGCGTGCAATATGTTGCACCATGCATCGTTACATCAACATCTTCCCATTCTCCGTCCTTTTATTTTGTTTTATTTATTATGCCCTTTGCTTTCTTTTTCATATTGCCTGGCATTATAAAGCAATCACAATATAGAAATGGTAATCGATCCTAAATTTAATTCAGATCCATTAAATTCGACCAAAATTAAATGACATGAGTTTAACGAAATAAGACTCGATGGATCTTAATCGGATATGGGTTCAAGGGATGTAGATTAGGTATGGGTATATGTCTCAAAAATTCAGACCTGGATCCGATCTCATATCCGTTGAAGATTTATTATTTTTAAAAAAATATGGCAATAGTAATTAGCTAAAATAACTATAAATTAGTAATCTCTAAAGTCACTTTCTTTCATGCGGATTGTAAAAGAAGACCTATTTTATTAAGTTTGTTTAAAATTTGATAGATTTTATCTTTGTTGTTTGTATTATTTTTGTGTGTAATGCACAAGTAAAAACGCATAATTATAATATATATACCTACAACATATTTTTATTAAATATTGTGATGCCTAAATTTAACTATTTGTCTTTATGATATGGTAATTCATGTTAGAATGTGAAAAAATAATTTCAATACAAAAATTCATGATTCATTTCATGGACCCACGAGACCCACAAAGTATGAATTTAAATCCCATCTTTTCAGATCCAATGAATCTAAAGCAAATCTAAATCCAAATCTAAAATAAAAAAAAATCTAAATACACTTAGATCTGATTCATATTCGATCTATCGCCATCTCTAAATGCAACAACAACAATACGAAAATACTATTGCATATGGTCTACACTAAATTCCCCAATCCCCCCCCCCCCCCAAAAAAAAGAAAGGAAGAAACAGAGGAGCAAAATTAATCAAGAATAAAATAAAAAGAGGAACGTTAGTGAGTGCAGTGCAAAAGGACGCGACAGGAGTCTTTGTTATCAGACTGAGACTCATCTAACAGTCTACTCCCGCTTTGTCTGACTCGCCACGTTTTCTCTTTTCTTTTTATTTATTTATTATCTCTTTATTTATTTTTATTTATCTTTATCTCTCATTCTCTCTCTTCCTTGGACCATCTCCATGGGTGATGGCCTGGTGTGAAACAGGACACTACAGCCGTGCAACTCTGCTACAGCAATAGGGCCAATACAGCTTTCAATATTAATTACTCATAATTTATTTATTTATCTATTATTTAGTATTTAATATGTTTCAATATTAATTACTCATAATTTATTTATTTATTATTTAGTATTTAATATGTAGGCAGTTTTTAAATTCCTACTTTCTCATCCCTTTTTTATTCCCCCCCCCCCCCCCCAAGGGCGTTTCTTTCTCCTGTTGTTATACTTTGCTTGGCGTGTATAAATTGGTATAATTTAGGAGTGTCTACTATACTACTATTACTCACATCTCTGTCACTTCTTTTTTGTTTTGGGTTAATGATTGAAATCTTGATGCATTGATATAATTGTAATTTGGGAGTCAAATGATGAATTTAAGGATGGATCCATTTATCTAAACTTTGCATCCCAGTAATTAATTTATGTTTATTTAAATTTTATGTTTTATCAATAGTCCCCCCCTCTTGTTTCTAAACAAAAAGATGAAATAGACGATTCAAACAAAAGAATTCTCGAAAGTTTTAAATTGGAGGGAAAAAACAAAACTCATGTGTTCCCTAATCTCTATATGATCTTACACATATATAAATGTGTCATATCGCATATCCACTATATATATAATAAAACATCTCTCAGTGTAAGTCCCGCTTTTGCGGGGTTTAAGTAGATCCGAATGTAAGCGATCTTACCTTTACATACATTTATGTTTGTAAAGAAACTAATTCCAATTACTATATATAATATAATATAATATAAAAATTAATGGTCATTATGAGAATGGATAAGTGAAATATGTGGGACATAATGCTTCACAATTAACTTTTTCTTGTTGGGGGGGGGGGGGGGGTTAACTGTTGGTGGCCAGGCTACAATAATGACCAACAAGGATATATGGTCAGCTATTTAATTTGTTATGTCAGTAGTCAAGTTCTTGATTTGCAATCCCATGAAAATAAGAGAGCTAGTGATTCAAATGATTAGATGATGTAGTGCTGATATTTCACAAGTGCTCCTACCTATGCTGGCACAATCCTACAAAAAGATAAAGGGGGGCTTGGTAATTGCATTAGCATCATGGTGGGGGCATGAAATTCATCACTTTTTCAAAAGGCAAAGCCAATGTTTCAATACTAAAAAAAAAAAGAAAAAAAAGTAGTCCAACCAGGCAAAATGTTGGAATTAGCAAAAGGTGTTCTCATCACAACTCAAAGTAACCCAAACAATCATGGGTGGATTAGTCAGTGGAGTGGGGTTTTTTGCATGATTATTTTCTCATTGGGGGCTTGTTCGTCACCCCTCAACTCAATAGGTTTTCTTACAAAGAGATCACCCACAATCACAAATGACACACACATATGTATACATATATGTGTGTGTGTTAGAATTTCAATTTTTTTAAAAGAGGATTACTAATGTACAAATCGAAAGTTTTTAAATTTATCTGTAAAAGTTTACTATTTTTTTAGAAACTAATTAAATACGTAAATAATATCAAACATCTCTGATATACAAAATATTCAAAATCAAATACTTGTTCGGAAAAGGAGCAAAAAAGGATAGATGAAAGTACAACTGCTCACTATCTTCTATAATAAATTTGTAGAAGGTTTAGTTTTTAGGAATCGTAGAATTTTTCTTAAAAATTTACAATCTGCTGCTTTATTTGTGGGTTTATTCAAATGAGTCTCTCTATAGGTAGTGTTACCTAAGACCGCTTACACTTGGGTCTCCTCAGACCCTGCACAAGTGTGATCTATACTGAGAATTGTTGTTGTTGTGACCTACTACTTTACAATAAAAATAAAAAATAAGATAATTTAAGAAATGATTTACTTTAATTTGTTATTATTTAATTAACGATATATAAATTACGTCTATTTGTGTTTTATATTTTTGAAATGAAATAAAACTAGTTATTTTATATCAGGATTTAAATATGGATTTCATCAATTAAAGCTAATAGGAATGTTCATCCTTTCCCTCCATGTGTGTTTTTTGTTTTGAAAGGGCCTATTGAGATACAAACTTACTGTCTTACTCTTACTTCTTAAAAAAAAAAAAAAAAGCTTGGTTGTTCTGTGGAGAAAGTAGGGCAAATATGAGATGAGGTCTCCAAAGTCCGGCCCTAAATAATTGGGTAAAGGCCTACATCAACAATCACATTGGGCCAGATCAACACATGATAAGAAGTGGGCTTCATACAGAAGAAGTGAAAGCCTTAAAATTAAATGGGCCAGCTAGAAGGCCCACTTGTCCGGAGTACGAGAATCCTTTGTGGCTACCGAACCGTAATGCAAACTCCCCCCCCCCTCCCCAATTGGGAAACATGACACAATTAGGTTTTTATATTACAGGTGTATTTATTCATTTATTTCGATCAAATAAACATAAAGCCCAACTATTTGAATGAAATTAAGTTATTCTTGGGTTGATAAATGGTTTGTTAGGATTTGTAATTTAGGGTGTGTTTGGTAGAGGGGAAAATCATTTTTCTAAAAAATTATTTTTCATGAAAAATATTTTCCAAAGGAAAATGATTTTTCACTTACATTTTCAGCTGTTTGGTAGAATAAAAAATATTTTTTTTTCCACTTCATTTTTTGCTATTTGATAGAATGAACCCCCCATCCTCACTTCATTTATTTTTACCTTCAACCCCCTTCCCTGCTCACTAATCTGATCCAACCCAACCAACGAATTCTGTTTCTCGCTCCTCTTCAAAATAAAACCCAAAACATCAGTAAGAAATATACCCAGTAACAAACCCAACAAAAGAGAGGATCAACATTAATGAATCTCAATTTTTTCACTATTCCCAGGGATTACCTAGTTGACTTTAAGTGAAATCCAGATTAAAGAAAATGATGAACGGGGAGACGATGAGTGTCTTAGATTGCGAAATTTTTCAAAATGGCAACTGTAACAAGATCAGAGAACTCAAGAAATAATTACAGAAATTAACGATGGAAATCATCGATGAACATGATGAACATGAAGAAGATGAGAAGAATGAGAGACAAAATGAGAATGAAAATAGAGTGATTCTAGGCACAATTAAAAGAAAATAGAACGAAAGACAAAATTGGGCAACGAAAATTGAGCTTGAAAAATCGTTTTCCCTACTTTTTCAAGGGAAAACAATTTCCTTCAAATGGGGTAAAATGATTTTCCCCTGAAAATGATTTTCCTCTCCTTGTTTTACCAAACGGCGTAAAATAGAAAAGTCATTTTCCAGAAAAATGATTTCTCCCCCTATCAAACACACTCTTAGTTGAATTTAGTTGGATATTTTGTTGATGGACATTGACGATTATCAACCCGTTGGTCTGATCTAATTTTTACTATATAGTTTTATCTGTTTATATTTTGAGTTTCTCAATTATGTGTAAATATGTATTGTTTAAATTGTTCAAACAAAGTTTGAAAATTTGGAATAATAGTAAATAGAGGCACTTCTTACACTTTCTTTGTCCAAACTAATGCATCGTGGTCCATTTCAGTTTAACCAAATTTTCTTAATTCGATCCCTATACTTTAATCGGTCCAATTATCTATCTGTCTGTTTTTCGTTATTTGGCCTTCTGTCCAACTCGGTTTGGTTTGGATTTGGATCAATGAAAAGCCATATTTCACCCCAATTTGAATCCTTTTTTTTTTTCGTTATATATATTTTGGAATATGAAGAGTGGACATGAATGTTTACTATTTAAAGTTAAATTCAATATTTTAGCATCAATGCTAGTGATTTATATACTCAGATAATTGATGTTCTACGAAATAAAAAATTTACTCCCAAAAAAGCGTAGGACATATAGGTGGATTGTCCCAAACTTAAAATCCTGACATAGAAATGCTTCAAAATGTGTACGTAATCAGTAATTACTGCGGTGAAAACAACGTTTACTAGCTGGTCCAAAACATGTCAACTTTCTGCAAAACAGCGCAGAGCTCTCCGTTGTGTCGGTTACTCTGTCGTTCACCCCGTTAAACGGAATGACTCAAGTCCCTTTACCTTCCTAGTAACGCTTCCGCCCCCCCCCCCCTTTTCTATCGACTTCCACCCACCGCTCCCATCACCTCTCTCTTTCTCTCCCTCTCCTCCCTGCAGCTTCCATGGCGCCTGCCTTGGGGAGTCCTCCGCGAGTCGCGCCTTCTTCTCAAACAATGGAGTCCTCCTCTTTCTCTCCTCAACGCTCGCAATCCGAGGCCGGCTCCGATTCTTCCTCCTCTGACCACCAGCCCGATCGCATTGCTCGATCTCTGAGTCTATCAAGAAATGGTGATCTCCAGGTAAGCTTGAAATTCGCCCAAATTTAGTTCACAGCTTGGTTTTTCAATTTTATCCTAAGTGTGATATGTTTAATGTTGCTTAGTCCGAAAGAAATTTTGGCAATTGTTTGAATTTCTGGAATTTTGACGACTGGAATTGGTGTTATTTTGAATTTGGCATTGAGCTGTAGTGTGCAATAGTCGATCATGTCTTTTATTGAATATTTTTTATAATTTTGTTTTGATTTTAGATTGAAATTTTGTTTGAGGTGCTTGGTTCCATGCTCTTTGGAATTGATATTGAGCTTTGGAGATTGTAATCGCGGATGTTTTTACCATTGCATGCAGAATTCAGCGTCCAGGAGTGAGGAGTATCGCCAACTTTTTCATCTACCTGCTGAAGAAGTAAGTCAATTACCAGCAGTTGTGCAAGTTGGTTTTTCCTCGTTTTTAGTACTTTTGCTGGAGTAGACTAGTTTGAAATAGATGATGCTTCTTATGGTTTGGGAGTTCTTCTTTAAAATCAATTCTTGCATTATGTTTTGAAGGCACATTATCCCGTGGAATGTAATGTCTAATCCACATCAGTTACAAAGGCTGACAGAAACTGTATGGTAGTCTAATAGCTCTTCTTTTTGGCAGGTTCTTGTGCAGGATTTTAACTGTGCATTGCAAGAGAATATTCTTCTTCAGGCAAGCTTGATTATCTGCTACTTCGAATGGTTCATGGCTTTTGCTCTATTGCATTTTCTTGGCGCTGAAGGAAGCTGGCCATTCGTTTTAACTATATATTCTTTTGTCAATTTCTCATTTCTTGGTTTTTTTATTGGCTTTTCTTATGAAACTCTTTACCAAAATAGGCAACTAATAACTCAAGGTTATGCTTATATTCTCACTATTATGATTGGTCTTGCAGGGACATATGTACTTGTTTGACCATTACATCTGCTTTTACTCCAACATATTTGGATACGAAACAAAGGTGACATATTCGGATTGCTTTTTCAAATCATTGACTAGTGTATTTTCTTTCATTTATCAGTTGAATGTTCATAAGAATGATCTCTATGACATAACTTGAGCATCACTGCCATAAGAGGGGGGGGGGTAGAAACAGTTGAAACTGGTCACACTTTTCCATTAGTAGAAAGGGTTAGTGATGGATTCGTCATGAAACAAGGTTGCTGAGCTCCTCTTACATGCTTACAGTGTCTGTAATACAAAGCTCAAGACCTATTAAACTATTCAAATCAGTTACCAAATGCACATTTGTGCTTCGAGGATGCCCATTTATTGGAGCCAAAAAAGCCTTTTTTTTTTTAGTGGATTGCAACCTATGCCTCTCCTAATGGTCTTCTACTCACTTTCTGAGGTGTAGTAGGCAGTAATTGGTTCTTAAATTTAGGGTCTAAGAGAAGCCCATGTGCAATTTTGCAATTGGGAGAGGAATAAAGCTGCAAAATCAGAGCCCCTATTCCTTATGTCGGAAGGACCCTTGGGCTAATGGGTTTGGATTTGAACTTTTATGCCTAAGAATATAGCCACTGCACTCATATGATTTCATGGGCATGTGTGCCTTGTGCTAGTATACTGAGGAGGCTTCTTTCTCTGTCATTGCATTCTATTCCAGAAAATAATCCCTTTCCTGGATGTCACTTCTGTACGAAGAGCAAAAACTGCTGGGATTTTTCCAAATGCTATAGAAATAGTGGCTGCAGGAAGAAAGGTAACTGTATTATTAAATTTCCCCCCCTGATATTCACTCCATTGATAATTGGTAGTTGGATATAGTATTGATGTTGATTTTTCTAATGATTTGTGTGGATTTGTCAGCACTTTTTTGCTTCATTCTTGTCTCGAGATGAAGCTTTTAAGCTCATATATGATGGATGGTCACAGCATGGTAATGGTCTGAAAGGATTATTAGATCATCAGGTACTCTGTCTTACATCTCGCCAGTGTTACAATTCAAAAGTGGAAATTCATATTATAAACTAGTGCATCCCATGATCGTATTCTCTGTCATGTCCAGGTCATATTTGGAGATTGTGTGTCTTGGTGTTCTTATTGTGGTCGTTCCCCTTACAACTGGGGTGTGGTTACTAATAATGTCTTCTTGGCCTTTGGTTGTGTTAATCAAAGAAATATGGTGTAAACTATGTCCTGTCAATGTTTTCTTAGTTACCCATGGGTTCCCTCAAAATATCTGGGTGCACCAGCATAAAGAACTAGGAAACGGAACCGGAATTGCTAAGATGCGGCTCCTAACGTTGGGAACCTCGCCCGGAATCACTTAAAGGGATTCCAATAATGGGACTAGCCCTATGATTTTGGCCATGTGCATTGTCAGAAAGTACATTAAATATTTGTCCTTTTCTTTTCAAAGGCTTTAAAATGACTTAGGAATTTCAAATAAGAAGTCTACAAAGTGATATATTAAATCTTAGAAAGTTTGGTTTCATGACTATTGTGCTTGGTACCAATTAGTCCTGTTGCTCTATCCGTGAATTATTAGTGTTCTTTGATTCTATTCCATCACTCCTTTGCTTCTTGCTAGGGTATGGTTGCATATATCTAGATCTCCCTAAATCTTGCTAAGGTGGGTTGCACACTAGGTTTTGTTGTTGTCTTAATTTGATTTCATGGTGTTCGTCCAGTAAAAGACCAGTTCTTTAAACTAGTTATGGGCAATGTTTCTTGGTTCCGGCTTTTCATTCCCTCTAGATCTATGCAGTTATGAGTTTTGCAAGCAGGACTCGAACCATTTGACCCCTTCTAGTTCTAGACCCAGAACCATGTGGATTTCATGGTCAGTTCCTGGATAACCTATATCCATGTCACTCCTTGATTACTTTGCTGTGATGTGCTGGACATTTTCAGCAACTTGATAGCTGCTGGCTTTAAGAGGTAGCACAGGAAGCTTGAGTTGACTCTAAGTAAAATTTGTTAATGGATTAGGTTCTGAGTTTGACAAATGGTTTTCTGGCAGTTTGAATCTCTTTCAACTATTGAATATTGGGATTAGCATGGGGGCCTCCCAATGTGAAATGGGATGGACTGTGAAGGTGCTGAATTGATCAAAAGTAGGGCTTAATTGGGTGATTAATGGCTGTTTTATATGAGAATGCAGAGATTGTGGCTGAAGTGAAAAAGCGGATCTGTGACAAAGAAATCAAACATGAAAAATAAAGAGAGATAGGAACTTAGGAAACCCACCAAGGGCTTGTGAGTAATCCACCACAACAAGCTTCAAATAACTTGGTCAAAGAGCACAAAGTTTGGTTTTCCTCAATAACGTTACATTTGTATACCAAAGGGGGGGGGGGGGAATCACTAGCGTTGACTACAGCTTATCTACCAGGCAAAATATCGCCCAAAATTTTTTGAAGGACTAAAAGATACTGGTAATGTTACGTGTAATTCCCTATAATTCTCTATAATTCTACGTCTGAACATAACTCTCAAGTCTCAATAACCTATAAAAATATTATATCATAGCAATCTAAAATTGTGGATCTTAAATTGATTAAGAAACATCAAATAAGTTGAGACATAATGCTTTATTTTGCTTTGACTTGCTCCTCTTGTTTTTATCAAAACAGATTTGTATTTTTTAGATATGATAGATGGGGTCCCTTTTGTTTTGTTGCATATAGGTGTAGGCCTGGCAGAACGCTTTGTAGTGAATTGTTCCGAATTTGGGGATTATGATTTTTGTCTTTCAGCTTCCTCCCTCTCTGTGCATGAGGTGTTCAGTAGGGGCTGTTTTGCGGTTCAGTAGGGGCTATTTTGCGGACACACCCTGGAATTTTGCTAGTAAGAGAGATTATGAGGTGATTTCAGATTCCATCTCTGTTCTACACAGACAATGAATGGTCATCTTCGAAGACTAACATCCACAATATATGGTTGCATTATACTCTTATTCCAACTTAGGTAACTTAGATATTAATTAGGTAATAATTGTATTTGAATGAGGATTGGTTGAATTAGAATAGTTATCGGTGACAATTGTGGTTGGATGAACATTCATGAACTATGTAATATAGCACATAACTAGGAATGATATATGATGTATATGATTTAACATACTGGAAAAATTTGCTGTTTTAACATATGGAGATCAGCTCCTTTGCTTGGTATTGACGCTTATGGTTTCACCTTTCCCAATTAGGAGTCTAAGTCTGAGACCAGTTCCCAGTCTAACGGAGTCATTTCAGTTGAAAAGTTGAACGGTGTTGATACGCAAGTCAGTGAGCTAAATTCTGATGAGAGGTAATCTATAGAATGACTATTGGCTTACTATACTGGATTTATAATTATCTTTTGATCTTATTCAATGTCCATATGGTTCAGGAACTTGGAGTTGGCTAGATCAGGAGATACCTATCTTCCTTCAAATCAGGAAAACCATATCGCTGGGGTAACGGCCTCTGAAGGTCCTGAAATGGTGGAAGAGAAACAAGATACTTTGTTAGATACAGGACCTTCCACTTCTTCAGTGTCTGTGAAGTGGAACCAGGAAACTCAGGATGCACCTGAAAGTAATTTCATATCTTTATTCTCATTGATTAACTTGCAGTATATGCTTTGTATTTTTTCTTGGTCGTGGTGGACAAAGCAGATGTATTGTGTATTGTGCAATTAAGACTATAGTTGCTTGTGGTAGTGACTTCTCCTGTTTTCTGGGGAAACAGCTTGACCACTAGACTAAGAATTTAATTTATAAGTCATCATTTTTCTGGAGGTAGTATGGCATCACTTGATAAAGTGGCATCAACCTGCAGGTTGTTGCATTATGTTACCATCAACAACAAACTAAAAATCCTAAGATTGCATAGTGAAAAGGTTTGCAGAGTATTTAAAAAGGTTCACTGTTGGCAGGATTTCTTTAGCCTTGGAGGCATTATGATGGCAGTGGGCGAAATTACTAATATATGCATATTGGAAACCACCTTTTCCTTTTTATGATAATCTTGAAATGTTTTGTATCATGCCCCTGGTTACATGTGAATTTGGTATGATCTCACACTTTAGACATTTTGTAACATGTTTTGATTTCTTTACCAATGTGCAGTACCAAAATGTTACACCAAGGTTGCCCAGGCCAAGTTTCCGGTATGGTTAATTATTTTATATTGAATATATGTACAAAATATGATTTCAGGAATATCTTTGAGATAACTTTAGTCATCACACTGGGATGTAATTATGATTTTAATTTTAAAATATCTTCTTGAGGCACATAGTAGTTATGGTGATGTATATAATCCAACTATTGCTACGCAGCTGCTGTTTTGTGTCCAAGTTCTAGAATTTTTGTCCATGTACTGCAGATAAATGTGGAGAGATTCTTCAATCTATTTTTCTCGGATGATGCATTTGTTGAATCTTTCCATAAAAAATGTGGAGATAGAGGTAAGATACCTTCTATTAGATTGAGTTCATTTTATCTACTTGACGAATCTTTGGCAACATTGTGTCAAGGGAATATGGGCATGCAGGTTGCTTTACTAGAGACAGCAAAAGCTCCCTCTTCTCCCCAAAAAAAAAAAAACTGAGAAGTTATCTAATTTTCAAAATGTGTTGCTTCTGTTATGTTTTCAGATCTTAGATGCACTTCATGGTCACTTCATGATAAATCCAGATATACTCGGGAGACAACTTTTCAGCATCCAATTAGAATGTATCTTGGTATGGTACAGCTTTATTGAGTTTGATGCAGGTGGTTTAACCTTTAACTAAATTATATACAGAATGGAATTTGGCATGCTGAGCTCTTTTTTGCTGCTGAAGGTGCAAAATGTGGTTCCTGCAAGGAGACTCAGAAATTTCAAGTCTACAAGAATAGGTAAGCCATGTGTTTACTTGGAAAGTTAGACTTAAATGCTTCCATCACAAAAACTATGTCAAATCTTTTCAAGCATGATATGTTTTTCTTTGAGGCTACGCTTTCCGTTTTATTGTCGGGGGGGGGGGGGATGGAAAATGTTTCTTTGGTTTAGTTGCAGAGTCAACTGTCACTTGGGAATTATTGGTATTATTTCGTGATCACAAAACACGAGAAAGGCCTACCATCTTAGTTTAAAAAAGCCCGCCTGAGGCACGCCTAGGTGTGCCTCGGTGTGAGGCTACCGGGTTAGCGCCTCGAAGGGGATGAGGTGCGCCTCAAGGACGCGAGGCTATATCTTCCCCCTTTTCTTCTTTTTCTTAGCCTTGCCTTTACCTTTTTCCTTCTTTTCCTCCCTTGGGAGCTAAAAGGTAAGCTAAACTTGTACTGTAAGACGTGCATTGGGGAATTACGATGATCAGATAACATACCTTAAGGTTATTTGTAATGTTAGTAGTCATATTGATGTCTAATCACATTTTTAATGCATTTATTTAACTTATTTATGCAAAATATGCTTTGTGAAATATGAAATACTTTAAAAAAAATTTGCATAGAAGTGTGCTTCGCATCCATGATGCGTGCGCCTTCGCCTCGTGCCTTGCGCCTCACGCTTGGGGACCCTATGCGCCTTAGTGCACCTTGCGCTTTTTAAAACTAAGCCTACCATTTGCTCTTTATGTGTGTGGATGGCCGAATATTGTACATTTGCCTGATCCAGGGAGTTTTGTGCCCCATCAAGCCTGGCATTACAAAGTAGTGTGGAAAAGAAGCAGCCAAAAAAAATAAATAAATTATGATGCTTTTAATTAAATCTAATAGTCTTTGTATTTTATGTAAAAATGATTGATAATATGTTTCATACTGTTGATGAGGACGGGACTGTCATTTCATGGCTTATTCTTTCTCTAATTACTCTTTGCAGCCATCTAGTTATTGAGACTTCCCAGGAAGTGAGTGATGTGCCTTATGCAGATTATTTCCAGGTTGAGGTAAGTCTATTTTCTGATCCCTCTTTATAAAGGCTTTGCTCTCTTATATTTATGGCTTTGATTTTGGTATGTCCCTGCCTCTCTAACTGATATGACTAATGACTTTGTCGACTTGCTATAGGGATGACATTTCGGTTTTGTTTTCGATCTTTTGAGTGTTTCTGTTGCCCTTCTTCACATTGCAAATCCATTATTTCCACAAATGTCCCGTTGATTTGAATGTGCCATTCAACTAGTGAGTGTTTGATGAAAAGCCTCATAAGGAGGATTTCATATGGGAGTCTATTTTGGATGTCACTTCCTCTAAGCCCCTTCAAAAATCCTAGAAATCCTGCCACTAAGTCAAATCATGTTTATGAATCAACCTCAGGAGAAGCAAGGATTGGAAGAGCGAGAAAGAAATCACATGTCCAAAAGGTGTTGTCTTTGAGAAGAATGGCTTGGAAGGAGCATATCATTTAGAGTCAATTGGAATTTTAGTTCCTTGACATAATGTCCATCGTATCCTTCTATGAAGCAGGCTTGGCAAACTGGTTGTTCCGATTGGATAATTAATGAGGTCATATTTGGTTGATGAATGTTTGGGTCAGATTATGTTAGTTAGGTTACAGGTAGGGATTTGCTTTCAGTTGTCCAATAAATTTGTCAAGAAAATTTGTGCCAGAAATTTGGGTTGGAATTCGGTTGCCTGTCATGGTTGGTTAATTGAGTGCAGCTGAGTTTTGTGAGGTCTGTTACTAAGTTAGCTCATGCTTATGAATTAGCCGTGGGAGAAGGAATGGGAAACCCAAGAATAAAACTTCACATCTAAGGTGAAGTGGCCATTAAGGTGACGAGCACATGACTCAAAATAGAAGAGCAAGATCATGAAGTTAATACTGAAGGAATTCTGCATTACCTGAAAGAGGGAAGAAAAAGCGTGTCAGATAGTAATGACATTTGTTTTAGATTGAATTTTTTTGAATATCTTTCCATGTTTGGAAATAAAGTCTCTTTCTTTTCAATAATTTATGTTAGAATCGATTTGTGTGCGACGAAGATACATCGACATGATTAAGTACTTAGTACAAACCATTTAGGTACCACAAGAAGTTTTCTGATCCAACTATTGCACATTCAACATTGCTGTAGTAATTCCATTTTGTCACCTTTTTTCCCCCATGGAATTGCACTAGGGAAGCTACTTGAATGCTTTCTGTTTATTGGTTGAGGTCCAGCTGTCCACGGGTTCCTTATGCGAAATTCATATGCTCAACAAATAATAGTGATTAGGATCCATGAGCTTCTTTTATGTTTGAAAATTCAAATGCATAAGGAGCATATACAAGTCAACTTGAGTTTTTAGTTCCAATGAACTCAATCTGAATCAGATTAGACAATTGAGCTCTGACAGATCTTGTGCTCTAGCAGATCAAAGGCTAAATTAAATGGTGCGGGAGAAGTAACGGCAAAAAGGGAGCTACTATGTTTTTTAATTCTCGTGTTTCGTGTGTGTGTCTCTGTGTGTGTAAAATATATCCATATTTATGTCTATCATGCTCTCCTGGGAGTAGATGAATTCTTCACCGTTCAAGCTTGTCTGATGAACTACGTAACGATTTTGAGCTGGAGTTGAGTTTGACAGAGTTGATCTCTTGTAGCTTGTGATTTGAAGTTGGTCTGCTATGTGCAGGCAGCAACAACATCGAGGTGCTCTTGAACGTGGACTTCGGTAGACACTGCCTTAAATTTTGAAAATTAAAGTTGAGCTGCCTGCCCCCCCCCCCCCCCCCCCCAAAAAAAGAAAAAAACCCAAAAAAGGGAGGGGGAAGGGTTAAAATGGCTGTGCATAGACAACATCCTACCATTTTTGGCTTTAGGGGTAACCTTAGTATGCTGCCTACACTGCATAGGCAGAATTTTAACAAGCAGGTTTTCGTTGTTTGCCATGGCCAGTATAATTTATATAGGCTGTTGAGGACTGAGGACTGATGACTTGTTCTCTTCTATGGAGCTTTTCAAAAGGCTAAAGGGAGGGGGACGAATGACAGAGTACAGAGATTAGTCTGCCTGTTTCAGTTTGTCCCTTTTTTTAATATATATATTTTTTAATGTTATTGGTCATTCTTTGCTCATGAAGTTTCTCAAGTTATTGAACCAGTTTGTTGTGATCTTTGTATCCTGTGCTCTTGTATCTGCTTATGAGCACCCTCTTCTTTTGTTTTCTTCTTCATTTCTTTTCAGAAAACCAGCATCTTTGGGATATTTGCTAAGTTTGACCATTGGTAATGTTTTCATTTGTTTGTGAAAAATTCTGCCATGTGATTAATATTAGGGGTACTTCCATAAGGTTATCTTGATTGTGGTCTTTTTTTTTTTTGGACGGGTAAATTAAGACAAGTGCACAATCTAGGGAGAATTGAACCTTGGTCTCTCTTGTGGAAACCAAGTACCCTATTCTTAGGCGACCTCCTAAGGGCCCCATCTTGATTGTGATCTTTTTAATGCGTAAGTCATAACATAAAAATAATTGTCAAGTTGTTGCTTCAAACCAAAAAGTATAAAAGGGACATGATTAGTTGAGATGGAATGAGTTGTTTTTTCTGGGGCATGATGATTCAGGGGGTCTGAATCCATCGATGTGTCCACCTGTGTATCAGTAGCAGCAAAAGCGCAGCTGTATTTGGCAGCATTTGCGTACATAATCGTGTGTGCCTGTATGCTGCTAGATGCCATAAACTTTCCTGCCTGCATGCCCATGATTATCAGACTGGTTATTTGGGGGGTTGTGGGTGTCAAAATTGCTTGCAATTTCACGTCACATGTATGTCTGATGTGTGCACTCTAAGTGATGTGTGTATGCTAAGTGTCATTCTGTGAGATAAGATCTACCTATTGTGTTCTGCACAAACAAGTAGTTTGTTTTATCATCTGCTTGTGAACATTTTGTATATATAGGGGAGAGTAACCTATTTTACCTTGTTTTATTGGGTCCTACTGCCATTCATTGTGTGGCGCCAATGTAATGGATATTATTATTTGGCAAACACCCTTCCACCTGATGAACTCATATTGCCCATTGTTTGATTTCTAAAAGTCAGTCTCCTTCAGGGGTTGTATAGTACAAAGAGTCCATCATATGTCTAACCCTTGTTTGGTTCATCAGCAGTGGCAAATTCTCTATTTAAGATTTAAGATTTTCTCAGCTATTCGTCTGGAAAGGAGGAGAACTTATGCTGTTCATTAGCTGCCTGGCTTTCTTGAATCTTGATAGGGTACACAAATATATGCCATTGACACAGGATTCTAAAGGAGATGTTGCTCATGCCAAAAGGAAAACATGAACATATACAAATGAGTAGATGAAATTCTAAAATCGTGTAAAATTTTGGCTGCAACCACAATGGTTAAAAAAAAAAAGAATAAAAAAAACCACTAGTTTGCTTCCTTTGATGTGCACTACCTGATTGCAAATGTGCTTAATTTTGACTGGAATATTCCCATATATAATATGCTGTCATCTTAAAATTTTCTTTGATTGCCCACCAGGGACTCTGGGATGTGCAGAAAGATGGTGAACAATCTGGTGAAGGTTGTGTTTTGCAAGTATATGTAAATGTGGCTTTTTCTAAGAAAACCATTTGGAAAGGTGTGATAGCGAACTCTCCCTCTCCCTGTCTCAAACACACATGAGCGTGCGCGCACATACATGCAAAAATATGTGCAAAGTATGTCACATTTGATGCTCTAGTTGTCTTTGGCTCCTTTGCCTGTAATATATATTCAGCATTTTGATATGAGGTAGTGTTGAGTCTGAACATTTACTAGGTGTACTCCATGTATTTGAAGAATATACCAACAGTACCACTATGTCATTACAGCCAATTGTATACGTTCTAGAGCATCTAAGGGGGTCGGAAACAGCCTTTCTGTTTGCATCTGGATCTCCCCTCTTCAGTGAGGTTAACACCAGGCGTTCTTGTTTTTATTTGTTGTTACTTGGAAGTTGGACCAATAGTAGGGACAATGAAAGTAGTTGGTTTCGTTTGTAGTTGTCCTTCTCAGAGATCCAGATTTTTTTGCCCTTAATTTTTGGAGCCTCTGTTGTTATACAGATTCTTCGCAACACGTAAGCAGCAATAAACCAGTATTTACTGTAAAATTGGTCATTGTCAGCGGCACTTTGTTTGTCAGACATACAAAGAAATATTTCTTCTTTTTCATCCCTGTTGATCTAACAAATTCATCCTGCTGTTCGCGAGTTTCTCGTGGAGCACCTCTGATAGCTACCAAAGGCAATCAGTTAATTTCTGCTGCTGTTGCTGCAGTCCTCAGAGCCTTTTTGCATATAGTAGAGTCTGAACCCGTGCATTAAGTCCCTTTACAAAAGCAGTTATCATCATCTATTTGGATCCTCCTCAAGCATATTGAGGATATCCAAATGTATGCAATGCCACCCCTGCAACAAAGGCGCAAACAGAGATGCAGATTAAGCCCCTTTCTCAATCGTTGAGATTCCATCAGCTACAGTCATTGGAGAACAGATTCGACACATTTTTTGAGCGCTTAAACGAACCTCAAGGCTAGACCTTAGAGCTTTAGTCACTTGACTCCAATATTTCTTTGACAGACATTTTGCTTCTTGTATTTATCCTGTAATTTTACGGGTTATTCACGGATTAAAGCAAGGTCTGTTGCAAAATTCATATTGGCATCTAAAGTTTATTTTTTTCTCGATGTATGTGATTGATGCTAACTGCATTTGTGCACTTCTACCATAGGTAAGATAGAACAAGCTACCATGGAAGAGTGTCGTGAAGCTTATGCAACCTGGATACAACTTGTATTTTCCCCCACCTTATGATGTCTATCCACCTTAATTATATGCAATTTCCTGGAGTTTGGCAGTCAATGATGCATTCCCACAATTTTCTTCCAGGCACATGAACTATTAAAGCAGAAGAATATTGAGAAACGAGAAGGTGGTAGGATGAATTCAACTTCTAGAGCATAAGCATAAATTTGAACTTCACCGGTCTCAATTGTCAAATATGTGATGTTACACATCTGAATACCTGTATTGTTAATAACAAATTTAATTCACTCCTGTTTTCTACCTTGTCCGCAGTAGAAAGTGTTGAAGCTGATACACTTGGTCAAGAAATTGCTGGCCAACGTGAAGAGAATTCAGACCGGTTGCATGGAAATGCTGAACCTAGGACAGTTGATACTATAACCAACTTGCAGGCCACTCATGAGCAAAATGGAATCCGTTTGCAAGCAAATCTGGTTGATGCAACTATATTTAGAGCAGCTGCGATGAAGTTTGGCTCATTTTTGAAGCGACAAGGGAACCTTCAACTGTCTTTGGTCGTTGCATTTTCTGTCATCCTGCTCCTGATGCAGGTATGGCTATGATCACTGATCCATCATATGTGCCAGTCTTGAAATGATTTCGTCAACAAATTGACTTCAATAAGTCGCTGCTTCTGATCCTTTCTGGACAAAGATGCCTCTTATTGTGGGGAAAAAAGCGTCTGCTCTTCTGTTCATTGATTGGAAACATCAGTCAAGGTTGCTATAGTGTTGATTCTTGTAGTACAGCCATTAGGTTGGGAATCCCCCCCCCCCCCCCCAAAAAACCCACTGGGGCCTGTAACCTGGTTTGGACTTTGGATCCAGTACTGTGTTGGCGTAGCAGGGTCACCTTTACTGACACCAGAACCGAAAAAGGGGAAAAGCATGAATGGAGACATACAGCCTATAAACGATAAGTATAAAGCCCAACCAATCAAAAACCTTGGACTTCCTTTTGGTTTTTTTTTTTTTTTTGGGGGGGGGGGGGGGTGGTGGTGTCAGTTGCAAACAACCTTTGGAGGTACACAAGGTGTCAATGGCTGAATTGTAGAGAGAAGTATAAAAGTGAATATCAGATTCACGATATCGGTCACAAATTTGGGAGATATTGATCTTTTTTTTTTTTTAAATAACTTTCTCTCTGCAGCTCAGTATTGTTGTGCTATTAAGCAGACCGCAAGTTCATATAATCCCTCAAGCAGATCACATGAGTTCTCAGAGCGTTGGAGGTGATCAGAGAGTGGATGAAGCCATGCATTGGATAGAAAAACGAATGCACTTGCTTAAGGATGAGATGCTCGTGGTTGAGGCTCAGCTTGAAAGGATGAGAAACGAACATAATCTTTTGAAAGCACAACTGAATGACCTAGAACGCCTAAGTAGGCAGCTGAGCTAGAAATCCTCTGATCTGCTGTATATCCTCTAATTATCTCATTAATCGGTAAATGCCTTTCTTTTCTTCAGTTCTTTAAGCTAATTAATCTCTTTATGGTTTTCTGATTTTGTAATTTGATTACAAGTTCCTCTAATATCGGGTTCTCTGTCTGTTCACCGTAATCAAGCAAGGCAATAGGTGATCTTAGTATGCATCGGCTGACTTCATTGACAGTTGCATAATAGGAGGCGGGTCAAAGAGCTCTCCCCACGATACTGTTGAATTGAAAGTATACTATACTAGTCCTTGTACATCACTGTTATGTGTTATGTGTAGTGTGTACCGCTCAAAGTTGATGTTTTCTGTCATAGAGCAATTTGTAAGACACCTGAATTTAATTACCAAAGAAATTAGCTGAGATGTTAAAGAAGTGTTGCTCGTAGTATTTCTTTTCCAGAACGTTGAAAGGACTTGGCTCCAGACAAGTCCTGTAGTTCCGGTTAATTTTGGGGTGGATCATGTTTCGGTTGATTCAGATTTGGTTTGGATTAGGTTGTTTTAGTTTCAAATCAAGTTCGTCATCAATTAGTATAAGTTTTCGACACAATGTAAAAGCTGTACCAAAGCACTAGCAGCGATGGTTAGAAGCTGGGTTTACGCTTTAGAATGTCAACCCCCTGTCCATCAGGATGTGCATAAAAAATTAAAATACTAAGGACCAATTAAAAAAAAATTAAAAAAAATGCAACCTGGGTGCTCGTTAATTAAAATGCATATACGATACCTAAGGAGTCAATAAACAAGACATGGAACTCATTAAATTTAAATCAATGCGAATCAAACAAGATTCGCTAGCTCTTGAAATCACATCCAAATCCTCAAATCATTAATGCATAAACATAGGCATGGAAATCATAAAGATATCATATCTTCGGACATGGTTGCTTGTGACAAACAAAAGCAGGTTTTAACGCTCATCAAAATTAAGTTAAAAGATAATCTGAGTCAAAATGCTTATTAAACAAATACACAGCAAAATCGACATGAAGACAAACAAGCAGATTAATGCAAATACACATAGAGCATATAAAATTAACATGTAAAAATAGAATGTATTTAACAAAAATCTTACCAGTTAGTGTTGTACTTTAGCCTGAATTTGTGATGGTGACCCACTATCCCCCGCTCTCGCAAAGTACAGGTTTCACTGTTCATGTATAGGTCCAGTGAGGTGGGCTGCTAACCTATCTAAAAAATAAATAAAATACAATTAAAACATAAAGACACATGAAATTAAGAATGGAACATAAATACAAGATTTACATACGAGTCTACTATGGGAGATCTTTCTTACAATATGACTGGTAGAGAGAACAAGAAAGAAAGCAGATCAAGTAATTTCTCTATTTTTGAAGTGTTTTGTAACTTATTCCTATTTTTATATCTTAAAATTTGTAATAAATATAACTTCAAATATATCAGCATTTACGTGATTTGTAAGAGTATGCACTGATCTAGAAGTATAATATATATATTGATGAGTGAAATTACCCAAAATTTAGCATGGGACATACTAGGGAGAATTTTCTTCCGCCTTATCCATTATTCACTCCTCTATCAATTATTCCGAGGCATAAACTATGTACTGATCCCTTTAGTTTTATTTTTGTTATTTTAGTTGATAAAGAAAAAAGTTTATTTTGGTTTGTAATCATATGGTCGATATATAGAATATAGCCTTTATTATATTATGCATATATATGGCATGTAATTGAGGTATGAACGTAATCTAGAAATTAGAATCTCATTATTATTCGTGTAATCCTATTTGAGAAGAGCACGTAATGCCGCTATATATACACCACACCAATCCATGCAAAAACGCTTTTTCCAAACAGCACAGCGTCCGGTTTATTTCATAGCTTTTGAGACGGAGAGAGAGAGAGACAGAGAGAGAGAGAGGCAGGCTAATAAAGCCAACGATGGGAAAACTAGGGCAAGTGCTACTCATCATCTTTAGCTCCACTTTTGTCACCTATCTCCTCCGAGGTAAATTTGCTACCTTATAATTAATACTAGCCTATGCCATATACATGTGATTTCCTCGGTCTCTTAATTTTCTTCATGTTTAGGACCTTAAACCAAACAGATTGAATTGTTCTGTTATGTTCTGTTCGAATTTGAATTAGGTTAAAATAAGATTACAACAACAACAACACCTCCCAGTGTAAGTCCCGTTTTCGCGGGGTCTGGAGAGATCTAGCTGTATGCAACCTTATCCCTACCAGTATTTCCACCCGTAGAGAGGCTGTTTTCAAGAGACCCACAAAAAAGGATTTTGAAACTGTGTTAAAGAAGAATGACTTTGTAAAAACGTTTACAGAAAAATAAGTTTGTGTGGGATTAATTAGTGGGCTCAGTCGATTTAAAATTAGGTCGATCATTCTAGATTTATACTTATTATCAGTTTTTGCAATATTATAGTTTGGGCAAGGCTAATTTGGATTACAGTCAAATCGTATAGTCTTACTTGCACACATTAGAATATAATAAAGCCAATCAACCAGGCGATGAATGTGCAAATTTTTTTTATGTAGACGTTTTAAAATCACTAGGAAGATGCAGAATAATTTTTATGGAAAGTGACCGGTCTTCTTCTCTTCTTCTTCGTCTTATTATATTATTATTACTATTATTGTTATTATTACTAGTCAAACGTGTATTTTTCTCAACTAAAAATAGAGGATAACATGCAACAAAGATCCAGCTAAATTAATGCACGTGAATAAGGCTGGCGTTGGTTGATTATATATATATTTTTTTATGTTTTATTTAATATATATAATGTTGCTCTTTATATGGAAATGTAGGCAGATGATCATTGACAATATTTAATTAGTTCACATGCGGAATTTTCTGTGCTCTCTTTTTGTTTTTCTCTTCTTTTCTTCTTTAATTTTGGCGACGGTCGATGCACGAACTTCAATTGGGTACTCTCATTAATTAGCTTTACCAAACTAATCATCAAGCAGATCGATCTATTATGACGTACATATTTTCAAATGAATCATATACTTTTTAATTATTAATTATTATCAGAACAATAAGAATTAATATTTGAAATTATTTGATTCAGGGGTTGAGGGTGTTACGTTTACGTTGAAGAACAACTGCCCATACACTATATGGCCAGCAACTCTCTCTGGGGCAGGCAGCCCTGTCTTATCGTCTACAGGCTTTGAGTTAGCCACTGGGTCTGCTATTTCAATGGACGTGCCAACCCCTTGGTCTGGGCGATTTTGGGCACGTTCTTTTTGCCTATATGACTCCACTGGCTCCTTCAGGTAGTTAATTAATCATCAACTTAGATAATTCTGCATGCATAAATAAGTCTGCTTACATCTGGATCTTCTCAAATTTCCTTAGAATATATAGTAGCTCAAGGTTACATTATGCTTTAATAATTTCAGTTGTGCAACTGGCGACTGTGCTTCTGGTCAAATATCATGCAAGGGTGCAGGTGGGAACTCACCAGCAACCCTAGCGGAGTTCACCCTAGCAGGTGACCAGGGAAAGGACTTTTACGATGTTAGCCTGGTTGATGGGTTCAATTTACCAATGTCAGTGGTCCCACAGGGTACTGGGTGTCGTACGACGAGTTGTGCAGCCGATGTGAATGCAGGATGCCCAGCTGCCTTGGCTGTATCTAAAAGCCCTAATGCTAATCCTACCACTATAGGGTGCAAGAGTGCATGTGTGGCTTTGAAGGAGCCACAGTACTGTTGCACTGGGGCTTATGGCACCCCTCAGACTTGCAAACCAACAGTTTATTCCAACTACTTCAAGAGCAAATGCCCTCAAGCTTACAGCTATGCCTATGACGATCCCACCAGCACCTTTACATGCCCTACTGGAGGAAACTACTTGATCACATTTTGCCCATGAATGTTTTTCTGATTTTGTTAGGTATCAAGTCTCATACAAGCTAGGGCTGTCAATCATGTATGTCCAATCAATTATTGCTTTACCTAGTTGCCTAATTTGAGGATATCATTCTTGATTTGATTACATGTACCCTTTTTATGAACTTAGAAGTTACAACAAACAAATGAAATTGGATCCACCTCTCTCATCAAGGAGAATGTCTTTTCAAACATGTACTACTGAGGGAAGACATTTTTCCTTCACCTATCTGCCCAAATCCTTCCTTCCCCACAAGGGGTTCATTATGAGTTGTGGGTACTTGAATATTGGCTCCTTCCTCTTTTCTTTTTTTTTTTTGGGGGGGGGGGGTGGGGTTGGGGTGGTGGGTTGTTGCTTGGAATGTTTGTGAACAAATTGAAGGGAATGAGGATAGGTGTGATCTACGAGCATTCTTAACCCAAGCTTCAAATTTTGAAACTCCACCTTGTCATATTAGCAAAAATTTCATATTTAAGAATTTACATTCTTTCGATTGTCCAACTCATAGAATTTTAATTTGATTCGCAAAATAAAATATTATCATGGGTCCACCCAAAATACACAACTTTTTTTTAATTTTTAAAACCACTTGCATGATATTTTTTAAGGAAAAAGAAAACAAAAAAAAAGAAGAAAAAAACCCAAGTCCACCCCACGTTCTGTTCCAAGCATTTCATGCATAGGCCCCACTTGCTGGAACACAAGGCAAGGGCTACAAATGCTCTAAATGTTACTATTGAAGTTTCGAGTACATAAAAGATTTGTTGTTACTAGCAACCAGTAGGTCCAGGACATTAAAGCTAAAATCTCAAATTGAGAAGTGGGTTTCAACATTGAGAGCTTAATGCGAAGCCTCACAAAATTAAATAAAATTCCACTATTTTTGAAGTGTACTGTATTTATTTCTTCCCACCAAAAAACAGGGAAAAAGAAAAAGAACAAAAAAAGAAAAAGTACAATTTTCCTAGAGAGAAGTTTAATCACAATGACATTCACAAAGAAATGTACAAAGCAAGAGAATATCATTTTCTGGATTCATTTCTATAAACAAGGGAGGGATAGCCGTAGTTCGGGTTTGTAACTCAATGCAAAAGCAATAAACAGAAGGTACAAAGGCATATGTGCAAGAATCTGTCAGAAAGATGAAGAATCACTTTGATTTTACAGGTAGAAGAGAAGAAACGGATTGACAAGATTGATCTCAGGAGCATGTACAAATGCCTTGGTCAAGGAGATGAAATTGATATTCATGCCTATCCCAACAAACAAAAAAAGGCATCTGTCATGACTTTTATAACACAATTGAAATCAAGTGAAACTTGCTATATGTCTCTACCCAGATGACCTCCGGTTCCACCTGCCAGAACGAGCCTTACGCCTCCCGCGCTTTCTCTTGTTCTTCGGGGTGACCAGCTTGGAGATAGACCGTGTTTTGACAGCAGATTGTTCTCGAGTCACAGGCATTTGGCTGGCTGAGTCAGGATCCACTATATTTTGGACATTTCCTGCTTCCCCTTTGGTTGCTAACGGAGATTCTGCACGTTGAATCTCAGCTTCTTCAGTATTATTTAACTCTTCTTTCACAGGTTGATCGAATGTTAGAATGCCATTCCCCGTCTACAAACAAGATATTGCATAAGCTCATTAACAAATGCTTGACACAGATGCACTGATAAGCACATTATTTGAGTCATGAATGAGTGCTCATCAACTGTCTGTCCTACAAATGTAGATGGCAAATTTAGGTCATCTAAGCCAGGTTAATTTCAGATTAGGTTTCATCGGGTTGATGGGATATTTCAAATGCAACGACCTTAGGTTGGGATATGTTGGTTCATTTTAGGTATATATGTTATTTGGGTCTGTTGCTCATGAACTATACACTCGCAAAGACAGTGCAATCAACATTGGTGATGTCAATCTCAAATAGTTTTGGTTTACAGGTCACAACTTGAATTCAGGCCAATCTTGCCTAATTTTGAATCTACTTTCAACTTGTTTGGTTTGTGTAGTTCGTAAGGGTTAGTGCTGCCAACCCTGCACAAATCTGCCGCTTAAGATTTTGACCTTCAACTGCCAACATGTATGGCTCATAAGCTTTCCTCTTATGCTTTTATGCAAGTATGAGGGTGGAGAGATACAACTATGAACCTATGATAGATCAAGAGAAACCCACACAGGTTGAAAAGGTGTTACACCGCAAAATCTACCTGTGTCACCAAAAGAACTATATCATGGAGCAATCACAGACCACACAGCCAAAGCAACTAATGATTTCAACAAATAAAATGACGATGACAGCACAAACAACGGATTAAGAGAAGCTTACCTGTTCACATTTTCCATCAATTCGAGGTTGATCAGTGCTTTCCACCATGTCAGGAAGAGGGGTCACATGACCACGCTGAGAAGTGGTGCACACAGATGTAAATGGAGTTTTTTCAATATTCACATGGGGTAAAGCCGAATTTGGGGCACAGTTGGCTGAAGGGTCATCATGAGCAAAGCTAGAGCAATTGGAAGTGAACTTTCCAGCATGTTCTCTAACCACTTTATCCATCCGAGTCCTAAGCAGGTGGACTTGTAATTGGCCCTCATCGATCTTCCGTAGGATAATTTCAAATGCATTACTGTCCTTGGATTCAAAGGCTGTCCATCCACCAGCAATACCAAATTCATCACTGCCAAAAGGAGTTTTTTTTACAGGATTCACATCTGTGGTAACCAAGATATTTCAATCAGTAACTTCAAAAGGTCAAGACTCAGCATAGGCATCACATGATATGTATGCCCATAGCAATTAGTATTCAAGGAAGGACAACTTAAGGAAGGGTGCAGATTAGCCATTCACTCCTTGGTCTGTATTTACTTGAGCTTTTACATTTTAAGTGATAGCAATTTGCCCATCCTATAGGCGGCTAAAAAAGTCACACTACGGGAATTCTTTCAGATCTAGATTATGAAGGCTTAAAGCAAAAGCCCTTGTCTAGTTGTCCTTGAGTTTCATTGGGGACAACCTGGCAGCCAATGCTTTAGATATATGGTCGAAAGGAACAAACTATTTGCAATCAAAGTAATGCAACCTTTGTCTACCTACATCTGACATACTTGTCTACCGATACTCCTGCCTAGACTGGACTCTAGGGACTGTTTTAGTTTGGTTTTAAAAAAGAGTAATAGTAGTGTGACAGAACACTGTTTGTACCATATAGAACAAATATGCCACATTCTAAGAGGACAACAAGGTGTATGTGCATGCATACATATACATTCACACAAACACCCCCCCCCCCCCAAAAAAAACAAAAAAGACGTCAAATACCAACATTTCCAAACCTACAGCAGTACTGCCAGTACAGCCTACACAATATGTAGCATTTGACATACATTTGCATTCACAGAAATCAGAACTGACCAATGGAACACATAAACAAAAACAATCGGTGTCAAAGTAGTTAAATGAATGCTGAACTGAAAAGCTGAATGTGAACGCCATGCATTCTTCAAGAAAGGAGGTTCTACCATTCTACAATGTGCACATCAGATTACTCTATGACAAATGCTTCAATCTCATATCAAGTGAACTCTCATGCAGAAACATACAACTGTTGAACAGTTTAAGCATCACCAAGAGGCAATTACGAAATTCTTCAACTATAAGCAACATGTATGTTTTACTAAGGTGCAAAAGAAATCTCATAGGAGCTACAAATTATCTAGAGGAAGTTTTGCCCTCACCATGATTGTTGTGGTCATCATCTATACAGGCTGAGCCAGCAACAGGCCTTTTAGATGCTGCAAGACAATTGTCAGATAAGACAAATGCCTCAAAAAGAAATGCCAACAAAAGAGCGATTTCATAAATTGAAGCTATTCATACCATAATATGAGAACACGCTATGACTTGACGTGTATGATGCTAAGTCAACTGTTTCTTCAACTCTTTTACGCTTCTTCCTCTTCATCAGCTTTACTGATCGATTCTGGCTGATAAAGGGGACTGACTTTATTCCAAGGTCCTCAGTAGGATCTCTCTCTAGTTCACACTGCTTTTTTCTATCACACTCCGCTAGTTCTGTGTCATACTTGGACACTTGTGACTGTAATTCCCTAAGCTGCAGCTCAACCCATTTACACCGCCACATCACAGGACGTACAAACTTCCTCCACCGAGCTGTTACTTTCTTCTTCCTGATCATGTAATCACAGAATAAATACAACACAAAAACCCAAAACATGGACGACCATGAAATCCTGACATACAATTTGTCACAGGACATCATGAACAAGTACAAGTATGACCAAGATATGTGTTTTATTTGCTCCTATAATCTAATTAAAGAAATACAATCAAATGTGAGAGAGTGTGCAGCGTACATGATCCCTCAGATCACAACATGAATTAAAAAATCCAAATTTATGTACTCCCAGACAACAGTAAACAATAATGAAACACAGAAATTACTTTGAATCTCTAAAACAGAAGAATCAACGCTGGTGACGGTGTTAAAATCTGTTTTTTGGACCTGAATGCGTAAATAAAATGCAGTAATAGGAATCAGGAGCGTCCAATATTTCTACTAAGCCACAGAAGTTAGCAGAGACTTGCCAGCGCACGTGATCAGTATTTTTGCCTCTAAAATCTTGCCAAATTTATATTGACTAAGTTCAGGCTTTAGAAACAAAGGTCAGAATTGATCATCTGAAAATAACTCTAGTCAGCATATAGAATGCCAGAAAGCTTATTGGCAGTCTTCGTAGTAAACAGTGAAATGAAGAGGAAGCTAGCTCTAAAATAAAGGGGTAAACCTTGGTCACGATCTAAGCAGGAGACCGGAGAAACTGAACTAGGAAGACAGTCTGGCAAAGATGATAATCCATCCACGGCAATTGAAGGATTCTATCACATGGACACATCCCTACCCCATCATCCCCTCTGAAACTTTTACTGAAGATACATAGAAAGTCTATGGACATAGAATGTCAACTTTTCAGACTGCTAATCTCCTACAAAATTGTCCTCCACTTCTAATTTCATGGACAAGTTGGCAGTGAATGGACTGAAGTTCAACACAAACAAGCTTCACGCAGTTTAGGAATACGACCCCCTGGTGTGCATTTGGTTTTAGACATAAAGAATCCATGTAGTCCAACAAATTGCTTTTCAGGTCTCCAGAACAGGAAACAACAAATGAAAAATAAGGGCAAAAAAGTAGCTACCTTCCAAAATATTTAAGGAGAATTTCTTGGCTCCAAACCGAGCCATATGAGCTGTACCATGTTATAATGCAGAAGGTAAACAGTATCCAAAATACATCCTCTCCCCATGCTGAGATATGGTTGCGTACATCTGAATCTTTTTGTACCCACTATAGAAAGATGCACATTAATGGATTTGTTCCTTTTTGTCATCATCATCATTGTCAGTGGCGGTCACATAGTGGTGTGTGTCGTATAATACTAGTTAAAATACTTAGACCTTGAAGAGCTAAAGTCTAACAAACAAATACCCCAAGAGTTCAATCAGGAACACAAATTACTACCAACGACTTACCTGGTTCCGAATAAATGGCTGAATCCATCAAACCTCAGCAGTGATGCATTATCATCCTGCACTTGTGATTCAACTTCCACGTCACTTGACCCTGCAGCACTTCCAGCCCCAGAATCTGTAGACCCAAATGAACTCGAACTCTCCGTTACATTCTGAGATTCCCTTTCAGCCACCCTTTCCTCATCAGGCTTCGGTTCCCCTACTATATCGACCTCCACATCGTCAATAGTATCCTTAGAAGGCACTGTATGATAATGGGAACCAAGGGATTCTTCCGTATGAAAGGTATTATCCTCAGAATTATTTGTGCAGGTCATTATCCGCTTCTCTTCCGCCACTGCAGCAGCTTCATCAAAGGTGTTATCCTCACAATTGCTAGAACAAATCATCATCCTCTCCTCAGGGGATTTAACAGAATTGCCATTCTCCATAATAGCAGGAGGGGTTTCTACCAGAGTCTCTAATTTCCCACTCATGCCAATAATAGGAACCATAACCATGACATCAACTAAATTGAACCCATTTTTTCTAAAGGATACCCATCAATAGAAAATTTACAAAATCATGGTCAAATTAAGAAAAATGCTGGTCGAAGCTTCAATTCAGAACCAATCGAACCATAACCCAATAATCGAAATCAAACCGCCTTCCGTTACCAGTGCACTGGAACTAACTGGATTGGATTCAAAGTTGATGACCTCCCAACGGTGTAACTAAGAATGGTCCAATTCTGACCTGGCCAGCGAAACCTAAATTTTAATCCTAACAAGAAAACGATCACAATCACCACCAATTAAAAAATTGATATCGACCCACAAATTGAAACAAAAAACAGAATAAGGAACTTCATTTAATTTGAACAAAACCTGAAATTTTCGCCAGCAAACTAGAGCATGGAATTAAAGGGGGCCTTTTTTTTGGTGGGGGGGGGGGGGGGGGTGGGCCGGGGAACAGAGAGAGAGAGAGAGAGAGACACACACACACCTGGGTAGGATGTGTAGAGAGAGACGATGGATAAATAAGAAAGGACTGATAAGAGACGTTGGAGATTTTGATGGGAAAGGGAAGGTAATAGCGAGAATTACAGGGCTCTCTGGTATCATAACGATGATCTGAAAGAGAGAGAGAATCATCTTCCGGGGAATTTTTTATCCCCTTTTTTTCAGGAGATAAAAGAAAATATTCGTCTTTACTTTTTTAAAATAATTTTGCAGTTCTCCTTTTAAATTTTAACCATTTTTAGTAGGACTGATTATTTTGCTTGATTGTATATTGGTAAATTGGATAGCTATATATAAAGGAAAATGTTATACTAGTTAGCGCACAACCACTGCATTTTCGTACAATATAGAGCAATATTATGAATATAGAAAAGACTGTTACGGATTATAGAATTGGAGATTAAATAAGGCTAATGCAATTAACCCTTTTTGGAGTAAAACTAACTCCACAATCCACAACCTCCAATTCAACACCATTTTCTTTGTTTGATTTAAAACGCTTTATAAATTCTCAAAGCTCACGAACAAATAAGCTACGTAAAACAATTTTAAAATTTTACATAAAAATTCTCATAATCAAACTCGAAACTTAATCAAAACCACCATAACATGAAATTAAATCACTGTTTATTTAGGACATACACATCACAAGCTCACAAACTAGAAAGATCAAATTTAGGGAATGGTGAGATGGTGATCACCAAGGCCCTTAGCCAGACCAAGAACAGATTCAAGCTCTGCATGAGGTTCGGGGGCATCTTCCTTGAGCTTCTCATATTCAATGCTCCATTTCACCAGGCAGCCCTCCCCTTTTGGAATTGCTCCGATTGTGCTTACAAAAGTTTTGTAGAACTTCTTCATGATATCTCCCTGTTGAGGTTTGTCTATGATCAAACTTTTAGTACAATGATTTCTTTCCTTGTTTTTCAGATTATAAACGTTTAAC
>JACYFF010002017.1:78076345-78108645 GCA_017589665.1 Selenicereus undatus | reverse complement strand
ACAATATAAATCGGCTTAACGAATCGGATAAAGTCCCGGGTGTTACACCCCCCCTCTTTCGACCCCTCTGTCCCCTCCCCCAACCGCAGGCTACCTTTTAATAAATAAAAAAAAGGATGGAAAGGTAGAGTAGTACCATCAGCCGCCGCCAAAACCCCCAGGAAGGGTGGCGCGTGTATCCCACGCGCCGCCGAGAGGTCGCCGTTTTGCCTCTTTCTTCCTCGATCTGACCTCCAAACGCCCCGATCTACAACCTTGCACAACCGAACCCTCAAAAAAACCCAACATAGGGCGGCGCGTGTGACACACGCGTCGCCGCCTAGGTGGCGCGTTCCGAGAGTGGGTGGTACCGGTGAGATCGTCGTCGCCCGATCTATGTGATGGCGACGGTGGTTCTTCCAAAAGGTTGCCGGAAAAGGAGCTCGGAAGCGTTTTAGAGGCCATGGGGGGGCGGCGGTTCATCATGTGGTTGTTTTTGGTTGGGGGGGGTAGACGGCTAGGCTTAGTGCCGGAAACCATGGAGAGCTCGGTGCCGGAAGCCGAAAGCCATGCCTCTTGAGTGGAGAGAGAGAAAGAGAATTGAGAAGAGAGAGAGGCAGAGGGCCTCGGCAGAGAGAGACCCAGCAGTGAAGAAGACGGGTCGAGAACAAAAAAGGGGGATGGGGGGTGTCGTGAAGTCAAAATAAAAGGGGGTGGGGGGTGTTTAATGTCTGGTTTGTTTTATTAATGAAAATGGTTGAGTGTCATACTTTGATTAAGTATTTGATTTTAAATTCATTAGTTATTGAATTTGAATTCATATTTTGATTATGTATTGAATTTGAATTCATATTTTGATTATTTATTGAATTTAAATTCATATTGTTGATTATGTACAGAATTTAAATTCGTACTTTGGTTATGTATCGAATTTAAATTTGTTTTCGTAGCCCGTGATTAATTTGTTTGATTCATTTCGGTTTTGTATTTAGAATTAGGTGGCTGTGAATTTGTTTTACAGTTATCATGAATGTGTTTATGTGATGAGCATGTGTTTAGATATGTTTAATAACACGTGATATGAACTTGTAAATTCATTTTATAAATTATTAAGTAAATTTGTTTTACTTAGGTTGTTTTGACATTTTTGTGATGTTAAAATGATTTATGTTAATTTGTTTGACGTAATATGTGAGTCAGTTTGTTATGATTATGTATCATGCAATTATTCATTTTTTTTTTGTTTCGGACATGCCAATTAAATCAATTTACATATATGAATGAGTTTCATGTCACATTTAATTTTATGCTTATTAATTGGCATGTGAAACAACAATATACGCTGTGTGTGTTGGATCAATAAGAGATTGGTTCTTCTTTATTTTTAAGCTTAAATTAAATGTGTTTTATATTATGCTTATTTTTGACGTCTTAGTGATGTTTAGTTTTTGAATGTTAATATGTTTAACGTTGTATCCATAAGAATATGTTTATTGTGGATTAATAATAATCAAGTTTTTCTCAAATTCTTAATTCATATAGTATGTGATGATTATGAGCTTAGTGAAATTTTCGAACATATAAACATGAATGATAGTTTTTGAGATTATTTTTGATTATATGTATGATATGCCTAAACGTCCATTTTTCCCTTCTTACTTGTAGATATGGCTTCGAACACCTCTATGATTTTTGACTTGTCCACCAGTAACAAGTTGGATGGGTCCAACTATGACATGTGGCACAGGAAGATTGAGTTTCTCCTGGAAGAACGTGATGTGCTAGAGCACATAACGTTCATTATGCCACCCCCTGCGACAACAGACAATGATGGTAAAGATATCACCGCCACTGAGGAATACAAGGCACGCTTGGTTGAGTACCAAGCGTGGTGTAAAAAGGATCGTAAGGCACGCTATACTATGTTGTATTGCATGCACGACGATCTAATCGGCGAGTTCGAGGTTTTTCCCACAGCTAAAGAGATGTGGGATAACATTCGAATCCGATATGGTCAGACTTCGGAAACGAGGCTACAAGCAATGCATCTTAAGTGGATGTCTTATGTGATAGACTCTACCCGAAGCGTAGCTGAACATATCAGGATTATGCAGTCCATGATTCGAGACCTCAAAGCTGGCGGGATAGACCTTTCTGAGAAGGACCAAAGAAACAATCTGCTGCGTGCACTAAACCAAGGCGATCCTAAGTGGAAACCGTTTCTCACTCTAATGGTGCATAGTACTCACATCAAAACTTTTGGTGAGATTGCTAAGCACCTAGAGTTAGAGGATGAGCGCCTCAGGGCAATGACTCCACCTCCCTCAGCATTTGTTGCCAGAGTGGACAGGCCGAAAGTAAATAGGTTTAAGCGAGGGAAGAAAAATGTTCGTCCCTCACAAAAACTTGGCCCTAAAGGTGGGATTGCTAAGAAGCAATCGAAACCTAAGGGTAAGGTGGAGAAGAACATGGCACGTGTGACGTGCTATGCCTGCAGGAAGAAGGGCCACTTTGCTCGGGATTGTCCCGAGCCTCAGGCCAAGGTACCTTCTTCAATCCCTACTAGTGATTTGTTTGTTTGTTCCCATGCATTTGTTGCTAAATCTTTTCCTAACTGGATTATAGATTCGGGAGCAAGCAAGCACGTAGTTCGAGACCAGGAGGGGTTTGTGTCTTTCTACCCTTACCCGGTGGGGACATAGACTGTTACACTTGGTAATGGGACTGCAGAAGACGTTCTGGGTGTCGGAACGTACAAACTCAAGTTGCGTGGAGGAAATTCGTTGCTACTCCACGATGCCCTTTATGCACCTGGGGTGCGATGTTCGCTAGTTTCTTATGTTTCTCTTTGGAAATTAGGTTTTCAATTCGTTTCACAAACTGATGGTTTGAACATTGAGTATGGTGGCAATTTGTTTGGCCATGCGTCTTTGGTAGATGATTTCTTTGTGCTGGACTTAGATAATGATTATTATTCTAGTAAAGCACCTTCTGTTTTTTTGTCATCTGTTGATTCTAGTAGTGATTCTGTAACATGGCATGCTAGACTTGGACACATAGGTCAAGATAGAATGGCTAGACTTGCTAAAGAAGGTCTATTAGGCAAACTTACTAAGGTAAAGCTGCCTATATGTGAGCCTTGTTTAGCAGGAAAAGCGACTAGGAAACCTTTTGGTAAGACTTCTAGAGCGCTTACTCCCTTAGAACTCATTCACTCCGACATTTGCGGACCAATGAATGTTCGAGCACGTAGTGGTGCTGTATATTTCCTCACTTTAATAGATGATTACTCTAGATGTGGGTATGTATATCTATTATCACACCGCCACGAGGCTCTAGATGTGTTCAAACGCTTCGTCGCAAAAGTAGAGACCAAGTTGGAACGAAAAGTTAAGACTCTTCGGACCGACCGTGGTCGTGAATACCTTTCTGATTTGTTCAAGGTGTTCTGTGAGGAAAAGGGTATCGTGAGACATCTAGCGATTCCATACACTCCGCAGCAAAATGGTGTAGCTGAGCGTAGGAATCGCACATTACTTGATATGGTCAGGTCAATGATGGCCCAAGCTAATCTTCCGATTAGTTTTTGGGGTGATGCCTTGCTAACGGCTACTTACATCCTAAACCGAGTACCTAGCAAGAGTATACCTACTACTCCATATGAGTTATGGAATGGTAGACATCCCTCCTTGGACCATCTACGACCATGGGGTTCGGCAGGCTATGTGCATAACCCAACCCATAAACATGGTAAGCTTGGTCCAAGGGCCACCAAGATGATCTTTATTCGATACCCGCAACATTCAAAGGGTTATGTGATGTATGGAGAACATCCAGATGGAGGCATGAAGGAATTAGATTCCCGAAATGTCGATTTCCTTGAGGATGAGTTTCCTAGTATTGGTGACATAAACAAGGACTTTCGATTGTATGAGTTACAAACGAACCTATCTCTCGGTGAGGGGGAGGATTTGTATACTGCCCAAGACACCGAGGATATGCACCTCCCTGACGTTAGAGATAGTGGGAGTGTCCCTACTGTTGAGACGCAGGGAGACCTGGCTGTTCAGGACACTCAACCAGAGACTGAGTGTCCTCATTCTCCGGAACCCACACCCCAAGGGGTTAGTGGGAGTGGTTCTTCTCCTATTCGAGGTTCTGTATCTCGAGATTCTGTATCTCAAAAGAAAAGGGGGAGAAATCCTGATCCCGAGTCTGAACAGGTTAGACCGCCTAGTCCTAAAGTGTTTCGACGAAGTGAGCGTGGAAGAGTTCCTCGACGGTATTTTCAAATCGAAGAGGAAATTTTCTTTTGTGCTCCTTTAGAAATAGAAGAGCCAACCTCTTATGTAGAGGCTTTGGAATCATCAAACGATAAGGAATGGATGGATGCCATGAGAGATGAGTTGGACTCGATGGCAAAGAATGAAGTCTGGGATCTAGTTGACCTTCCTCCCGGACGCAGAGCCATTGGAAACAAATGGGTTTTCAAGGTCAAGCGTCGGGCAGATGGATCAATTGATAAGTTCAAAGCCCGTTTAGTAGCGAAAGGCTACACCCAAGTTGAGGGTGTAGACTACGAGGAAACTTTTTCTGCTGTGGTGAGATTAGCCTCGATTCGCTTACTTCTGGCGCTAGTAGCCCATTTGGATTTAGAACTGTTCCAAATGGATGTGAAGACTGCTTTCCTAAATAGAAATCTTGAGGAAGAGATATATATGGTCCAGCCTATTGGTTTTGTATCAAAAGGCCAGGAAGACAAGGTTTGTCACCTTAAAAAATCCATATATGGCCTCAAACAGTCTTCTAGAGCATGGTACTTCAGATTCCATGAAGCCATCACTGTTTTTGGCTTTACCATGGTTTCAGAAGATCACTGTGTATATGTCAAAAGGACAAGTGTAGGAATTATGTTTCTTACCTTGTATGTCGATGACATCCTATTAGCTGGAAGTGATCTGGAGATGATCAATGCCACCAAGAGGTGGCTATCTTCCGTCTTTGAGATGAAGGACATGGGTGAAGCTAGGTATGTCCTAGGTGTGGAGATTCTCCGAGATCGTTCGAAGAAACTTCTTGGTTTAAGCCAAAAGGCATATATCGAGAAAGTCCTAGAACGGTTTCGGATGCATTACTCCAAACCCGTTGATACTCCAGTAGACAAGGGTTTGATTTTGAGTCTAGAGCAATGCCCTAAAACAGAAGTTGAAAAACAGAAGATGAGCAATGTCCCATACGCTAGTGCTATAGGAAGCCTAATGTATGCCATGTTATGTACACGGCCTGACATTTGCTTCGCGGTTGGTTTGGTAAGTCGTTACCAAAGTAACCCTGGAGTCGCTCATTGGCAAGCCGTCAAGAGGATAATGCGTTATCTTCGGGGGACTACCGACTTGGTACTTTGCTACCAAGGAGTGGACTTGAAATTAAGAGGTTACTCTGATGCTGACTGGGGTGGTGACTTGGATGAGTCTAAGTCCACCTCAGGATATGTCTTCACTCTTGGTGGGGGAGCCATATCTCGGTGCAGCAAGAAGCAGGAATGCATAGCCTTATCAACTATGGAAGTAGAGTACGTCGCTTGTTGCCTCGCCGCTCAGGAAGCGATTTGGCTCAGGAGTTTTCTTCAGGATCTCAATCTCACTCCGAGAGTTGATGATCCTGTGGAAATGTGGTGCGACAATACTGCCGCTATCCAATATGCTAAGGATCCTAAATTCCATAGGAAGGCTAAGCATATTAAACGGCGTTATCATTTTGTAAGAAACGCCATAAAGTTAAAAGAAGTCATTGTAAAGTATTTACCTACTAGTAAGATGGTTGCTGATCCCTTGACTAAACCTACTCCTAGAGATACGTTCAAAACTCATGTGATGAGTTTAGGTCTTCGTAGGTTTTAGTTATTGGGGATGTTTTGTTTTGGACATATGTAATGAATGTTTCTTATGAATAAAGATTGATGTTTCTTTTTTCCTGAAATGTTCATTACGTTTTTTTTTGGTTTTTGGTTGTTTGATTAGGCATATCTAAATGTCACTAGGCTTCTGATTATCTTATCACATGGATGATCAATCCTGACGTCTAAGTGGCGAGTAGGATAAGATTTGATCATATTGGCACTAGGTGTGCAATATTGATTATTACCGCGATTTTAATGATGCGGATAATGAATAGTCGCCTTAGTTAGTCTAAGATGAGATTTTAAGTAAATCGGATATAATACAACCTTATATCGAAGCCTAAAGCCGAATTTTGAGTATCTAGGTTATGTTTTGTACAGTAACCAAGTAACTCGGGCCAGTTTTTTAGGGAAAACTGGACTTGTAATTCGTATGGTATATAAAGTGACAACTCACCTCAGTGGGAGTTATACCATGACACACATTCATACTGTGTGTGCTTAAGTCGACCTGGGGAGTGACAATTGAATCCCTTCCTTGTCACTATGTGATCCCTATAGACTTTGTGGTCTATTTAGATGACACCCTCTGACCTAGAACTGTAATGTGGATTTGAGGTATGATGTAGCTACTTTGATGTGAACTCCAAGGGCTATAAAATAGATAGTCCAGCGGAACACATTAGGAAAGCTATCATGCTAAAATGAAGCATTATAAGTGTCTAAGGAAGAATCGATCCACCATTGCTATATCAACCCGGGCGGTTATACTGAGGTTATAACCATATGATATATCAGACATAAAGGGACGTTGTATGTCGTTAGCAATGAGAGGATGATTCGGGGTAACATCGCAAGCATTGAAAGTGCCTTTGTTAGATTGACGGTGTCTTAACAAAGCGCTACCTGTTATTTGCGGTCGCACGTCTCATTCCTGGTATGATGCGTTTAAAGAGGAAACGATTGTCTTAGAGACGTCGTTATGGCTTGAGTGGCCGAGTGGGAGCTGAAGCCTATTTTTAGTAAATAGGTTATAAACGGCCACATAACCCTTAAAATAGGGGTTTAGTGGGGTTGAGGGGAAATATAATAGCCCTATGAACTGCTAACCGAGGTGATTAGTGTTAATCAGTTTTCTCTGAGGCTAGAAAATTCTCAACCCTCTCTGTCTCTCCAAAAACGCTAACAACCGTCTAAGTGTTCGGGTTTTGTGACGTGGGTTTTTTTCGCCGGGACTCTAGTAGCCGCCGGTTTTTCGACTGTTCGTGATTCAACGACAACTGGGTAATTGTACGCTTCCAAGAGGTTAGTCCCCATATTAGACTCTAACATAGGCTATAAAGGAGAATGTGATAACCAACATCAAACACTATGTAAAAAAGAAAATGGACATGCATGTCCAAGAAAAACACAAGACAAATACAACATCCGACAAATACATCTACCAACTGCACAAAAGTGTAATTAACAGTTAGGGTTAGCACGGAATGTAACAACAAAAATAGATAACGGTAAGTAGAACAATCAATTATAAAGCAACACAACATATGATTTGTGGTTAGGTGTGCATGCACTACTGTATGTCTATGTATGAAATCTAGAAAAATTTTCAGTTTTCTTTCATAATACGTCATGTATAACCAACTTTATCGTATATGCCTAAACTATGCAACATTTAGCATTCTAGGTTAGCTTCTGAAAATACCAGCTACGACATTTGGAACTTCAGTGGAGAAGACTAAGCAACATGCCCCCTGTCCATAGCAATTTGTCCCCCATGCACAAAATGCAGAGTCTTACTTTTACTTAGATGCACACATCAGCAGAAGATTACACAGCTGTTAACGTGTAAATCTGAACTAGCCAGCTAGAAATATTCATGAGATAGAAAGAGATAAGAGTCAAACATGTATGTCCTAACTAAGCCCTAGGCCATGCATGTTGTGGATTAGTGTAAGTAGGAAAGCTGTAAATCAGGCAGTGGGAATTAACAACACAACAAACGATGGTAGAAGAACCTATTATGAAGGCTACACAACAGATGACTTATGGCTTGCTAGTATGCATTATTGTATGTTCACTTGTACACAAGTAGAAGTCGATCTTGAAAACTTCTACAATTTCCCTTTCCGAATGTATGGTTGTGCATGCCCATTTTCAAATAACTTAATGCATGATGCCAGGATCCAAAAAGAGGAAAAATTATACATTATTTAGCATTCTATAAGGCTACATACAACTTCTAAGATTTCGCAGTCCTTAACGCGCAAATCTAGACTGAAATATTCATGAGTGTAAGAGATGGAGTCAACCAGGAACATCTTTGCCCCAATCCTAAGCTCTAACATGATGTGCATCAGTGTTTACTGAATAGGAAAGCAGGAAAACTAAACATGGTTTCTTTATTGTGTCAGTCAGGCATTCAGGCAACAATTAAGCTTATTTTTATTTATGTTTTTCAATTATTAGCAATTAGTTTTTCATATATGATCGTAAGCATTCCATTTTTCACTCTGTATTTGCCTTAAGCAATATGAAATGGCTTTCTAAAATTAGCCAGGGCATCAAAATAGCACAGATGGGGGCACCTTTCTGTAATGAAAACGTGCAGAAATTTTTGCAAATTCCCAAGTTCGTAGCTAAGGACAAAAAGGAAGGTTTATATTGAATGAAGAATATTACAATCACAAGGGCTAATGTGCACTTATTGCCATATTCAACAACTCATTCCCAACACTAGGGCCTCAACAACCACAAACATAAACCTCAGATGAGGATACTGTCACAATGAATACATAGACCAACAACTTGATCGGTCCAAAGGAAAACGAAAAAAATGGTTCTCTTTGTTCTTCTGAACCAATGACTCCACATTCTACATTACCACAGAAAGACTCTTGGGACGCCGGTGTCAAAGAAAAACTCCAACCCAAGGGGGAGGGGAGGGCGGAAAGAGGAATTCACCGGTTACTTCAAGAGATTTCTCGTGCTGCTGATCCACCCTCTCGACAATAGGGTGGGAAGGATGAGAATGACCGTTATTTCAGCGCCGGGAGGGGACACATTTTGATTCTGATTTACAGTGCCATGTGGAGATTTTTATCGAGCACCAACAAGAAAGCGCTGATAGAGAGCAAGAAGAGAGCAGGCTGACGATGTTCATATCTTCAAATTGAAGTTGTCTCTACAAAGTGATGCTCGAGGTTACGAAGCACTATTTTGGAAAAGATTTTGGCTTCGAGAGGAGCTGTTGTTGATGCAGCTGCTGCACGAAGGACTCTCGGTGCCCCTGCGTTCTGCAGCAGGTTTGCATGGTGCATCGCATGGCGCCCCCCGGGTATCGTGAACTGTCATTAAGAAAGCCGATCATTATGGAGAGGAGAGGAAAGCAAAAGAGGAAAAACAAAAATATGTGGTCACACGCCAAGTATAGTGCGCATATTGCACAAACTTGAGGGAGAGAAGGCAAACAAGAACCCCCCGCCCCCAAAAAAACTCCACAGCACCACCAACATCCATTGCAGATAGAACCAAATGTAGTAGTCTTATTATTCTTGGAAGTAAAAAGACTGATTAACAACGTGTACTAAAAGTTTAATTCTTGTTCTGTTCCATTCCAATTGATTTCCAAATCTAGTGTGTGCCCTTGCCTCCTTTTTTTGAAAACTTGCGTCAACTTGATAAATAATAAGCTTACTTTTAAGCTTAGACAGTAAACACCTCCCTCTCTCACGCTATGTTACTCCGACTCTTCATTTTAAACTACTGTACCCGTGTTGGACCCTTGACACTCGGACCAAATTACTAATTGACTCTTCAAATTACAATGAAAATCTACAAATTCTCTTGAAAATAGCTGAGGCTGACACTTGGACATCTATACGCATCGGACACCTGAACCCAGGTCCCAGTAACATAGCTCTCACGCAATATTATAATGCTGCTGCAATAACTCATGTGACTAGGTCCAGTCTTCCTCAAAATAAGATTTGAGAACCTAGCATACTAGAAAAGCATTACTGTACGGATACTTTATATCCCCTTACCTGAAGAAGAGCAAATGCAGCACAACTTCTCAATGTTGAAGCTGGATTACGTAGCATGGCAACAAATCTCCCAATTTCAGCTCCACTGAGTCATAGAAACAAGGATACCAATCAACTCAATCATAGCCTCCAATAGCAAGCAACTCTTTGTGCATTTTTGGATAAAAACAAGACAGAAGAACCAACAGGAACAGCTTAGATTTGTTCTTTAAATTATGGCTAAATAGATATCTGTGAAATTAGAGCTTTCAGTCCTGACATCAGAAGCTCAGGCATGTTCAGTGATTACGAGATTACCAAACACTATTACCATTACATATTAAATACATGCATACTAAAGATACAAGTTCACCGTGTCCTCATTGTTCACTAATGGATCGCAGCCTCAGTCAACTATGAATGTTCAGAACAAGGAGAGCGGTGCATTAACTTTTTTTTTTTGATAAGGAGGTGAGCCGTGTATTAACTAACAGTCAACCACAACAAGAAGCAGCAACCTTTTTTTTTCTTCTTTTTTTTGTGGCAATAGTTAATAGCAACAATTTAACACAGATGCTACCATGAGCTCATATGTTTAAGTCCAAAGGAATTGCTCCCAACATTTCCAAAGGACATGCTGGTTTTCATGGATGACCCAACCCTCCCTTTGGTAAGAGACAAAAATACAACTACATTAGAAGGAAGAAAGTAATGGTGCACAAACAGCTTTCAGAGCTATTAATAGGTATGGACAAAGACATGAAAGAGTGTTAATTGGGGTGACTGTACCTGCATCTCAGATGCCCAGCTTCCTGTATTCGAGCTGCTTCAATTACATGCGCCAATGCTGCAGGAGCTGATGATGCTGCAGCAGCAGCAAGTGCTGGTGTATTGGAGAAGCTGACCACAAATGACTCGACATTCTTCAAAGCCATCTTTCTAGCCCCATCCAAGCTCACACACTTTGAAGTTCCTTCTGATGAGCTTCCTACCAGAGCAACTTCATCTATCCTGCATGATATACAAAAATGCCGTTCAACTAAGAAAATCAAAGCAAGCATCAGCAGTGAACCACATCACAAAGGCAACTATAGGATGATGAAATAAGGTGTTCGCTGATCCACCTTTGCCCTTGCCTCCACTGAACAAGCAACGCTAGATGGTAGGAGAGCTTTATGCATTGCAACACCCATTGCAATACCCTGAACCAGCTCTTAGATTGATGATGAAAACCAGGAGGCAAACCAAATGAAACATAGCTCTTCATCAAATCCCTTCACCTAGATCTTAAATCCTCCAAAACCTTAACCTTTTCCAAGAATTTCCTATCACACTCCCACAGGTGCTTTCAATATCTCATTTAAACAAATTCCTTGGAACCTCTCCTTTTGACACCAACCACAAACTAATTAACCATTAGTAACTAATGGAGCATCAGAAGGGGAGCCTTGGAGCAACGGTAAGGTTGTCTCCGTGTGACCAAAAGGTCACGGGTTCGAGCCGTGGAATCCACTGACAAAGTCAGGTTAGGTTGCCTACAATTCACCCTATGGGGTGCAGCCCTTCCCCGACCCTGCGTGAACGCGGGATGCTTGTGCACCGGGCTGCCCTAACTAATGGAGCATCAAGAATTTGTCTACCCCAATAAATATAGATTGCACAGGTTAAAGAGTCAAAAGTAATCCAGCCTTTTGGAAAGCATCTTCCAAAAACCACTTACAAGGCAGGATTACGCAAATCCCAACATGTCGTTATTCCCCCCCCCCCCCTCCCTACAATCTTCTCAAAAATCCAGAAGAGAAACTGCATATTTGATCCTAAACATCTGAATATTTGCCAAGTACAGCCCTCTTTTTTCCTTATCGACAACGTGTCCTGAATATGAGAAGGCAATATCTGATATAACATATCTTAGAATTTTAAATTGGAATTCTTGTTTATAAAATAAGGAAATACAGTGTAAATCATAACATTGAGAAGGAACAAACAGAATGTTTATTCCACTGTCAACATCTACAGAGGTACGGTAATATTTTCTGATAACAGAAGCATGGTATCTTTTATAGTGGCAGATCATGGAAAGGTAGTGATAATTGCAGTTATTACTCATTTAGTCATACAAACTAAGAAAAAAATGAGTCAGCATGAAATAGAGAGTACTAGTGCAGGTTGATGGTGCCATCTGAGACTTTCATCTCCCATCGAAATTGGAAACGCAACAATGTGAATTTCCTAACAATTTCCTTAACAACTAAATATGCTGTACTCCGGTAAGGCAAATTCAAAGTAAAATAAAACCAGAGACACAAAACACACTATAGCAGAAGCTAGCAAGCATATCAATCAACATAAAAATTCACCTGCCATCGAACATGTACGCTAATGCCAATCCAGCCATGAACCTTGCCATCGTCGACCCAGATGAGGAACAGAGATGAACAAGAGCAGGAACTCCACCGTCCTCAACAATACGCAGTGCATTACCAGCATTGAAGGCCAGGTTCCAAAGAGCTCCAGCAGCAGTCTCATGAACATCCTGGATGGAAAAAGGATAAAATTTTACTTCAAGCATTAATCAGTAGCTCCACATGTCAAAAAGTGTAAACCAATCATAAGTAACAATAAGTTTGAATACAAGGAATTTATTTAAATATGCATCACCACAATAAATGAATAAGATAGTTCAAAAAATCCTACATAGTTGGCACTTGACACATCCTCATGAAATACCCAATTACTAATAAATAAATAAAATTTGCTATTCGCAAATAACAGTTGCCCTAAACTTATTACAGGAAAATACTATAAAATGAACAACCTAACACAATGCTTCATAATACAACAATCCCATTGTGAATCCTGCATCTTGCAGAAATAGGATCTGAGGAAGTACAGATTAAACAGCAAGGCCCTCTTTGAGAGACCAGCAACCAAATCCTTGAAGGAAAGAACAAAGAATTTAATACCAACTTTTAAGTTTTTAAAAAACAGAAAAAAAAGAAAAGAGGTAGGACCCTTACACATTAAAGAGCAGCAGGAGATGGAGTGCAGAATTCAAAATCACATGGACAAGCAAGATAAAGCAGCAAGCAGAAACTAAAAGAGATATGAAAACAGACACAGAGTACTCCTTAGATAGGGTTGAGCAAATGTAGTTCGGCCAGCACATAGTCGTGTCGAGGGTCATGTCCTCAAAGAGCAAGCAACTAATTTCTCTTAACATTAATGATCCATCCCAATCTTCTGACTGGGCCATCAGGATGTCTTATCTAACCTCATTTCATGCTTGAATGCCCAAATTATCTAAGCCCCGTTTCATGCATTTTTATCCTAAATCAGGTACCTACTTTTCTCTGGATCAATTCATTCTAATTTTGTCCTTGTTATGTCTACATGTCCTCCACAACATTCGCATTGTACTCACAGACAACGTTGACTTTGTGCATATTTGACTGCCGCGTTAGGAGTCTAGAAATATATTTAAGGCCTGTCCTTTTCAACTTATTATCAACATTCAGGGCTCATTGATACTTAGTCATATTCCCTAATAATCAGCATCGATCCACATTGATAAGCACTCATCAGCACTCATCGGCTAAAGTTGCAGTGATACTCAATATAGCGAGCTATCCTGATTCCTGAGGAGTAAGGACATCATCCCTCCACTGCTAACAGAAGAGCTTATAGAAATTTCTTCTCCATCTTTTGTCTATTCCTCTTCAAGGAGCACCCCATCTTTGAATACATATCACTTGGTCAAGGTCCTTAAAACCCTATGTCCACTCTTAGGTAGCTTGAACCATTTCTTCACTTAGTATCCAACATCCAATCTCTGTCCATCCAAGGCTGTAAACTTGGCCATATTTACAACTCCCTTCAGTTTGTTCTTTTGCTTGTTTGTATCTAGCTCCATTCTCATATATATCAAACACATACAAAGACCCGACTTGCTTCTCTGGTCTTAATCTTGTCTCTTCTTCAATATACAATCTATCCTCCCTCTGATTCTCCAGTAAACCTCTACACATTACCCAAAACTCCTTTGATATCTTCCTTAGATGCTCAACAAACAAGTAACTTGATGAATCAGAGCCTTATGTCCAGAAAAAGGTTCTCCTTTCAAACTGCCACAGCTTCATACTAAGAACTATATGAAGGTTTCTCTTTTTCCTTCGACTTTGGAATAGTACATCCTTAACAAAAGTCAATGTTGAGTCCTGAAGCACTCACTAGGAATAACCTTGAAACTTGTACAACATCGTCAATCACATAGTCAATCTAAAATTTTGAGCCCTCATTTTTGAAAGTAACTATTTCTTGAATAAAGAATTTGCCATAGTCATTCCATATACTACTGCCGCTCACTTTTCAACAAGTTGAAAAAATTTAGTTGAAAAGCTTTCAGTTTGGATGATAATTGACTATTGCAAAATGCACAGGCAGGATTCTAGTGAATCGATATTATAAAGGGTATTTATATCACTGCATACACTATTGAAAAGAAAAGCTTTGTTGTCATCCATCATTTATGTTCCCAAACCCAAAGGGGGTGTTTGGAAAACAGCTTTTTGAAGAGCTTTTTGGCCAAAAAGAGCTTTTTTGACCAAAATTGACTGTTCGACTAAGTAAAAAAGCTAATTTGGGTGTTTGGTGAAAAAGCTTTTTAGAAGAGCTTTTTGGATCCAGAAAGCTAATTTAAAAAAGCTAATTCCATCAGCTTTTTGAAGAATTAGCCTTTTGTCTCACAATTTTATCACAAACAGCTAGTTTTACCAAACAATTTTTCAACAAACAGCTAACTCAAACAACAAACAGCTAACTCAAATAACAAACAGCTAACAGCCGCTTGCCAAACAGGGCCAGCCTCATCTTTTCTTCATATCCAACAACAATCACAAACTAGAGATAGCATATTAAGGAATCAAAATCAGATGAATGTAACATAAGATTTTATGCAGTACTTCTGCTTCAGAACGTGCCAATGCAATAAGAGGTGCAACACCTCCTTCCCGTCCAATGGCAATACTGCAATGACAATAAGAAATAGCATGTCAATTGAATCAGTCAAAAGGTAAAGCAAAACAGCAGCAACGTGTTGCACAAGGCGAACAATTGACCAATGTGTATGAGAATGGAGCAAAGCAAACAAGCAACTGATAAAACAATAATTAATGGTTAAAACAAGCAGCACAACACCACCCAATATAGGTCCCGCATTTTGAGGAGATCTAGAAGTAAGTAGCCTTAGCCTTAGCCTTAGCCTTAGCCTCAGCCCTAGCTCTGCAAGCAGAGAGATTCATTACAAAAGTGACCCACCCTTTTTTTTTTGGCAAAACAAAAAAGCAAAATTTTATGTAAGGGAACATCTTATATAACACTAATTATTAAAAAAGGCATAAACAAAAACTATGCATACAAACCTCTTACTTAGAAGAAGTACATTTATAAACCAGAAACATTACCAAGCACTTCCCAACAAAGAGAGGGTTAAGAGGTCCTCATCTAATATCCACAACCCTAATCCTAAACCATTACAAAATCCTATCAAGGGTCATGTACTCAGTAAATTGAAAAAGAGCCAAAAATCTTCTATGACGACCTCCCCCAATTTTTCTTCATTCATCTTCTAGACAATCGACTAGGTTTGATCTCTTTGCACCCCCTCAGCGATGCATTCGGATGCCACCTGCTGATGTGTCCGAATCACGTTGAGGTATCCAAATTATACTCATTTTGCTTCCCGTGTTAATAGGAATTACTAATGTCCTTAATCACTTCATTCACTATGTCATCCAGTCTCATGTAGCAACACATCCCAAAAATCATCCGCCTCAGCAGACCTAACCTCATCTCTGCAACCATCATTGCATCAATCTGTACATTTACTCAAGCAATAGGGCACACAAACCACATCTGCCCTAAAAATGTTGAAACCCTTGATGCAAAAGTGTTAGCATTCTAAAACTTTTTTGCATGAATCTTTGTTTAAAAATACCAATTGATGTGCCTTGGCATGAGGTGAACGAGTCAGCGCCTCAAAAGGGGTGAGGCATGCTAATTCTTGATGCACCTCAGCACGCCTCAAGCTGACACTTGATGGTAATGCCTTTTGCACCTCAAGGGTGCAAGCCTATTTGTTAGTAAATTATGGGGACAATCGAGGCCAAACCTTCTTAGCTCTTCATTGGAAAAAAACGATAGCCATGAACCCTCATTGAAAAGCGGAGGCCTGAGCACCCAACCAAGCATGATCAAGGTCATTGGCAACATCTGTGGCCTCATTTGACATGCCAACTACAGCAGGTGAGTTCTTTGTGTTTCCTTATTTTCTCTCTGTTCTTTGTTTTGCTTCTCCTCCGCTATATTCTCTCATTTCTTTCCCTCCAATCCTTGTCATCAATTTCATCTCCTTCTCCTCCCTTTGTTTATTTGTTTGCCCCCCTTCTACTCCCCCTTCCCCGCCCCACAAGTGTTATTGGCCTTTTTTGAGACGGAAACCTTTTTTCTTCTCCTTATCTTTATGGTTTTTCCCCTTGAGCACTTAAAAGGAAGCTGGGTCTGTGTAAATGACAACAATACCCCCTTTTCTTCTTTTGGTTTTTTTTTTTTTGGGGGGGCAGGCCTCGCCCCAGATGGACACTTCTTTTACTAGCCCATCTTTACCCATTGTCTTCTCTTTCTTTTCTTGTGCATTGAGATGTGAGCTATGAATTAGGGGGGGGGGTTATTTTTCCCCTTTCACATGTTTATCAGTTGGCCCTCATGAATGTGAATCAGGGCACAAACTGATTTCTAATAATTCTAGGGCTGTGCTTGTAACTCATCTGTCCGTTTTGGGGAACTGCAACAATAATCTAACGTATTTTAAAGCTATTTACAGTATATAATAGTTACATTGATTTGTAATCAAATTTTAGATGCATCTACTGACTACTGACTTGTTTTTACAGAACACACTCCGTGAATGACTCTTTAAACATTTTTGCATAAATGTGTGCCTCACATTGGTGATGTGTACGCCTTCCCTCATGCTGTGCGACCTGTGCCCCAAGACCCCATGTGCCTCAGTGCACCCAATGCCTTCTAAAACTAAGGTATGAACAACAGGGTACATAATAGTGCCACTACAAATGGGGAATTGACAGCCGATCTCTTCCAACCCACAGAACCAACTCATCTCCCATCCACATCATTGACTCATTAGTCTTGGAGACACTCGATTAAGTCAAGTCCACCAGATAAGGGAGCACAACTAGGAAACAAATAGCCATTCTCTTCTGAACCACAGACATGCCAATCCTCCCAGTCTCCCATTACTCCCTCCTTTCAAGAAATTTCATCATGATAAGACTATTAACTAACAAAGTCAAGAGAAAAAGAGTATGCAACTCTCCCTGACAATGGCTTCCAGAAAAATAAAGCATCTGATCACCTTCCCCTTCACCAATGACGAAGAATACACAGAAAAAACACACCCTTGCAACAGTCTCCATCAAATGCCCAAGGCCCTTACACTCCATGTCTCATGAAAGGAACTCCAGCCCACATGGCCACATACACTTTTGAAATCCCGCAAAGAGACCGATTCCTCCTCTTTTCCTTTTTGACTTTATCCACCACTTCATTAGGAAAAAGTGTCAATCTGGTTCTATACTACAAACCACTAAGAGCAACAGAGAAATTAAGTGCATGAATTTGGCCTAATCTAATCATTATCATCTCCTATAATCCATATTTGCCAAAATTAGGAACCGTATAAATTTGTCTCCTTCCTACAAAACCACTCCTTTTCCTCCCAAAGGAGTGGGAATTAGTGATCTTAAACTTTTTTTTTTATCAGGAAAAGAATAGATATATTTCATTAACAAAAGGTTGGATGCAAAGATAGCATCCTACAAAAGACTATACACATCCCATATGCACAGTATCCACAAAATCTAAGAGATCAAGAGAAGAATAACAAAAGATCCCTTTGTCCCAAAAATAGAGAGCCTCGATGAAATAATCTTTAAAACATTGAAGTGGCATCTCCACACCCTCAAAGACTCTCCTATTTCTCTCACGCCAAATGCTCCAAAAAATTGCATGGGGAAATAATCTAGCAATCTTCTTCTTCGCTTTCCTTCCAAAAAAGCCCTTCCGCTTTCCAAAAAATTGCATGGGGAAAAAATTAGTGATCTTAAACTAAGCAATGAGAAAGTGCACCACAACAGACAGGTGGGGAAATGAATTAAGAGGAAACAAGCAGCTCTGCCATAATTCTGTGAAAGGACACAATCTCCCTAAAACATACCCTGATTGAACAATGAATAAGATCCAGTAACTGGACTGGTAACAGAAAATTAGAAAACTATGTACTTGCCTATTTGCCTCTGATACTGACAAGCCCCATAGAGCACCAGCAGCCCTCTCTTGAAGGCCTGGCGAAGCATTTGCGCATGACTGTGCAAGAGCAACCTAAATAAAAAAAGGACACAAATGTGAGACAGTGCAACAACACTGGTATCTCTCATCAACCCATTAAACTGCACATTCTAACTTATTTTCATAATATCTCAGATCCACAAGGAAAACTTCATTAGTTTACGAGCATTAGATAACTACTTGATAGAACTTTCATGGAAGCGTACGACACAAAGGTGTAGTTAAACAAATTACTTCAGTCAGCAAGTCTTGCTCTTCCTTTTTTTTTTCCATATAGCATAGAAGAAAGGGCTCTATCCAAAAAATGTCAAATCCACATCACAATTTACGAAGAAAAGATATTCTAAAAAGGCAACAGCAACTCCCTGGAACCAACCCTCAGTCTCATATACTGCTCACAGGATAGACGACGACAGTATTACTGGGACTCAACAACAATATGATAAGGGTGCCGGTCCAAGCTTCATGCACCACAGTAAATGAAGAACCCAAGTATAATTATTGAAATAGACAAAGGACAGACGACTAACATTGCATAACATCACAGGTTGTGTACACTATGCCTATTATGTTGAGTCCTTTCAAGGCAATCTCTCATTTGGACAGAGGTAAGGCTGTGTACAGCATACTTCTCACATATCCCAATTCAACAAGTTTCTCACATTGTTGTAGTGGTCATGGTAGTTGTTCTTGTTGCTGTATGCCCATCAATTCTATTAATAACAACCCTCCACCCCACCCACCACCTTTTATTGACAAGCAAGAACAAGAAGCTAGCTTCCAATGCAAATCATTACAACCATTTCTTTACTCCAACTAGCACATTGGCCTCATCTTCACATTCCCTCATGTTAAGAGAAAATATCTCAAAGGATTCTCAATCTTCAAAAATCCAGAAACAACATATGATTAACAGATGGAAAGCAATGAGGAGTATCAGAGATAGAACAGCAAAGCATTTCCCAGAAATAGCCAAGCATTTGTTATCCCGTTACTCACTCTTTTGGCTCTTGTAAGGACAAAGTAGTCAATAGGCGAGATGTCAGAACTTCAAAAAAGAAGGGGGGGGGGCATACCAAAGCTTCAACACCACCAGCTGCTGCAATTGCTTCTCGATTTCGATCATCAAATGATAAATTCCACAGAGCACCAGCAGCTTCCTGCCTGCTCAATATATCAAGGGAATTGTAACAACTCAAAGGTTTGGAATACACAATCAGTCGCCATCTTCTACCATTAAATGCAAAGGCGTCATATTCATTTGTTTAAATTATGCAAGATATATGGTCAAAATATAATGGGTGCGTAAGTTCATTTAACTATAAGAACAGGGATCTTATCAGACAAGCCAAACTCAAATTCATCCCTTTCCCAGATAACATACCTAACACCTTCATGAGGAGAATGTGTCAGCTGAACAAGGGCTTCAAGAGCTCCAGCCTCCTGTCCTACAGCTGAATTATTACTGTTGCTATCCCCGTGAGCTGCCAAATTTGCCAAAGCTCGAGCAGCCTAGAACATTAACTAAAACAGATCAGAAATAGAAAACCACCTGAATTCAGGCGCACAAAACATTAAAACAGGAGAAAGTAATGGCATATGTCAATGATTACCCGAATCCTGGAGGAAACAAGTACAAGCTTCAAAGCAGGAAAGTAAGTTACTCATAGTTGGTCATCTTATCCAGCTTACCATGGAATATCTTTATTATTCAATTAGTGATAAAACTTCAATGGTTCCATCAAGTATGCCATATTCATAATCCCACCAAGTAATTCACACTTAAAAAGAAGGACCAGTTTCTGTAGCAGAAAATTTCTCAAAATTAGCATTACCTGCTCCTGCACTCCCTCAAACTTGCAGTTTCGAGCTAGCATCACCAATGCATGTACACCACCAGCCAGTGCAACCTCCATGCTACACTTATCATCAGCAGCCAGGTTAGCCAGTGCACCAGCTGCACGTTCCTAGAAAATTAAACAGACAAATAAATAACAGAAAGAGAGCATGGTATAAAGCAAATCCATATTGGAAACATGAATACACAGCAAAAAGGCAACCAAACTAAGCAAAATTGTTAGTCTCACAGAAATACAAACCAGAACTCCATCACTACCAGTTGACCATTTGAAGATGAGATCAACTAAAGCTTTTACACCTCCTGCCTCTGCAATGGCACCCTGAGAAATTGAAAGGAATTATCATCAAACTAATTCATCAAACACATCAATAACTGCAGCCTTGGGAAAAAAAAGAAAAAAAAAGCACAGACTAGAATAAACAACCTTATGTTCTTCACCAACTGACAAATTCCATAGTCCTCCAGCAGCCTCCTCGGCCACCAGCCTGTTCATGGACCTTGCCAAATTCACAAGGATAGTGATTCCTCCTTCATCAGCTACAGATTTTGCAACATTAGCATTCACAGACAAGTTTGCTATTGCCTGCACATGAAAATAATGGGGTTTAAAGCTCTAAAAAAGGGGGTTATATGGTCTAATAGGACCGGATAAGACTGCATATAATATAATCTTCAGCTCAGAAAGAACACTACAAAAGTCTGTGGAATTTAGTATAACCATGGCTGGAGACAGAGCAAGCTCCAAACTAAACTTGATGAGACGAGATTTATACTTCAGATTTGAATGATAAAGCATACCTTGGCAGACTCAGCTTGTAATCCCTCCCGCCAAGAACTTGCAAGGTTGAGAAGGAGCTGCACACCCCCACCCTGCATAACTGCTTCTGCTCTTCTGCCATCAATGCTTGCATTTTCGTCGTCGATGACCACGAAAGTAGCAAGTCCAGTAGCTGCCCTTTCTTGAACATCCTCCTGTGAACTCCGCATTAAACTGAGCAATAATGTAGCACCCTGACTGACCCAGAAGTTATCCAAACCTGGAGGATTACTCTCCGCAATCCGCAGAAGCGAATGTGAGAGAATCCACTCAAGCCAAATCATTATCTCCTCCAATCTCTTATCCTTTCTTTTAGAATCCCTCCAATCCAAAAACACATTTGTCTCCTTGACTGGATTATCGGCGAATAAAGAAGCTACCCCTTTGAAAATATCACTAAATAGAGAAAGCAGCAACTTACCTTTACCACTACCATGGCTGCTGGCCACAAAGTTAGCATCTTCCTCAAGATGTGGGCAGTTGAGGGCACACAAGACCCTCAAACTCTGACAAGACAACAACATCCTCGAAACTGCAGTTTGCCCAATATCAGTCCTTGAAACATCTAATCCAACTAAATTAGGCAACTTACTCCAAAGGTGAGACACCAAACCCCATTTCAAATTGGAAGTCCCAGCAACAGAGAGAAATCTAAGAGAACCCACATTGCCTAATGCAGTCTCGTCAATTTTTAAGCAGTCCATAAACCCAATATCAATCAAGTTAGGGCAATTCTTAGCTAGGGCATTGATAGCATCAGAGTCAATTTCCCTTACCCCGGATAACCGAAGCTTTCTCAACCTCGGGCAGCAAACTGCAACTGCCCGGATGGCGTCGCTGCTCAATCTTTCAAAGAAATCGGGCCCCAACTGCACACTCTCAAGCATCTCATGCCGGGCAGCAATCATCGCCATCGCCGCATCGCTAATTTTCCCGCAGTAGTCCCCAGAAACCTCCCTCAAACCCCTCGCCCTGAGATGGATGACTGCATCAGCTGACTCTGCCCCACGGAAGCGAAGCCGCCTGAGATTGGTGCACCGGGCTGCGAGCGCGGCGGCAGTGGTGGCGTCGCAGCGGTGAGCCCGGAGGTCCAGGGAGTCCCACAAACACGGAGTCGACCCCAGATTCCGCCACGTCCGGCAACAAGAAGCAAGGCTGGCACGGTCCCGGTAGTTGAGGAGAGAGAAGAGCTGGACCACCGTGTCATCCGGCAAGGAGGTCCAGTCCACGGCGGAGGTGGAGGCGGTGGGCACGGCGGCGGAGACAGCGGTTGTGGGGTGTCGTAAATCATCAACTTCATCATCGTCGATGATGAGCTCAGGGTAGCTGGGAAGGATGAGCTTCTCTTTGCCCTTCCTCGCCACTTTCCGGCGGACCCTCCGGCTCATAATTGGGTGGGATTTTCCCTTTTTCTTTCTGGGTTTTGAGGGGGCCAAAGAGGGTTCAATGGAAGATGGGGAGGAAGGAGGACATTCCCATTCTCATTCTCTTTCTCTCTCTGTCTATGATGGCTGGCTATTGAGTATTGACCTCAACCTCAAAAACCCAATGCCTAACCCGCTTATACTCAGCAAAAACAACACAACACAACACTACACAGCCCAATTGCGGGGCAGCAAAGGATGGATGGATGGATGGATGGAGTCATGGAACTCCCAAACCAAAGCCCCTGTCTTTGCATAACCACAATCTCAATCTGTGTCACGTTGCCCGTGTGTGCAAGTGCAATCCATGTATGCAAGAATCTCTACTTCATAGAACGTGTATTCTTGTTATATGATGTAATCTTACTGTACTGTTTTTGTTATATTTAACGAATATGTACTAAGTATTTTAATTTATAAAACTTAGTGGATTTTACTTTTGTCAGATATTTCATCATAGGATCTAATTGATGTAATTTTTTCTTTGATGTGTCATAGTTTTAAAACCCAATCAAATCGAAGACTGTTTTGGCTTCTTTTTCTTGTTTTCAATTTCTTTCCTCTAACATGCGACTAAGTGTTCTTTTATTATTTTTTTGGAATTGGACCGTGTTCCAAATAATATTTCATAAATGATAAAAGATCGAGTTGGTTAGTGCGCATGATTGATCTAGGTGTTTCAAATTGACCACAGGCAAAATGGAGTCTTAAAAATCAATTTCACAATGATCAAAACTTTATTGAGTATTTGAGTAAAGGTGATTTGTTATATCAAAAGAAAAGATGTAGAGGAGAAAAAATCGATGGTTATATCAAGGGAAAGTAACAATATTCTTCAAAATTAATGTAAAAACATAAAAAGGTAATTATTATGACAACAAAAATAAAGTATAAAAATTATCTATTATAAATATCGTATGACTTTCAATTAATAACTTTAATCTTTATTTTTTTTAAAAATGAACCTCAGAAAGATATAAAAGGTGATAAGTTAGCCCATCTAGATATCTCTAAGACACGTCATTTGGTAGGACTTTTTAGTTACATGTAATTCGTATTTGTGAACAATCCTAACAAGATCAACTTCCTTCGCCTTCCCACAATTATGTTAGCTCATTAACACGTTTAATGTTTCACAAATTCTTCAATATTATGTTAGTTCGCTCATGCACTTAACTGCAATTGTAGGATCTTAAATCCGAATCCAAAAATTTAAAACTCAATAGATGGCACCAAAGAAGCCTTGCCAATGATAAGGAGTGGTCATTATCATATGTGAATCAGGAAGTAGCACCCAGTTCAATTGGGAAAATAATGTGTCACAGGAAAAGATATCCGTAAATGCTCTACTAGTATGTTCAAAAAGAACTGCATCAAGATATACACATGAGGTACATCCCTTTCTGACATGATTAAACACTCTCTTTAAACTTGTGGGTTCTCCAGAAAACCCTGGACAAAATGGGATTTTAACATGGGATATACCAAGTCCATGGCCTCAGTCATTACCATCTGAAACCTTCTCGTTCCTCCTTGCAGCTTTAACTGACAATCACATCACAGCTCAATTGCAGACAACATCGGAGTAAAATCCTATTGTCCTTCTCTGACAATCTTGAACACTCAGCAATTCCACATCAAAAACCTCAAACTGTTTTGAGCTGAAGAAAGTTGATGGTCCAACCTGCAATGTAGCATATGATGATATCTTAGGGCTTGAAAAGGAAGACAAACAACACTTGAGACAGTTATGTTTGCGATGACCCGACTGAAGGATACATTGTCCATAAACAAGGAAATCAAAATGTCCTAATCAGCAGTTCTCTACTTCTTCTGATATGAGGCAGCAACAGCCCCCCCCCCCCCCCCCTCCCCCCCTTCTCATTGTGGACAACACAATGCTCTCCCCAAGTTACATTACAGAAATTCTCATTAAAAAGATAGGTGCTTCCATGATCATCATATTTCATATGCCATTTCCAGATTTGTCCAGGAACTTCCAGGTTGAAAGAGTACAGAGTGAATAGCACAAAATAAATTGCAACAAGCCAGTCTATTCTGTGATATCAACTTTTGTAGCTATCGGACAACTCAGTATCAGATCAATTCATCTCTGACACACTTGTGTTATATATATTAGCTGTTCCTTGCAAGCTTACACTTATATGTGTGACAACTGAGCAAGATAAGTGAAAGCAATGCAAAGGATTTGCGTAAACACGGATTGCATATGGTCTCAAAGTCATCGGCCTCACTAAAGAGAAAGGGAGAAAGTTAACAAGCAACATTGGACTGACCGGTGGTCCTAGTTCTGGAGGAATAATTATTCTTCTCTTACCCCCAGGTCTCATGTCACGGATTCCTTCTTCGAATCCTGTCTTAAAACCAATGTGTTAGAATTAGAAATCATGTAGAAAGTAGAAATCTCTCCAAAAGTCTTTGCTTCTTGCCTGGAACTAGCGAATTAGTGCCCACCCGGATTTTGGCAGGAGCACCCTGCAAGTAGGTGCTATCAATTCGACGACCTGACTCATTATAACCGACGTAATGGAAAACAACCTGCAGAAACCAAACATCAAGGCTATCAGCATTGCATGTTACAATCCCAATGCAATGAGGGAATTAGCACAAAGCAATGTTACTGGGCCAAAAAACACTCATGTTCAAACTCTTGAATACCCAACCGAGTTCTGGCCCTTGCACTCAGCCATTTCCAGCCATATCAGAGCATCGAGTGTTCAACAGGTACTTGGAAGTGTAACAAAGAGTCACACACATAGGCACATATAAAAGAAGAAACCATGTGTCTTGCACTAAGTCACTAATCACTCATTCATGGAACTGTTTTCAATCAATCCAATTGGAAGCACCGGTTTAACAATACAGAATGTTATTAGGATGGTTATTGCACAGATGGATTTTCAGGACTCAAGTGTTGTAGTATCTTTAAGAATACCATTCAATTACCTTTCTAGGCTCACAAAGTTAAGATGCAAGTTAAACTAAATAATTCAGCACTTGGACAAGAATAAAAAAACCTGTTGACCATCCTTTGGGCAATCACCTTTGCCAACTTCAAAATCTCGGTATATGAGCCCTGAGTCACGCCTTACATAGTTGCTGGGCGTCACCACTTTAACCTGGAAACCTGACCCATGGACACCATAGAAGCGGTGACTGTCAGAAAAAGCAGGTGAATTCTGAGTGATTAAGCATCTGCAGAGAATTATAATGGTGGAATCAAACCTTCTCTAATAAAACTTGGAAAATCTTCTGGGGCATTGTTTTCTCTCTGTATCCGTTTGTTCTGCTCCAACAGACGTCTCTCATCATATGGGTTCATGCTCTTTGTCTTGCCATAGGAGATTAAAGTCGGAAATGAGCCTGATGAGACTAAAACGCAGAGCAGCATCCTCCTTGCTACTTTCTCTCGAGAAAACACTTTATCCGCATTCTGTTTACTGAAAGTGCATATAAGCAACTACGTAAAAAGGCGCCAAATCATAGAACCTAATTTGTTTCAACTTTAGCAGGTCTAAAATATGCTACAATTAGAACAGGCCAATCCTTACGATGGAGCAATCACCTGTTATGTTCAAACCTACAGCTTTTGTGACTGCATGATATTTGCTTTCTTGGGAAAACCGAAGATTTGAGCATGGTAACAGATGATGTCGCTTTATCTGCATGCATCAAATATAATGAGAAGTAACTCCGTGAATCATGCTCTATTGCATTACAGGACCAAGCTAGTCAGTAACCAGCATCTCATTTTATCCCCTAGATTCCCCGGAAGTGAACTTCATTGGTTCAATTCAACTTAACCAACTAATGTGAAGTATGCAATGGAGCTTTTATCTAAATCCTAGAAATGGGGCAATGTCATGGTAGAAACCATAATACACATCCCTCCTTCAAATTGTCTTCTATTAGTGTTTGTTTTCAGTTTTCTTGTTGTTCTTCTATTTTTCCCCCCGCGGGGGGGGGGGGGGGGGGGGGAGGCAGGGTGCTCATAAGATGGCACATCTACGGATTTGATTTCAACACATCTTTGATGAGAAGGTGGGTCAAATCTCACTAGAAGACCTATTTGGTAGTTGTCCTTCACTTCACCAAGTAGCATACGAATGTCTCACAATCAAAGGTATTATAGAAACAGCCACTCTACAGGTGCAACCGTGCGAGGGGTATGACTACTGTTTACATACATCTACTCCAAGAAAATCTTAGGGGTGACAGAGCCACTGTGCCCGCAACATTCAGATATTACATCAAACTCTCAGTTTTTTCCTTCTCTTTTCTTTTTTTTTCATTTTTTTTTTTTGGAGTGGGAAGGAGGGGGGGATACCCTCATACCCAAATCACGTCCTGCCCTTTACTAAGAATTTAATTTGTTAAGAGGCATTGATATAAGGAAAACAGGGAAATGGGTAGACCTCTACACCCAATTCAATCCTTCCCCCTTTGATCTTTCCACAGGCCAGGAAAGTAAGGAAAACAGGGAAATGGGTAGACCTCTTCACCCAACATCATCCATAAACGGGATTCAGACAAAGACCACTAGTGCAAATTAAACATTGGAAACATTTGGCGCACACACACAACAATCGTCCTTATATATTTGCTTGAGTATGATAACCCTATTGCATAACAATTCAACTCTCACAGGACCTGCGCAATACCTAATCTAATTGCAAATGCAAAGCGAATGAAAAAGGAGTTCTAACCGTTGTTTTGTATAGCTAATACCCACATAGCACAAAGCACTTCCATGGCTGCAAAACAGCAGAATTTAGAGAGAGAGAGAGAGAGAGAGAGACATACAAAGGAAAAATGGCTTGGATTGAAGACAGGTTGCAGGCAAAAGTGTCATCGCGCAGCTGCTAGCTCAAGAGCTGTACAAAATGGCTGACACAAAAAGTTCGCCATTCGTGTTATCGCTACCCAGGTGAATTTTCATTTTTTTTGCAAATTAGTCCTTGAGGTTTTGTATATTTATAATATACAACTCCGATTTTAGTATATTTAGAAACTCACCCTTTGTCCTTTTCCTGTTTTTTGGGTTTTTTGGCCAACAAGCAGACATCTTTTGATTAATAATAATCTCCAACAAAGTGCAAAGTGCAAACACAGCTTGAAATAAAGCTTCCCAGGCCAATTTCTGAGTAACTCTGTTGGCAGTTTTTAGTATGATGAATATTCAAAGCAGTGCAAAACATAAATGAAAACTTTGATCTACCTAAGCACAAACATCAAACTCAGTGATAAATTCCAAATGAACACTTAGTTACGAGGGTGGCACGAATCTTGATCCCTTTTGGTGGCAACGAAACTTAAAAGCTTACTATCACACACTCGGACATTTTCCCCCCTTTTTTGGGGAAAAAAAGAAGTGGGGAATGTTTAGAAGCGGAGTGTTACTATGCTTGAACTCTTGGAACACAACCAACCCGATTTTCTACTCAAGTATTGGCAAAAACATGTAATTAGATCAGAAATTAGGGGCCGATACACAAGAATAAATACTAATATTATAGCATTCTGGCCCTCAAGAGAAACAATGAAAAAAGAATACACGCCAGCAGATGGAAAGCCTCAAAACAAAATTATCAAATGTACTTTCATTACTGCACATTCTCGATTTCAGCTTCAATTTCACCATAGTGAACTTAGTTGTGGTTGTTGTTGCCTGCTTCTACTAGATTCAGCTCTTGCAGCTACTTTCTGAAGTCTCATCTGCTCTCTAAACTTAGCAATGAACTCATCAGCCTTCCTGTCAATTTCATCATTGTCTGTTTCCTCTTCTTTAACATCAGTTGTTGTAACTTTGGAGCTTTCTTTTGAGTTCAACCCCAATATGATTGAGGTTGTACCACTTCCTTGCTTTTGATCACCTCTTCCGCCATTGGATGAATTTGGCCTCTTTTCACTAATTCCAATTTGTATGACTACCATTCCCGGCTTCTCTCCTTTTCTTTCCCCCATGCTTCCCATTGACGTCTCTCCATTTTCCAGTCTTTTCTCTTCCCCTTGGGGAGGTTTTCTTTGGGCATCTAGAGGAGTTTCTCGAGGCCTTATTGTTCTAACGGATTTTCCTTTCAATGCAGCCTTAGTGGGTTTCACGTCCAACTTCAAGCAATCCCAGCCACATGAATTTCCCCGTTTGGCAATCTTCCTGGTTGCTTCCTTCGCATGATCATCCTTAAACGCCCTCCTTTGGTCTCTATCAAAGAATGAAGCACAGCTAAAACGACGAGCATGTGATGTTCTCGAAAGGGCTTTCCCCCTTTCTGGTGTGGGATGCGATCCTTGGTCATCGTCACCATCAAGCAAAGATACCTGGCCAACGGCATTAGAGCTGGATTCAACAGATGAGGGGAAGTCATTTCTTCGCACCTGAACTTGTGGTGGTGGTGATGGGGTGGACGGCTTATAGGCATCATCAACGTCCCCCTCCAATTCTTCTATCTCTGAGCTATTGGCTGAAGAAGTCAGTGGAACACTTTCTCCCGTGTTCCGCAGGGATGAGATTTGCTTGCTCTCAGACCTTTTACTGCTTGAGCCCGCTGATGAAGGTGGTTCTGAAGAATAGGCCGATTCATGAGAAAGATTTTCGTTATCTACATTTTCCATATTGTTGTGTTCTGGTGATTGTATCGCAAAACAATCATCATCCCATTTTGTTGGTACTGATCTTTGCTCATCCATCTTCACAAAAGAGCCATTGGCTGATGAAGCAAAATCACCCGTTGGAGTTGGCATTGTAAGTAGATCAACAAGAGGGCTGGAAAGATCATTCACTTGAGCAACATTTCCAACATTATCCTTCTCTGATTCTTCCTCTTTCTTCTTAGGAGAAGTCCTACAATGGATTCTCTGAGACCTTGATCGTGCAAAACACTTATCTGCAGCCAACTCAGCAGATGGATCAGAAGCTGAACGCCTAGAATTATTTCTCTTTTCCCCACCTGAATTTTCCTCCTGTAAGTTTGGCGATCTACCCCGATCTCCATTCTCCTGGATAGATTTTCTAGACCTCGATTGTTTAACTGATGAACTAGGATCCTTGCCTGAAGGTGACACTGAAAACGGCTCTGCAGTTGAAGGCACAAAAGAACTGGTCTTCTCACCATCAAAACTTCCATTCTCTAAGTTCGGTGATTTGGCTGAATCCCTCTTGTCGTCATTGAATTGCACATGCCTCAATCCCTTTGATGACGAGCCAAAATCCTTGGCAGAAGGTAAGATTGGAGATGGAGCTGCAGCTGCAGGCGCAAAAGAACTGATCTTTTCACCACCAAAATTTCCATGCTCAAAGTTTTGTGACATACTCAAATCTCCAATCTCATTACTGAAATTCCTAGACCTTGATGGTTTCATTGGTGAAGTAAAATCCCTGTCAGGAACAAACACTGAAGCTGCAACTGCAGATAAAGGCCTGGAAAAACCAGTTTCTTCGCTGCCCCAATTTCTCTGCACCAGGTTTGGTGATATGCCAAAATTTCCAATCTCATAATTGAGTTCATTGGGCCTTGATGCTTTGAGTGTTGAAGCAAAATCCATTTCAGGAACTGAAACTGAAGGCGCAGGTGCAGGAGCAGGTGCAGGTGAAGGCATGAAGAAACTAGTTTTTTCACCAACCAGATTTGCATGCTCAGAGCTTGGCAGTATGCCCAAATCTCCAATCTCATTATTGAGTTTCCTAAAGGACCTGGACCTTGATAGTCTCATTGACGAAGCAAAATCTTTGTCAGGAATTGAAACTGAAGGTGAAGCTCCAGCTGAAGGCATGAAGAAACCTGTTCTTTCCCCACCCAAATTTCCGCTCTCTAAGATTGATGGTTCACCCAAGTTCACCCGCTCATGACTATACCTTCTAGACCTAGAAACAAAATCATTAGTAGGAGCCACCATCGATGATGGAACTTCAGTCGAAGGCACATAAAATTTGCCCTCTTCCCACCCTAAATTTCCCCTCTCTAAGTTTGGTGATGTGCCCATCACACTGGACCCATACCCTTGAGTAGAGAAGCCAGAAACTGGCATTTCAAAATTTTCTCTCCTCCATGAAGTTCCTCCCTCCATGCTTGACAAGCCTGCCATTGGTGGAATTCTGACTGGGTATTGTTCAATGTTTGGTGAGTCAGGTAACCAAGAGCAAAACCCATAATTTTTTTGATATGATGCTTGAGTTGGTGACCTAAAAGATTGAGAATTCAGCTTGTTCATGTCAAATTTGCCATTTTCCACCATGAAATTCTCCCCCATGGACCTTGAATTCCATGGAATTGAAGACAAATTTCCCACATTTTCTTCCAAGTTTTGATCTTTCAGACTTCTTGGAGTTCCACTCTCATCAGACACAAATTCACTGTCACATTCTTCATCACCATCATTGTTACTACCATCACTCTCCACAATCCTTGTCCTTAAGCTCCTAACTGGCAAACCCAGTGGGCTCTCATCAGAATTCTTACAATTCTCTCTCCTCACCACCACAAACGGTTCAGTTCTACAGTACGAAAAATCACAACTTTGAGTTGGAATTGCATTTTTCTCAAAATTCCCAGATGGGTTATCATCCTCATAGTCAAAAAGTGTAGAATGATGAAGAATGTTAGTAACATACGGCTGAGAAATCCGGGGCTCGGGAGCAACTTGGGGGCTTTTGAGGGTACAAAACAAGCCATAAGAGAGCACAATGCCGATTATAAAAAGATGAATGAGCTCCCAAGTTTGAGCAAAAATAGTGTGGCTAATAAACTCAGGGGGTTCAGTTGGAAACAGGGGAAGAAGATAGAGACCGAGACAAACAAGCAGAAATTTGACGAGCAAATGCGAACAAGACTTACTTTTGTTAGTAGGATTTGCTTGAAAACGAGCATTAATCCGCTGGTTAAGCAGACGAGGATCTTCCATTGACGTAGACGAAGCACAACGTTCTTTTCTTGTTTCAGTTTGAGTTTCAGAGTGAGAAATGGAAACAGTGTGTTGAAAAATGGGGGGGAGGAGAGAGAAAAGGAAAGACTTTGAGAATTGATTATGCAGGCGTGGGCCGGATAAACAGGAAGAACAGAGTAATCCAAGAAAGACAGTCCCTTGTTTGAAAAGGCGTGACAAAAAAGTTGAAAAATCGGTGATCGTGATTTGGTATCCGCAAAATTACCAAAAAGTGTTATTTTTACGTTTACATATTATTGGTGTTGAATTAACATTGATATGGCAGACGCGATAATCGATGTCCCAAACGAGCACCCGATGGCCCTTCAAAGAACAAACTGGTCCCCGTCATCAATAATAATAATAATAGTAATAATAATAATAGGTACTGATAATAATAATAATAATAATAATAATAATAATAATTATTATTATTATTATTATTATTATTATTATTCTGAATAGTATTTTACTAACATTATTTTTTCTGATGTTATTAATAATAATGACATTATTATTTTTATGTTCTATTTTTCAATACTAATTATTGTTTTAAATTTTAGTAATGATTTATTTTATGTATTATTGCTGTTATTATTGCTATTTTTTTATTATTGTTATTAGTATTGTTACTATTATTGTTATTTTTGTTATTTTCTCTTTTATGTATTATTGTTTTTACTGTTATTATTTTTATTATCATTGTTATTATTATTTGATTACTAATTTCATTAATATTAATGTTATTATTAGTATAAGAATCTCATCATTAATTTTCCTTTTGTTCTTAATATTAACAACACACCACCACCACCACCAATAATAATAATAATAATAATAATAATAATAATAATAATAATAATAATAATTATTATTATTATTATTATTATTATTATTATTATTATTATTATTATTATTTCTTGTTGTTGTT
>JACYFF010002017.1:78041922-78061345 GCA_017589665.1 Selenicereus undatus | reverse complement strand
ATTTGATATGGTTTAAATTAAGCGAGATTGTCTCATTACGAAAGTTTCTAAAATATATTGTTAGACATTATAAAAACTTAATGAAAAAAAGTGCTAGTCTATCGGAGATAATATATGATATTGCTTCATTTAAAAAAGGTGGACAATTAAGTCTCAATTGATACTTTAATAGAGTTACACGATATACATCACTTCATACTAATTTCTTAAATAAGTTAATACTAATAAGTTTTATGCGAGTTCGATAGTGGGATTTTAAATCAATATGTAAACTATTTTTTATCTTCTTTCAACACTTGTTTGTCTTTTATGTGGAGTTATATTATTATTTTTTTGTTAGATAATCGGTACCTATATTTATCATATTCTATTTATCATATTCTACTGTACATAGGATTGCACTTGTTAGAAAAAAGTCAGAGTAAAGCAAAATTCATAAAAAATACAGTGCTTATATAATTGAATGTCACCAATTGACGAGTATAAGGCTTTGTTCTTTTCTGCATTAAGGAAGATTTAGTTTACAGCTTATAACTTCTTATAACTTCTTATATCTGCTTACATTTGTTTGCATCTTCTTACATCTCCTTACATCTTCTTAAATCTCCTTATACATTTTTTATAACATTCAACTTATGATTTATTTAGTCTCATCTTTATATAGAAATATGTATATATTTTATATATACTACCAATATGAAAAATCTTACAACTTTTTTATGAATATAATATTTGTATAAACATAAAAACAGAATTTAATGATGTAAATTAATATTTGAGTTTCAACATGAAGCATATATGCCATTATAGAGAAAAGAAGTCAAAAAGGTTTGAAATTGTAATAGAAAAATCACATTTATGTTTGAGTTTCGACGTGAATCATGCATGAAAATAGTCAAACTGTAGGTGACGAAAACAATTCAGCTATTTTACCCATAATTAAGCTTATCCATGAGAACTTAATTGCTATCATCATACAAGTGAGCATTAGATTGAATTTAATTCCAAAATGCTTAATTCAAATAGGATTTCATTTTTAGGGTTCTATTCAATTTTGTTGAGAAAATTATATTTTTTTTTAATTTGCTTATAGGGAGGTCAAACTGATGTTAATACCAAAAAATCACCTCAAGTGCGGAACATATTTGGTTCTATATATTTGTCAGTTTGAATTTATCTTATTGATATTTAATTAACTTAATTAAAGGTTTATTTTTATTAATTATGTTGTTTCAACATTATTTTTTATTGTCTAAAACAATAATTGTGGAAAAATAAAATTTTTGTGTAATGCTAAAATATAATTTGCTTAGTGATGTTATAAAATTTATCTCATAAATATGAGTGATACACGTAATTTATTTTTATGAAACAAGTTTTTTATAATTAATACATTAAAGGCCAATAATTATACATACATATCTAAGAATTATACTATACAACTTTGTAATAATTCAATAACTATTTACATTTATCCTTACAGCTTCTTATAAATAGCTCCCTATATCTTGTTCGAGCTTCTTATATCTTGTTACAACTTCTTACATCTTATTACAACTCCTTGCATTTCCTTACAACTTACAACTGCATCTTATCACAAAAAAAAGCAAGCCATACAAAGTTTAATAGGGTTCAGTGTTTTATACCCCCTCCACTCCCCCACCACCTTGATTGAATTGTTTGTAGTCAGCAAATTGGATAGTGGTTAGACCTGATAAAAATTGACCCGATCCGAACTCGCCGAAAATTTTGGATTTTGGGCATGATTTTCTAAACCCAAATTCGAAATTAATGAACCCGAAAAACCCGCAAATTAGTGGGTCAAACCCGAACCTGCCTGCTCGACCCAAATAGTATATTTTTATTTTTTATTTTTCTTTAACTTATCCCTTTGACAACAATAGTTATTCATTGTATCGGTCCGTTTAAAGACACGTTATATAATTACCGCATCCCTTTTCTAAATTAAATAACTGTATCCTTTCTTTTCTAACTTCGTTCTCATACAATGAAGTCATACACAACTCATAAATTTGAAAACTTTAAAACATGGTGTGAAATGGCATATCTATTATTGAGAAAATCAATTTAGAATAAGGCAAATATTTAAAACATGCAAACCATACCATTATATTCTTAGTGAAATCAATATGTCTCATCATATTTAAAAATGTTATGCTATGATAATCTAACATTTTGATACTATAATTAAAAGATAATTGTAATATCTTGTGCTTCGTTCTAGGAAGGGGAGCCTTGGAGTAACGGTAAGGTTGTCTCCGTGTGACCGGGTTCGAGCCGTGGAATCAGCCACTGATAAAGTCAGGCTAGGCTGCCTACAATTCACCCTTTGGGGTGCGGTCCTTCCCCGGGTTCTGCGTGAACTCGGGATGCTTGTGCACTGGGCTGCCATTGTGCTTCCCTAATATCCGTTCATTTGTTTTCTCTTTTAATTGGTTTCGAACTATGATATTGGATAATGACTCGACTTGTGCTCGTGTTATGAGGGATCCACTAATAAAGTATACCTAATTATGTAATGGTAATTTAGTTAGCAAAAATATCGCATTACTAAATGGCTTATTAGTGGGTCGAACCGCTCCGACTCGCTAATATGCTTTAAATGGGATGGCGCATAAACAACTCAGATCATTATTTCACGTCATATTAATCCATATGCTGACTCAATGGGCTCGACTCTTTGGTGAAATGTACATGACGCACATATATTATAGTGAAAAGTTTGATTATCTTTATTATTCTTTTAAGAAAATTACAATTACAATGTCTTTTCGTTAAATACGAATAATTTTAAGTTTTAGATATGTCGTGCTTTTAACTTTGACAAAAAAGAAATAATATACAAAAAAGGCGCTGTAAACCCGCTAGGTCAACCTGAAACCCGTATAACCGAAATTCAACCGCTTGTATTTTACCCGAACCTGAAATACACCCGACGCGTATTTTATCCAAGCCCGAATATTCCCGACCCGCATTTTACCCGCCCGCCTGAATTTGTAGGTCTAATAGTAGTGCATCGGGCGATTATGGCGATGAAAGATGTCGACGGGATGCTTTCTTCCTTTGATCCAGAGTACCATGACATTCTCATGTAGTTAATGCACTGCCCTTCTTTGAATCCCTAATTTTTCTTTGTTTCAATTGTGATTTTGCTTCCAAAGTTGATGTTTTGGGGGGCTTCCTGTGACGGAATTAATGGAGTTTGCATCTGATTATTATGGGTTATTGTGAAGGGCAAATGGCTCAATAAATTTGTAGCTCTGAATTTGCATTGTTTTGCAAAACTTTTAAAAAGAGTTCCTTTTTAGAACATATGCTTGAAAAGTTTTTAGCACTGGAATTGGTGGTCCAGATATGAGTATATGACATAAAGCCAAAATGGTTCTTGCTAGTTGCTAACATAATCGCCTGGGTTGCTTTGGCCAGTGAAAAAAGAGAATTATTTTGCCTTTCTTATTGTCATTTCTGATGTCTTACAGAAAACTGATTCTCTGTAAGGGGAGTATACTACCATACCTCCATTTGGTTCCTAATGGTGCTAACTGTTGTGTGACCTGTTAGCTTGTAGCTGATTGCGCTGGTTGGAGAAAAAGTATCGAAATTCCTTAGAGCATCTCATAAGTATTTAATCTAAATCAGTGAACAAATCAGCACTGATACACAGCTTCAACTGCCTCCTATTTGATTGAAAGGGTGCAAAAAACCAGCCTGCTTAAAATGGAAGGGGAGGTGATATAGAGAGTGAGGTACACAAAGGATATGGAGGAATCGTTTGAGGCAAAGGCTAGTGTTATTATATGAATGCTTTCTTACTGATGCTCCGAGGTTAATGGAGCAGGACACTAGTAATGCATTTGCTAGTGTTATAAGATGCGCTATGCTAACAAGTATTATTAAGTGGGTGCACATACATTGGGGTAGGGGGGTTTCGGAAATATTGTCTGTCATTACTCTCTAGCTTAACTTCTGTTGCCGAAGAATGTTTTTGCTTAGAAATAGGAAGCACATCGTATTGATGATTGCCAAGGAGGGAAGTGGGGATCAGTGAGAAACAAATGCAACTTAGATAATATTCAGTTATACTGGTTTGCATACTTCACATTCAGAATTCACCAAGATTATTTCTGTAGAGTAACTTGGTGCTGTTGACTTCACAATCACCCAAGGGGAACCGCAAAAATTCGAATCAGAGGAGAATCCTCCAAGGAAGCAGAACGGGAAATTTGCTGGTAAAGAATCCCATAAATGCTCAATCAAACCCAACCTTAGGTGTCCACCAACACATGCCACCTTTACATATCTTTCAAATCTCTATCCATCTCATTATCTTCTGCAATCAGCAATATACCATATCAGAGTCATTCCTATTAGAAGTTTCAGTTACATCATCGTTACTTGCACCATGTAGCTTACGACAACATTAACTCCAGCAAGCTGCAACAACTTCAACATCCCCATTAGGCAGCTATTTGATTCATTAACACCCATACTGTCCCATTTCTATTTGACCTTCATCAATTATTCAATTCGACTTCACCTCAAATTCCATGCTCTGATGAATGCATCATCAGTACCTGTACAAGAATCTATTCCAAGGGAGCTGGGGGATTGCACTTTTGGCCACAGAAGTCAGAAATTTTCGTATTGTATCTAGACTGGATCAATAGGTATGGACTAGGCAACTTAAAAAGGTTCCGAATTCTGCTGTTTAATATATTTCTGCGATGGGTGCCACTTGAGAATATGAGCTCTTTCCTCCGGCTGCCCCGTTGTAACTCACACCCACACACATCCTTTTAACTACAATCTCCATTTGTCATTATTTAAGTAATTTATTTGTCGACTTAGGTGTTGTGATCTGTTCGTCTACCAAACATCAACATGCTTCGCATTATAGTATCTTGATATCAGTTGCTTGGGTTCTATTTTCAGGTACTTGTACAGAGGCTTGTCAACCTGAGATCGTCCTACTTGTGATCAATGCCTCAGAATACATGAAAAACTGCCACAAAGAGCTGGTCTTGGATCCATTATGCGCTGTCTTGCAGATAAGGCGAACACAGTCTAACACATCACAAGACTAAGCTTGTAACTTGAAACTTGCAAGAGAAAACACAAACTATATTGTGGATTGTACGCTACAATGTTTGAGTTAGTACTCCTTTGGCTGTTGTAACTTACATATGCCAAAGATTTTGTGTAGAAGCGAGTGTCTTGCTTTCTTCTTGGGATAGTTAGTGAACTTCATGATAGAAATTATGACAGTCGGTGTACCTGCTGTCATTGTGCTTGTCATTTTGGCAATTACCTTATATATGATCGGCCTAAAGATTTTGTGTACAAAGTAATTAATTCAAGGTCACTAACTCAGAGAGGACTGCCCTAAAATTCCCCCCCCCCCCAAAAAAAAAGAAGAAGATGTTGAGCAGTAATTCATGAACTTCAGCATACAACAATAAGCAATGGCTCCCTAACTGGAGGCATAAACAACTTGCCATATATGCAGGCATACATAAACAGAAGATATGAATGAATCAGAACTAAATAAATCTTCATAGAATTGAAGCCATTTACAGATCATTCACTTCTATGGTGTATATCACTATGAAACCTGCAAATAAACTACCATGAATGAAGTGTGGCCGAGGCCACCATTACAAAAGCTATCAAAGAATCAAGAGTATATCTGAGGCCACCTTTACAAAACCTATCAAAGAATAAAGATTATATCAAGCCAGCCCGATTATTAACTAATCCAGATTTAACCACCTATCATGACTGATCACGCAACGAGGATATTGCACCACTGGGCTCCTACAGATGATGGTGACAGTGATGAACCTCAGTCAATCGAGTTTGACTAGAGCAAAAGAGAGCTGACCCCCTGGACCACGCCTGAAGGACCAAAGCTGCAAGATGTCGCCTTGTTCTACCCCATTTTTCTTCACGAGATCATTCCAACCGCCCAGCAATGCGTACGAAGAAACAGTCTCCCAATCCTTGAACCTCATCCTTCTTTCTCTCAGTCCGGGATCTATGACCATGACCTCGAAACCAACCAGCTTTCCTCTACCGTCCCTCTTTACCGACTCGACCACCTCATCCCGGGTCAACTCTAGCACGCATTGCCTCAGTGGAATGGTGAGCCTTCCATGATTCCTATTCACATCAGTTGCAAACAGTTTCTTTTGGAACACCAGCTTGGGGTCTGAGCCACCCAACTCAAGCACCCTCTGCCTGAATTTTGGTGGCAGTTCTGGTGGGACTTGGGCTTGAACCGGGGGCAGACAATCAGCGGCAAAATTGATGGGGGACTGACGTGGGATGCCTACTGTTGTTCGAGCCCTCTTCACCCGGCTCCCCATCGCCATGGGCTCATTTAAATCAATGGGCATGGTTCTCTTTTCAGATATTGGAAGTTTGGTCGGTTTTGGGTCCAGGTCAAGAGGTGTGGGGTTCGGGTTCAGATTAGGATTTTGATTGAAGGCAGAAGCAGAGATTGAGGGAGGAAGAAGAGAAGAGGACAAGTTGTTCTCTTTCTCAAGAGCCACTTGGGCAGCCAATGCTAGAAAATCGAAAGGAGACATCGAATTGTACTGCTTCAAATCTCCGAAATCATGCACACTCAAAATCCCACCATTCATCATCACCATCTTCAACTATGATTGAAAGCACAAAAGGGAAAAGGGTTTCAAGAACAGAACACAAGTGAAGTGAAGAATCGATCAAAAGCAATGACAGAATGGAATAGGAATTTGAGGTTCTGATCGAGGGGTTATTTATATCTGGATGAATTGGGAAACTTGGGGAATAATTTTGTAATATGTTAGAAATCCTGGCCGTCATAACTGGATTTGGGAATCCCATGATCATGTAAACTCCAATTAAGACACGGATTAGGAAAGGGCAAGTGTTTTGTATTTAGCCAAAGAGGAAAGGGCAAATATTACCGTTGGCTTTACGCGGGAACTGGGAAGCTCGGGAAGATCATACGTGGCAGTAGAGATTGAGGTTCGAGAGATTACAAATACTGCATGTATTGAGGAAATTAAACTTGGGCAATAATTATGAATAAAAAAATAATTATAACTTGGGAAATAATTATCCTGAGATATTAATCAAAACCGCTGGATGTGATGAGGTGGACTAATCTGGGAATTCTATGATGATCTAAACTCTAAGCAATTACGACAAGAAAAAGAAAGCACTAAAAATAAAATGTACTTTCAAAAGATATTTGTTTTTCTTAAAATTTGGCACAACTGTGTACACCTGTTAATAAGTTTTGGAGAGTTGGGGGAATCCTTTACACTATAAACTATTTTTGATTTTGTCTTGCTACGAAAGTTTCTAAAATATATTGTTACACGTTATAAAACCCTAATTAAAAAAAAAGTGCTAGTCTATCGAGATAATATATGAAATTGCTTCATTTAAAAAGGTGGATAATTAAGTCTCAATTGATACTTTAATAGTGTTAACACGATATGCATCACTTCGTACTATTTTCTTAAGTTAATAGTAATAAATTTTATACGAGATCAACAATTGCATATTAAATTAATACGTAAACTATTTTTTGTCTACTATGAATACTTGTTAGTCTTTTACATGGACTTTTATACAACAACAACAAACAACAAACTCCCAGTGTGGGTCCCGCTTTCACGGGGTCTGGGGAGATCCAGCTGTAGGCAACCTTACCTCTACCGGTATTCCTACCCATAGTTTACATGGACTTTTATTCATACTTATATTATTAATTTTTTTAGTTAGATAATCTGTATCTATATTTATCATATCTTAACTATTGTACATAGGATATACTTATTGGAAAGAAGTCAGCCTTAAGACAAGAGAGCAAAGCAAAATCCATAAAAAAATAAAGTGCTTATATAATTGAATGTCACCAGTTGACTACTATATATATATATATTAAAATGGAAGTTCCTAAAGCAAAGTCACCTTACAACTTCATTCTAACATTGATCCCAACTTCTTTCATTCAAGATAGTTAGTGAACCTCAAGATACAGAAATTATGTCAATCATTATATCTATTGTCATTTGTGCACTTGCCTATCTCAGTCGGATTCATACTGACTGATAGCTTGTTGATGTTCAGAGGGTGCGGCCTGAGCCTGGGGAAGATGTCTAGTGCCAGTTTTTGACTCTTCTGCGTTTCTTTGCTGAGTAAAGAGGATGTGGAGATGAAAACAGATTTGCATGAATGGCACAAGTTGAGGGTGGTAGGATGAGGAACCTGATGGCTATTTGCATGTCTGATAGACAGAGACATAATAGACTCATGATCAGGGGAAATTGCTTGTAAATTCTTGAGCTCTTGGACTTCCTTTTGCAGCCTCCTCTTCTCTTCTTTTAGGCTTTCACATAACCTCCTCAGCTGCTCACATTCTGCCTCTGTATGCTTCAACTTTATCCTTTAATTAACACATCAATGCATCATGTCACAAAACTTACTATCTAGCTGTTCTATCAAAAACAAATTGGGAACATGTTGATGGGGGAGTTAGTATTACAAATATACCTTGCCCTTCTATTCTGAAACCATACTTCCACTTGTCTAGGGTTTAGATTCACTTGCCTTGCCAATGCCAGTTTTTGCTTCTACCCAAAAAAATAAACAAATAAATAAATAAATAATTGAAACTTAAACGATTTACTTATCTAGTAAAATCTTCTAACCATACAAGGAGGAAAAAAAAGAAAGAAAAAAGAGATAGAGAGACTGACTGTATTAACGGTAGAATGTTCCCTAAACGCCTGTTCCAACACCATGATCTGTTCGTTAGCGAGCCTCAGCTTCTTTCTCTCCCCTCCTCCGCTGTTGCCGCCACCACAGGTGGCAGCAGCCTCTTCTTCATCGTTGGCAAAATGTCTTTCCCCATCAAAATTACCACAAAGCCCTTTGCCTATACCAGTGCTTGTAAGGGTGCTCTCTGGGGAGGGGGAGGACTGTTTGGGTATTTCCACATCCTCCAAATCTACCACCAACGGCAGAATCGGAATTGTAGGTTTAACATCCAACTCCAATGCCGTTGTGGTGCTTGGTCTCAACATCGGTTCAGTGTTGAATTTTTGTATTTTTTGGCTCTGTTTTTCTGCAAATACAACATTTCAAATATTGAGCTTTTAAACATATCACACATATAAGCTTCCATGCAATTTTTTTAAATAAATGACTCCATATAAGTTTATTGAAATTTTTTTTTAAAAATTACCAAAAATATATAACCGTCATAGATAGGTTTAAACGGCACATCGATTATACATCTCAATCCTAAAGTATACAAAAATCATTTCTCTTCGAAAAATTTATTCCAACAATAACATGCTATCTGAATAAATTAAAGTATTCATCAAGAATAGATTATCTTGCTACCTTGACAAGTTAAATTCTTTATTTTCTATGCATTTCACACGATCTTCCATGGGTTGTTGTATGCTTGTAAAATTTTTAATGGGTTTTCTAGTTCATCGTAGTTATCTTTAATTCCTTACAAATCCTTTCAAGTTTCAATCCTAAAGTTTACATCTTCGCCATGTTACAGTTGAAAAGAACACGCCTTATTATTTTTCCTCCCGTCCGGAGGGAGGGATAAATGAGAGGGGCAGGATACAATAATATGCAAATATCCATAAAGAAATAGACTTACCAATTGAGCATAGGACCTCATGATATCTCTTGTAAACTGACTTATTTTGATGATTTTGATGAGTGATTGGTGGTTTCAAGCTTAAACTCAAACCCCAATTTTCATATTTCTTCTCCTCATTTCCCATCTCTCTCTCTCTTTCTCTCTGAGTTGAGTGATGCTATTTGCACATACCCAAAAAGGGCACATTGGCCTCCTTATTTATATGAGCATTTTTCTAATTAGGGTGCATTCAATCATGAGATTAGTAGGTGTATTTTCATAAGGTGTGTTGTATACTCTTCTTTTTTATTGCTCAAATCATAATTAATGCATACTACAATTACCTATGTTTTTTTTTCTTTTTTTTTTCCTAGAGTGAATCTATGTCAAAAATATTATTTCTCCATTGTTACATTACATATAATCATTCCCTCCATCCAAAGGGGGGATTCTTGGTAACTCCACGTTATAATGAATGATGTCTTGACTTTCTCTTGCAGTTTTTCGAACCTGTAATAATAAGTTCAATAAATTCACGTATGTTACGTGTTGTATTGTTTTGTTACTATTATTATTATTATTATTATTATTATTATTATTATTATCATCATTTAGTACTATATTGACTAAATCAATGCTTCACTTTAAAGAATCTTTAATTCACTATATACAAACACAACACATGATTCTCGATGTTTATTTTAGATGGAAAAATAATTTTTAATAGGTGCATAATTACTTAATTAGTGCTCGAAAGGAGAGATGGGAAGTTAAATTGTAGAGGTCAAATTGTTTTTATTATGTTTTCAAAGTTAAGTTACTCTATTCATTGGCGCCCCCCCCCCCCCCCCCCCAAAAAAAGAAAAAAAAGTTAAGTTACTGTAGCTAGCAATAGCATGAGTATTGAATTCTGTGAGATAGCAGTTGATAATGTTAAAGAGGGAGTGATTTCATTCGGAAAAGCATATTAAATGTGATGGTTTATTTGTTCAACGCAATAAATTAGCATGTTTTGGAGTCCTAGACAAGCTACATCCATCAGGATTTGATTCACACATTCTAGGGTTTGGTTAAAACTTCAACCAAGATACCTCTGAGTTGATGACTTCTGTTAAATTTGGCTTTTGAAATCTATAAGCTAACCGTTAAAAGTGTTTGATACATTTTTATTACTATATTCAGGCCCTGTTCTTGCCGCAGGCCAATTCTAAAATACCAACTTCAATCCACTTTCACTATTTTAACTAAATTCAATTTATCACATAAAAAAAATTCAACCCACTTCAACCTTTTACCTGCCTCAATTTCAATTTACATACGAAAAGAACAAACCCTTATTTATTTTGGTTACGAATTTGCATGAAAGACCTTTTTTTTTTGGGAGATGTAGTTTTTTTTTATTTTATCCATAGAAGCCACAAGGGACAATACAATACAATATAATTACAACACAATGCGTGTGTAATAAATCGAACCTGGAACCTAATGTCCCCAGTACCCCAGTTTTCACCACTAGGCTAAAACTTCATTGGTTTTGGGAGATGTAATTTGGCTATACACTTATACTCTTATAAAATATAAATCACATGATTTTTTTTAAAATAACCTATATGTATTTTCTCTCCTTGGCTTTTTACTGTGGAAAAACCCAGGTCTAGAAAGTATTTACAACAGTTCCCAAGCAAAAAGGCCCATACAATTGAAGTTAAAATTCAGAAAATGGCCTACTGATTTCCTTGAAGGGATCCAAAATACAAAGCCACGATTCATACACATGAACCTTGAATATGTCAACTAATAATACAAAACATAACAATCTCTTTAAGGAAGTCAACACCCAAACTAAGCAAATTAAACGGCTCCTATATGAGAAAAGCAAGTCGACCAGATGATGACACTCAAACTATAGCCAGACATTCTAGCTGTGCAGTTCCACTCTAACCTCCCAAAGTACTAACGATGCAGTTGTTAACTTGTACCTACAACTAGCAAATATGGAGAACTCAAGTATACTTTCTGGGCGCGCAACACACTACTACGGTTAGGGCACTTCTCTGGAGTTGGAAGCACAGTAGAGCAGTTCCATCAGCATATGCATCGTTACGTATCCATGGCGGCAGAATCTGCATTAGGGCACAACTATCATGCCATAGCATCAGAGAAACACATCTTACAACCGTCGCAAGACGATTTGTATATCAAGTAGTAGTTTGAGTATCTGAGACTTACATTGATAGCTACGCCCCAGGTTATTGTGTAAGTTGAGAATAGATGTATTCGTCAATTCTCTGTTTTGCCAGGGCTACCTGCAGAGGCCATAACCATCAAAATCGGGTCCAATATAGCACAATCTCATTGTCAGATACTGCAAGGCAAAAAGCAAGCAATTCTCATTTCATCAATTTCTGGCCAAACAAATTGCATTTTCTATTTTCTGCCGCAACTTCTGCCTGTAGAATGTACTTAGCACATAGATCGAGCACATTAAAGAAAAAATGCATGTGATGAACAAGAAAAGAGGAATGTGGAATCTTTACCTGCTGAGCAGTACCAATAAGCTGGATCTGCCTGTGTTTTTGCTCTCCTTTTCCACCAAAAACCTGAAAGTCGAACACAGTGAGCTTCACATAAAAAACTAATAGTTTATCATATAACAGAGAACAAAAGCATCCCGAGTTGCAGATAATGAGCATGCGCACACTCACGGCCCCAGCAGAATAAAGATGGCTCAGACAGAACTAGCCTTGAACAGACCCCGCCACCGCAAGGGAGGGTCACAAAAAATGACGTCACATGTATTACTGTATTTGATAGCCCGAAGCCCCGAACCAACAACGATATGTCTAAGACAGCAAGGTAATATCAACAAGGTAGAACATCCAAAGCGTGCATGAATACAAATTAAGTACACATATAACATATAATTGCATTCTAGGAAACACAAGATAAGAATACATGCGATACGCCAGTACCTAGCATTCCACGAATTACCTACATATCACTGAAGTTGAAACAATGAAAGTCATGCTTTGGTGATTGACAGAAACTGACAGAATACTCCCTCTATCAGACAAAGAATGTATTCTTTCACATTTTGTTGTCCTCAAAGTGAAACTTGGATCATTGATATTTCTCATTAACTGTTAAATAAAAATTTCAAAATTTTATTCTCGTGAAAGTGGTTTCTAAGACAATTCTGACAGTGGTGGTTTCATATTCTGGGCTACTGTAGATTTCAAGATGGTCAAAGTCTTAAGAAATCAAATGAGGAAAATAGTGGGACTGGCAAGTATCATAATATGATACTCAAATACTTCTAAGTCCAGTGTCTTATTGACTCATTCCATTTTCTTTATTCTTTTCTCCCCACAGCAGCTGTTCTCATGCATATTGCAGCACCAAAGAGGTAAAATTCCCAATATCTCTATTCAACTAATCAGACATCCTTTAGCTCACCAAACCAGGAGGTTCTTCTCATACAACGGCACACAATGATGCACAAGATTATGTTCTCAAAATATTAGATATACAGACCTTGATCATGGCACCAGATTCAGTTCTGATCCTTGAAATATTAGAGCCTGATCTGCCAATAAAGCCACCAATCATTGTTTCCGAGATCACCATATCAAGCGTCACATATTCAGCTGCAAAGTACATATTCTTGAGATGATCTCATTGTGAAACATATCATGCTAAAACTAGAACAGCACACGACAGCTTCACTAATAAATGATCACTAAAGAAACATGTACCAGCATTTGGGTCCATATATGTTTGAGCTGCTCTTGCAATACTTAAGTTGTATGCTGGGCTGATAGAAATTACTTCTTTGGGAGGGTTTCCCCTGTTCAGAAGACAACATATGAACTAGGACTTCAGAAGAAGAAATTCAAACCATTGCATGCACATCAGCAAGAATGATTACCTAAGTTCAACACCAATCTCCTCCACAGCCTTCAGGACAGTAGAAACTTCCCCCGATATCTGACATCAGCAATGTCAGCAATCAGTTCCCAGAATCATGACTGAACACGAGAGCAAACTGAGGCCCCAATGACCACCTCATGCCAGCTAAACATGCAAATGCACACATTTTCCCCTTTTTATTAAGCTTCCAAAAGAACAATATAAGCCTTATCTCATTTCCAGATGAATCATCAATATTTAACATAAGCAACAGTGCAAGAGGAAAATCAGTTAGCTGATAAGGTTCTTACACTTAGGAAGGACCCATACTGTGCTTTTGTTTTTGAACTGGCCTAATCTATTGCACACGAGATCAAACTGGGGATTACGTTCTTCTCTATTCATTTTTAGACTTCAGAATTGAGATGAACGAGTGGTCAAACAGTTCAACCTATCTGCTCAAATAATTGTTCTCCAAACAATTTCCTTCAATCCTATAACTGGTTATTGACACTCCTAAACTTCATCAAAGCAAGTTCCACTCCCTCCGGCTATTCCATCATTGATCAAAAAAGAAAAACTCAAGGGCAAAATAGATTTGGAAGACAAAATAGATGGGGCAGACAAAAGAGAGACTGGGGAAAAGCAAGAAAGGGTGAATTGATCCGTACTCCATGGCAGACTGACGAAAATGAGAATAATCAAGGTGTAGCCTCCAACGAAACCTGTGTCCCTTTCCTCATTCCTTCAGCAGACCTACCAATCATTAATCCATATGCTTGTCAGTGCTACAAAAAAGGCGCGTGATGGTAACTTTGCAACAGCGCACTGAACTGAAATCTGGGACCAGGATAGGTGGGAATGAGGGGGAGGGAAGGAGGGAAAGGGGAAAGGGAGGGAGGGAAGAGGGAAGGGAGGGAAGGAAAAAATGGGAGGGAAGCGGGGAAGGGAAATGAAAAGAATGGAATGAGCAAGGGAGCTAGGGAGTGGAAGGGAAGGGCAGGGGGATCAGTTGGCAGAGCAAGATGGCAGCTAGGATTTTTTAGCTCTTCTAGTAGAGGACTGTGAGCCCTCGCAGACAGCTAATTAGCTATAAGGTGACCGCACAGTTACTGATGCTTCAATCTCCATACACTACTACATCAATCACCGAACTGTCGTTTTGTCAAAGTATGCTATGATCCTCATTGCAGGTGATAAAACTTCAACCGTACAGTCAGCTAGATGCTTCCATAAGTTCACCACACGCTTAAAATTTGAATAGGAACAGGTTACATTGACCTTGTAGTGCTTGGGCCATTACATTGAATCAGCCGCAAGGATCCAATAACATTGCTAGCAACACACAAGACAGAGAAAAACAAACCCAAACTCTCACCCCAAATAGACAGACCAAGATTAATAGAGTCCATGCATAATAGACTTTCAAGAACTGATGCCGAGAAACAGCATGATAAAGGGCAGTGAACCTTAATATAATAGAAATAGAACACAATCAATCTTACCTGAACCAAGCGATCAGATTCAAGAGCAGAAGCACACAACGGTAACTGATTCGGAGCAAGAACTGTAATTGTTGCACCAGAGGAATTTCTAATCTTTTCAATGTTCTGACCTGACACACCTATCAAACCACCTGCTTGTGAACCAGCTATTAACAGTCTTACTGAATTGGAGGGCACATGTCCTGCAGTGACACCTGCAGCACCAACAACACCAAGGCTGCCAACAGCCCCAGTAAATCCATACGGATCAGCTGCGGCAGCAGCAGCAGCAGCAGCACTAACACTTAATGTCTGTACACCACTTCCATCGTCCTGTAGAGCCCACAAAAACAATTTTTTTTAAAAACAGCACAAAAATAAATAAAGCACAACCCTTTAGAGTTTGAGGTTGTGAAACACGTCAAGTGTAAGTGTTCGTTTCATAATTTAAGAATCACAAAATATCAGGATCAAATGCATTCCTTCAAGATTACCTAATATTTTATGTCATCTGACTATTTGAGGAGCAATTGCACGGTGGTGAACTACCTCTGGGCAATGTAACACAACAACTATTCTCAGCTTTCCAATAACAGTGGCCAATCCACCTGTCTCTATCTCCTCCCCCGCCCCCCTTCTTTTGGATTTTTTTTGGGGGGGGGGGGGAGGTACATACATGTAAGTACACACTTAAACATCCTCAAGCACAAGCCTTGCTTTATCTCAGGATGTTTGTTAACACTAGCATTTTGATTAGAGATACACAGAGAATTGAGAGTTCCCCCAATAGATGATACGATGCAGGAGGCAAGACTTGTATGCTGGATTGAACACATCAAGAAAAGGCATTCAAGCCAAAAAAGGCACAATGAAAAAACCTTTTGATTGTAAGTGGCAAGGAAGACGAAGAAAAATAGAGGGGAGGTCATTCGGCAAACATTGGCTCATTTTTAACTTACCCGCAAACTTGGCACTTGTATAAGTTTGTGCTGGTCTAATATGAGGACTGTAGATGATGACTTCGCAATCACGTCTTTGTCACTAGATTCTTAGTGATCTCCATTGAGATCTTACCACATAGTGGTTCTTACAATTAGATTTGTATACCATCGGCATTTTGCTTTATGTTTCTCACCAAATGTGCTGTGACATGTCTCACACTAAACCATCTTCATACATATGACTTGACTATTTCACATGTCCTTAATGCTCTGTAAACATCGGAGTAGTGTATGTCTTCTGCTCCTTATCTCTTTCTCCCATATTCTGCAGCTTCTTTATCGTTGTACCAAAAAATTTTAAATCTCTAATACCTATTCTCTTTTAAAAAATCTTTCCACGCAAGAATGAGGCCACTTAAAGTTGAATTTTCTGGTGCCCTACTTCTGGTGCAACCACCCTGGGAGAGGGTAGTTGTTTACTAACATTTATGGATTATTTGACTTTGTACATCTGCTTCTCCACAGTGTCATTAGATTCCAAACGCATGTAACTAGGTCTGTCTGACTAACAAGCACTAATCTTTCACTTCTTAATGCATCCTTTCTATGAAATGTTTGGGTATCGGATGAGGCTGGAAAAACAATTAATTAAGAAAAGATGCAGCATGCACAACATACGACTAGTGTTTACCCAGTAATGCAAGAAATAGATATAAAAACTAGGTGGAAGAAAATAATATCCAAATAGACAAGTAACACCAACAATTTGGTATAGGTCCTTTTAATTGGTCTGCATAATGATTGTTTCTTCACAAATACTACTAGGTAGATTATTTCCAATGACTAGCAAGATAAATATTGAAATAAAATAACAGGCTAGAATTGGAAGAATTACCGCAAGAATAAGAGCAGCTATCTGAAGCAGTGCCTTCTCTGCATCAGTGACACCACCTTCGTTCTCCTTAGAACTGATTATGATAACACGCTCCTCATAGCGCTGAGACACAAAAGCCACAGATTAACACACTGCCATTCACACGTCTTCCTTAATGCTACAGAACGATACACCAGACGACCTTTTTTATTCTCCCTAAATAGGTTTTGCCATTATCTAAACACTAAAAAAGAAAAAGAAAAAACTTTAAAGCACACCAGCAACTTCAATTCTATAGCAGTATCACATCCCTGTTACGTGATACAACTCCAGAAAATAGGACTGTTATCGCAAAAATGAAATTAGGTCATGCATTAGACACAAAATGACAGCCTGAAGCACAGAATAGCAACAAAATGCAGTTAAACCACCCTGAAACTGAACAAGTCTTGTCATTTATATGGAAATCCTTTTGATCAAATCCACCAAATTAACATCCTCAACCAACAACAAAGAAATCAGTAAACCACAAGCATCCAGTTTGGTTTCCACAATGTTTAAATAAGTTATCCAAACCTCAAAAAAGCTATGAACTTCAATCAAAACAACAAAAGCCCAGCTATCCCGACTCAATTAAAACCCCACATGAATCAAACAGACAAACACAGCCCCCTACCTCATCCCCAAACAATTAATCAAAACCACAAAATCTCAGCATCACCAGATCAACAAAAGCAAGACTGAAAATTCCCAAACTCATTAGATGACCAAGAAATAAAACAAAAGAGCTCGGGAAATAGAGAGAGACTGACAGTAATAGCATCAGCAATCTTGATAGTAGCCTTGGTATCTTCCCGAACCTTCTGAACCCTATGCCCACCTTTCCCAATAACCTTCCCAATCTGAGAAGAAGGCACCACAACCCTAAACAGAATATCATTCCCCACAGCCTGGCGCTTGGTGGGCTGGGCCTCGGCGGCATCGGAGGAGGGTTCACGGGCCCTTTTGGTTGTGGGTCGGCCCGAATAGTGGTGGGCGGGCTGAGAATAGACGGGTTGAGGGGGAAGGGGGTACTGGGTCATGGGGATCGACCCGTATTGATTGGCAGCGTGGTATTGCTGGGCATATGGGAGGGTGAAGGGCAAGGCGGTTTGATGAGGAGGTTGAAGAGAAGGGTAAGGAAGGGCTTGGGGTTGAGGGACGTATTGCATCTGCTGGGGTTGAGCGTAGGGTTGCAGGGTTGGTACTGCCGCTGCGTATTGCGGCTGCTGTTGCTGTTGCTGTTGCTGGGCCATTGTTGAGGAGGACGAGGGAGGAGAGAAAATTTGGGGAAGATAATTGGAGACGAGGAAGGGTTTGCTAGGGTATGTATATATTGGATTCTGCTGGTCTTTGGCTCTGTGCCTGTGATCTTTATTTTTTATTTTTCTGTGAAACCAATCCCCCACCAAAAAAAGAAAAACTAAAACCAAGTCTTTCAATTTTTTTTCTTGATTTTTCCAGTTGACTTGAGACTTGTTCTTTCAATTTTTTTAGAATTTTTCAATCGCTTTTAAGTTTAGTTAATTGGAATCGATATCTGATAGTAGGAATGTTTATAAAGGAAAAATTTATCTGCATCTAAATGTGTCTAAATTATATTAAAATAGAATAAAAATAACACAAAAAGACTTATGTTGCTATTTTTGATCTGTATGAGTTTTAGGTCAAATTCTCATCATACAAAATAACAATTGTATTGGAATTGTAAAAAATTTGATGATCACGATAACAGTTTGATGCTCTTATAGTAGGAAATAAGATAAAAAGACCACTTTGAGCAGAATCTAAATCTGAATTTATAATACCAACTCCCCATAAGTATGTTCCCCAACACTAGAAATTAAGCCAATTAAGTGATCACCATGTTCCTATTTTTTGTTGATAGAACTAGTTAGATAGTGAGTTTTGTGGCATGGCGAATTGACATGTTAATCAAAGGATAAAGTTGAAGCGAATAGAAGCAGAATGTAAGCTGTTGAGGAGGTTATGTGAAAACCTAAAATATGAGAAGAGGAAGCTACAAAAGGAAGTCCATGAGCTCAAGAATTTACAAGTAATCTAGACTTATTTCTTCACTTTTTTAATGAAGCAATTTCATATATTATCTCTAAGAGACTAATGCTTTCTTGTTTTTTTAATTAAGTTTTTATAATGTTTAACTATATATTTTAGAGACTTTCATATCGAGAGAGTCTCACTTAACTTAAACCATATCAAAAATATAAAATCTAACCTTGTTGACATTGTAAAGGACTCCACCACCCCTCAAAAAGCTATTAACAAGTGTACGAAGTTCTGCCAAATTTTAAGAAAAACGAATATCTTTTGGGAGATTATTTTATTTTTTGTCCGCATTGGGAGTTTGTTGTTGTTGTTGTATTTTATTTTTTGTGCCTTCCTTTCCCTATCTTAATTACTTAGGGTTTAGATCATCATAGAATTCTCATATTAGTCCACCTCTTCACATCCAACGGTCTTGATTAATATCTCAGGA
>JACYFF010002017.1:78015215-78026922 GCA_017589665.1 Selenicereus undatus | reverse complement strand
ATACAGATAGCATGTTATTGTTGCAATAAATTTTTTTTGATGAGAAATTATTTTTGTAGGCTTTAGGATTGAGATGTATAATCGATATGCATTTTAACCTATTTGTGATGGTTATGTATTTTTGGTAATGTTTTAAAAAAACTTCAATAAACTTATATACGGTAATTTATTAAAAAAAATTGCATGGAAGCTTATATATGTAATATGTTTAAACAAGCTCAATATTTGAAATGTTGTATTTGCAGAAAAACAGAGCCAAAAAATGCAAAAATTCAACACTAAACCGACGTTGAGACCAAGTAGTAACATGGGCATGGAGTTGCATGCTAAACCTACAAATCCTGCCTGCCTTTGGTGATAGATTTGGAGGTGGAAATACCCAAACAGTCCTCCCCCTCCCTAGTGAGCACCCTTACAAGCACTGTATAGGCAAAGGGCTTTGTGGTAATTTTGATGGGGAAAGACATTTTGCCAATGATGAAGAAGAGGCTGCACTCACGTTTGGCGGCGGCAACGGCGGAGGCAGAGAAGAGAAAGAAGTTGAGGCTCACTAAGGAACATATTATAGTGTTGGAACAGGCTTTTTAGGAACATTCTACGGTTAATACAGTTAGTCTCTCTCTTTTTTCTTTTATGTTTTAGTGAGAAGATTTTACTAGGTAACTCAACTATTGAAGTTGCAATTATGTATTTATTTATTTGTTTTTTTTTTGGATCAGAAGCATAAACATATATATACCTATTCAATAAAACTGATTGTCGAATCTCATGAATTTACTACCATCAACAAAATGATATGTAATTCCTTGAATTGACTTGCAGTGACATCACAAGCACGATAAGCAAATTTAACCGAGACAAACTATCTTATTCTTATCCAATACCCTGTCTTTGAACTCCCATTATTTCAGCCTGCCAATATGTATGCTATATATGTTCATAAGTCATAGCAATTAAGGTATATATTACCTCTCAATCGTTGGTAATTTAGCTTGGATTAAGAACATCCTGTTAGGAACAGAGGGACTTCTCATTGCCTGCCAAATTTAATTTGGGGAGATCGAGATATATACAACCTTATTAACTTCAAACATTACTGTTTAGGTTGCACGGAAAACATTAGTGTTGATTGAAGGCATCCTGAGACACAAGAACATTGCATTCCACAGAACATGCAACATCAGCATAATATACAACGAAAGAAAGGAGGGAGGGGGGGGGGGGAAAACAAAATCTTGAAACCATCCAGTGAATGAACCACTCGTTCTAGCTTTTAAATTGAATCATCCTTTGTGGCTTGAGCAACACATTACCCAATTTCACCAATCTACGCGCACTAAGACAGGCCCCAGACATATTGATCAGTAGTTGAGTTAAACAGCTTGCACCTGCACAAACAGTAGATGAATACTCACACGATTAGAAGTTGCCTGGATATCCATTTTCAAAATTCGAAGAAGTCTCCGGCTCATGGTTAATAAGTGAAACTTATGGAAAGTATTGATATTCATGTAATTTGGAGATGAGAATATGGATGGAAATGTAAAATATGACTTAGGTAGATAGGCTTCAGGTAAGAACACCATAAGAAGTCAAAACTCAAAACAATTTAAACATCTATAGTCACAGAATGGGCTCAAGTTAGCAGAGATAAAACGGCTTTCAAGGAAATCAACGTATTTACCATTCGTGTCAAGAACTCAGCATTCTGCTTCCCTGCGACTGTGCTTCACATACCTTCCGAACGTGCGGTCTGTCTCAATTTAGTACCACAGGGATCTTTCTGCTGCCCAGTTCCCAACTGAACAACGCCGCTGGAACACCCCCCCCCCAAAAAAAAGAAACCCTCCTCTTCGTCACACACACACACACACACACACACACACAACACAAGTGCACATGCATAAAATGATATCTTATCCTCTTTCACTGCTAATTAAAATGTGCGCCTCTTGTCTAACGCAAAGGCGAATAAAATGCAGTGAAGAGGGGAGGGGGGTGTTGAACATTTGAGCTTGAAACCTAAGGTAACCATCATCTCATGTTTAAGCAGCAAGGGGTGGTTTGAGAGGGGGTAAGGGGCAAAGGAAAATAGACAGCAGTACCTAATTAGGCTCTGGTTTTTTTCATTGGTAAATCCAAATTTACCAACCTCAACCAACTTCAACCCACTTCAACAACTTCATTAAAAAAAAATACCCACTTCAACCCACTCCAGCTAGTTTAACCAACTTCTGCCCATTATACAAACAAAACTTCAACTTACTTTAATCCACTTCAACAAAAAATACCCACTTCGACCCACTTTTACATATCTCAACCAAATTCACTCATTTACAAACCCATATTTCCCCACCAAAAAAAAAGGCCCTTAATCCTGGTTAAATCTCATGCCTTCAAGTACTCTTACTCTCATTAAAGTCCCAGAAAGGGGCTACAGTATTACTCTTTTCCGTTTATTTACTCCTCTCCTTCTTTTAAAGGGAGAGTGGGAAAGTTCATTCCTTACCAAAGCCTTCTCATTTTCAACAACATTGAAGACAATTCCCAGATTCAACTTATAAATCAGCACAGATTTTCAACATTTAATCCTTGTCGATTCCACAGACAGACAATCACATATTTTGAATACGTAATGCTACATGCTCAAATTAAGCCTAATATTTCCGCATGTAGTGTTCAAAATCAAGCTTCGGTTCTAAACACTACATGCTGGAACACTGGGTTCGTCAGGGAATTTAGAGCAAACATTCACAGCATAAATCCCAAAACAATCTTCCAAACTTAATAAAATACTTCTAATAAGTAAAACCCATGAACTTTAAGGGTAAAACTCTTAAGCTACCATGAGCATCATACATTCATACAGCTCCCAAACTAACAATCAAATTCATAAATCAAAATTAAAGAAAAAAAACTACAAAAGGGTTCTAACTTCTCCAAGACAATTTCACATACTCTCTGCATTATGCATATGTATAAAAGCCCCGATCTTTTTTCTTCATATCTCATAATAGAGCTTAACAGACGATCTCATCTCAAACCTTATCAATAAACCAACTTGCAAAGGTAAAACCAAAACTGGCAACCAATAACATACTTAACTGTTGATTAATTAAACTCAAGCCTTCAATTAGATACTCCAAATTACAACAATAATCAATTTGTAAACATACAGTTGCCCTCGAAACTAGATTTACAGTCAGATTCTCTAATAATCAAACATCATCTACTCAACAAATCACATAAACCTAAACATGCTATTGACTCTAATCAACAAAGCTGTCGCTGAACTCATGAATCACAGCTACAAATCAAAGTTGAATGCTTGTACTCACATTGAAACAAACCCTAGATAGGTCAGATCTCTCTCCTCCTCCCCCCATCGTGTCCACACCTCGACGTTGACTCACCTTTCAATTCAATTCCTCCATGGTACGACTGCTACGCTTGACTTCACTCTCTCTCCTGATTCCGCTTCTCATCCATGGCACGCCGAAGCTCGACCAAGAAATCCATCTGATTCTGTGTCGTTGAGGAAGACATCACCTGATGAGGGAGTTGAAGTTCAACGGTTCCACAGTACATAACAGGCCTTTCAGAAGGAGCCAACGAAGGATCGTGGCAGCCATTAATCGCCGCTTCCCAACGTTGGCGAAGAAGGCGAAAAGCTTGGCTCGTGGAGCAGCCATTGATGGGTATGAGAAAGCTGGATCTGCTGGTTTCTGCATCAGAAACAGATCGAGAAATGGATTGAGAGGTAGATGAGGGTGTGGATTCAGATCGATGATCTCCAGATTTGCGGCGATTTCTCTGATTCGGAGGAACATAACGCTTTGATAAAGCGCCTGAATCGGCTCGGTTTGGGGCTTCAAGCATCCTCTGTCTCTCTCTCTCTCTCTCTCTCTCTCTCTCTCTCTCGCGTCTGATTGTCGCGTTGGAATTTCAGCTTACAAGTGGAGTGAGTGGGTGGGAGGAGCACTGAGGAAGGTGTTTTAAACAAGGTGAGTAAATTTGGACAAACCTTCATAAATGTTGACATCAATCTCCACCCTTGTTTTTTTGTGGTGTTTTGGGGCTGCATGTTGATAGGAACGTTGAGCAACGGATTGATTTATATCGACTCATATAATAAAAAGGTCTATTTCACATCAGCCTTAAAAATAGTTTAGATTTATTTAAAATCAAAAAATAATATGTTCTTACGCTAAACAGTCAAATCATATCGACTTCATATTGAAATCGGTTTGGTTCGTATTTTTCTCAGTAACTTCAGGTTAAATTCGAATCGGATTATCATATTGATAAGTGGAATTTACATTTGAGCCAAATGCTCAGTATTTAATTAAATAGAACTTTTTGTGTATAGTTAGTGAGTCACATACGGATCAAACTTCAAACACGAGGCTTTTCTTCCAGTTATACATCCAAGAAAAGGGGCTTTAAACGAATTAAATCAACATTACAAAACATCCTGAAATTCGAGTTTCGCAGAACACATAGCATCTATGACTAAATACACAAGTGAGGGGACAAGCATTGTGACACCAAGTTCAAAACCTTAAACTATCTGATGAATCAAATTTTCTTCCTGGTTTTATTCTTGGGTTCAGCAAACTGAGAGCATCAGCCGAGGCCCCGAACATATTGGTCAAGAGTTGAGTTAAACAGCTCACACCTGCAAAGAGTCAATGGATATTTCCATAAGTATACCTGAACGTCTATGCATGATATCGAAACTGGTATGAAGCTCGGATTTACAAATGTGATCTAAATAACAATAGATATCTTCATTATTGGTAATACTTATCGCAATGTAAAACCTGAGCTACATTAGGGTAAATGAAACTTTATTGTTAATTTATAGATATCTTAGCCTTGCAAATTTTCGGGATAGAGACTGGTAACTTTTCCACAAAGCTAAAGCATCAATAACAAAGCACAATATCAACGGTAGCACCTTCTAGAGCATAAGAGGTATGGGAGCAGAAAAATAGCAGGCCAATGTGTTTGCCAGTCATGGCATTGAAAAACAACGCCAAACAAAATGCTCAGCCTATGTGTTACTTACATAAGAGTTCGATGTATACAGTGGATCAGTACGGAAAGAGCTGAATGGGTTTGAATTAGGATGAATTCAGGGAGTGGTGTAGCTCACGTTCAGATAGGGAATTTCCACTAATAGCTGCCCAGGAGACGAGTTCAGCGTTGCAGATATATGTAGATTTCTCTTTGGTTTCCATTTCAGTCTTCCATATGTTTGTAAATAACAAAAGAAGGATCAACATAATCCCAAGTGGATGCAGAGGACTAAAATATGGTAGATTCCGCTACTCTAAGCTTCACAATTCAACAAGAAGGCCAAGCTGAATCAAGCACAATTCCCGATTAGTTGCGGTGGAGTGTTAAATGACTAATGACGCTTCTGAGGAACCCCAGAAGGGGACATGAGGAGGTCTCATGGGGAGTAGGAAAAGCTTGTGGAGACAGATTAGAGGGGGACATGGAAAGGAGACCAGTAATTTGGACTCTCAATGCCTCGATTGCTGTCATACTGGAATAGCAGACACCCGCCCCCTGCAAAAAAAAATCAGCCTCTGTGCTTGTTAGGGGTGAGGTCGCTAACATTTGGACTTTCCAAGAGCCGGATCCGCACTATAATGGATGTTGTACTAGAGATTACTGGGGAAATGTTGGGTGGCTATTGCAGCTAAACGGCATGGCCACTGATAAAAAGGTGTCAAAGACAGTAATTTATCAAGAAAGAAAGCTCAACATGAGAGCCACAATATATGATTTACAAGTGTCAAGGAAGTGCAGCTTCAGAGGCAGAAGTGGACTGCAAATGTCAATCGAGAATTACAACAAAAGCATTGAGCATCAGAAGTCAAATCAATCCAGCCACTCCAAGCAAGCAGTTATATTCTTTTGGTGCTCAAACAAGCTGTTATACAATCATACAGCAGACAAACTCGCTCCACCCACCCCCAAGGAGAAAAAAAGAGAACAGTGCCTTCGAGTACCAGAAGTTAACGACTAAATAAAGGGAGCAACATGACTCAGAAATTACTGCAGGATTTCTAAATTTATTCACTCACCTGATGGGAGTTCCAGGAGTATAAAGTGGATTTTTGACGACATATTCAACATATAAGTTGTAAATGTACTTCAGCGATTCTCGTAGATCACCAGTCCTAGGATGAGTGACCAAGATAAGCTGCTCAATTAGAGATGAAATGCAGAAGAATCAGTATCCAGGATAAGAAATCAAAGATAATATAAACCACCCAGGAAATGGCATCTCATATGGTTATTCACTTACACTGCAGAAATACAATTATACAAAGGCTCAGAGCCCCAGACTGTATAGAACTACAGCTATAGAAAGACATGGAATTCTAGAAGTCCAATAAAGGAATTCGATGTTGATCACTGACCACCACACAAACCAGTTAAGAGCTCAAATTTTAAGGATAACTTCAAACAGAGCTCAATATCTCACATTGGACTATCATTTGGTTACTGTTAATTACAAAGTAGCACACTCTAAGCCTTTCCAAGCAAAGGGTGTACACAACATAACCTCTTTGGAATTGAGCCAGTAAGAAGCATACAACAGTCTCATAGACTTTTTTACATATGTCCCCTCATAGACCATTGGGAGAAAATATCAGTTAGTATTATATAAATAGGCTACCAAAGTCATCAAACTAAACTTCCCAGCCAACTGCATGCCGCTTCTTCTCCTAAACAGCCTAATCCTTGCTCCAAAACTTATCAATCTCAAGGGAAGAAAAGCCGACATGTTCTTGGGATGAGAAAATTAAAGCATGCATGTGCATCTGAAGAAGATCACTACATAGCAGTCTGAAAACAGCAAAGATGCAACATGAAAATGGAAGTGGATCAAGAATAGGATCGATGAGTTGTAATGGATCTTACAATCTGATAGGATAAGCATGGAATTTCAGCAAAGACCCAGTAAAGATGCAAATCAACAAGAATATCAATCTGAATGTGCAATTAGAAAAACAATCAATAGAAAGATTACTCCTTTACCTTTATTCCAGATGGAGTTTCCATGAAACTAAGCTTGTAGGTATTGGTACGGAAACTATGAAAGGCACATCCCTGACCAGGCAACTGAGGCACCCCAAGGCTAACCTTCTCCACACTGCTCAGAAAGTCACACTACTGAATTAGTAGTTCAGCCATCTAAAACAAAATTGAAAAGAAAGAATGAGGACATCAAAATCCTCCCCCCCCCCCCCACCCAAACCCAAAAAACACACACACGCAAAGGGAAAAGGAGAGAGAATCAGTGTAATTCTGGGTAGACCGACAACAAATGGATCAACTCTCAAGCACCAAAAACATGTGATTTTCTTTCAACATTTGGGGATCCGGAGGAGCTTCTGAAGCTCAAAAGATTAAATTTTTGAAACCCCAACAGCTGATCAATCAGAAGAAAACATCACATTGACATTAAAAAATACCCTTCTTAGATTAACCAAATTACAACTCTTCGATGGCTCAATCACACCCAAGTGGTATCCAAGAAATGCCAATATACACTTCTGGGTAGTCGTATAATCATCAAAATCAAACACCAACTACCCAAAACATCCATACTTTCCATCCCCGGAAAATCAAAATTACAAAAGAGGTAAAAAGAAAAACTTCATACCAAATGGGATCCATCTTGGCAGTGAGGGATTTGAGGGAGAAGAGCAAGCCAAACATGAGCTTCTGATCTTGTTGAACATTCAAAGTGCGAAGTGGGCGATTCCATTCTCTGTAGAGCAAGCACACCCCATTTCGATTGAATATGTACATCATATGGGCATTGTTTCCTCCCGCCGTTACTGCCGGCGGCGATGGGTTTATCTCCGTCGTCCCGAAGAATTGCATCCTTCTTTCTCCGCCGCTAAAGGTGCCTCGAATCGACTGATTTGAATCGGGGGAGAACCGTGGCAAAATTCGAAGCTTTTAGAGCATTCCCAGTCCAAGGAATGCATTCCAGTTCTGGGGCCCGCGTTCCACTATTGGGCTCTCCAGCAAGTGAAACGGGTCACACAGAACGCTTGCTGGACCTGGCAGACGGTACAGCAGGTGAGCATTTTTTTGTCAGTTTGCACTACAAACGCGGCGTTTCATCGGACTTATAAATAGGTTGTGCTGCGTTTTGATTCTTTTGACTAAGAGCATGTTTAATAGTGAGTCAAATTTTTGGCTCATCAAAGACCTACCACCTCACATTAACTTTTGAGCCAAGTTTTTACTTCACAATCTTTTTTTTTTCAATGTAAAGTTCGCCATTTTGACTTACTACATAAAATAATACACATTGAGCCCAACACTAAACGTATTTAATTAATTTTGCTCTTTTATTTTGTATTATTGTTTATGTTAATAAGTTGTGAAAATAATTTATAAATTTTCTAAAAAATTGAATAATTTATCTATGTTAACAAAATTAAGAAAAATATTTATAGTAATAAAAAATAGCATTACTAATTTACTATCATACCCCCCACCCTCAATCCCCTTCTCCCTAGAAAATAATAGACAAAGTAAACAAAAAAAAGCTCTTTTATTTCCCAAGGCCCATTTGCTTCGTTTTCTAGGCTAAACCCATCTTCTTCCTCTTCAACTTTCTCTCTCATCCTCTCTTCCTTCCCACCTTCATAGCCAGATTTGCGTGATCTTCTCAAATCAAAAAAATACAATTCAAGCCCCAATTGAAGCGGGAAATTAAAAGGGAAAATCCAGCAAAGCAAAGAGAAAGGAGTGAGCCGCTTGCAGGCCGCATCCAAGGCTTGAGCTGCTCGTGAGCTTTCGAACCGAAGCACAAGCTCCGAGCCTGACTGGATTCGCTCAGATGCAATTTCTGGCTCGTGATCTCACTGCTGCACGAGCTCTAAGCAATTTTTTTAAAAAAGAAAAAAAAATGTGTGTTTGATTTTTTGACCGCTGGGTTCCTTTTTTCGGCTGGACAATGGTCACATTTCTAGGCTAAGCAATGGCTAAAAGCATAGAATTCTCTTCTTTTTGGGGAGAAAAATATGTCTATAAATACATCCACTGTATTTGTAAATTTTTACAGCAAAATTCTAGACTGTACAAAATTTGTCCGGGTACTACCGAATGATTTGTGTTAGATTTTGTATAATACATATCATGTGCATTCTGGATAATGATGTTCTAATTCGCTCCCCTCGGACCTGTTGTTACGCCTGCGGCAGACAAGCGCACCACCTAGACACTAATGGAGATGCTTGTTTCAAATGGATATTATTGCAAACCTTTCCCGAAGGCGACCTTACTCCAAAACCTCTTTCTTTTGATCCGCATAGGTGGTGAGGTTGTGTTTACGTTTATTCATGACTTCACCAAGTGGCGATCCTCGGCCAATATCCACTTGGGCACTACTCTGTCACCCCTCATTATTGATCAGAGCTATTGCTATGTGAGAACGAGGAATTGATGAGGCCGTAGGATGAGATTGTGCCGGCTGATTTGGAGGGGACATTAGCCGCAGTTAAAATTTGAGATTTTGGGGGAACTATGGCTTTGTGGTTGGGTGTTTTGTTGTGGTGGATAATGTTGGAAATAGTGCGGGGGGTATCACGGCGGGTATTGTGGGAGGTATTGCCAATTTGAGGGTGTGGGAAATCGCTCAAACTATTCACAAGTTCTCATTGTGAATTGTCCCCGATTAATAACTTCACGAATACTTGTGGGTTATTAGAATTCATTTTATGTTCGCCATCACATGTAATCAACAATTTTTTTATTTTAAATTTTAATTTGTAAAATTCATATAAAGCTACAGTAATATTTGGATAACCTTAAATTAAACACGCGGTTTAACATGGACATGTTTATACTATTCTTATCATAGTAATTAAAACATACAAACCTAACGTATAATTTAACATGAACATACTAAGTTAAGGTAATATTTGATTAATTAATTTTAAACTGAACATGTAGTTTCCAACGAACGTGATCAAATTAGTCTAATCATATCTACATACAAGTGATAAAATCTGTATATGAACTAATTTAGCAAATTCTAACTATATTTCACAAATTTAAATCACACTTAAATTCACATATTTATTTTCAACATTCATTTATGTGTCATATTTCTAACAACAACAACAACAACTCCTAGTGTGGGTCCTGCTTTCGCGGTGTCAAATGTGTCATATTCTAACAACTATTTAATTTTGGCTCAAAGTAATTGAACAATTGAACTTTAATATTTGTAAATTCTAATTACGTATATTCCACATATCTAAGTCATACTTAACAACTTCATTTATACGTTAAATATTCAATTTATACATTTCTAACATAATCAATTTTTCAATGTATAATGTCTAACTTCAAATATAAACATGTAAATTCACAAATTTACTTTCTAGTTAATTTCACTTCAAATTATCATATAATTTCACATGTAAACAACTAATTACCTTTTGATTTCAACTCTAGCATAATATACTCTAACAACTTAACTTAAGCTCAAATTAATTTAACAATTGAAATTCTAACATTTGTTAATTCTAACTAAATTCCACATATTTAATTCACACTTAAATTCCAACTACATTCAAAAAAAATTTAAAAAACATATGAACATATTACATAAGATTATAAACATATCTAACTTGTTTAAACATTTTAATTCTATACATTGTAAACATGTGATTAGAGAGTTTACATTGCATTATAACACTTTTTCATTCTAAAATATTCATATATTGTAACTAATACTTAAATTCCAACTTTTTCATATTTCAAAATTGTTAATTTCTAAGTTCAATTTAATTTAGTAATTTACACTACCTGTATGACATATATTATTAAAAATGTAAACACATTACCTAAGATTATAAACACTAATTTGTAACATCTTTTTTGAGTAAATATGTAATTTTTTAAATATTGTATTAATTTATAAAACATATGAACATATTAATTCAAATATAATCACTTAAACATATTAACTTAATAACTTAAGCAATACTTTTATACATTTTAAATTCTACATATTTTAATTTTAACATGGTCAATAATTATTCATTCAAAACGAAAACATATAATCATGCAAAAATCATAAATTTAAAATTTTAGAATATCTTACAAAATGCAAAAATCACTTCGTTCTTGATTCTTGAAATATACTTCCCAAATATCTACAAAAAAAAACACATATTTAAGTAAATGATAATTATATAACTAAATTTTCAAATTAAATTTATAAACAATTACTCAACAAATTGTTTCACTTTACTTCACCTGTTTAACTTCTTGACCATACAAACCATTTTCAGTCTTCACAATTTTCTATGATGATATTTCGATAAAAATTTTGGTGTGAAAATTCAAAAATACAATGGGTGTATTTATAGGAATATTTTTCATGCACACACACGCAAAAAAAAAAAAACATAAAATTCACCGTTGCTCATATTTGAAGATGTCACCATTGCCCAACCCCAAAAACGAGCCCAACAGTCAAAAAATCAAACACAAGCTTTAATTTTTTAACTGCTTAAATATAAAAGAAGCTACAAAATGACTATATATATATATATATATATATATATATGTATGTGTGTGTGTGTATATATATGCATATATATATATACGTATGTATATGTGTGTACATATATATATATATATATATATATAT
>JACYFF010002017.1:77999763-78011590 GCA_017589665.1 Selenicereus undatus | reverse complement strand
CCCCCCCCCCCCCCCCCCCAACAGTTAGAATATTTTAGCCTTACCAAGCCTTTGAAGATAATCAGGATAGTCCATGAGAAAATCTCTAATGCTTGTCATATTTGGTGCAGATGGCCAGATGGGATGAGATTCTATCCCTTCCAGTGCAGAGTCCTTCAACCCTGGAGTTTTGTGCTTCTGATCTTGTTTGGTCCAAGGTAGAAGGTTGGCGGGACAAACTAGATAGAGTTGCTCTTATTCCATTTGCTAGAGTAGATGATTTTGTCAGGGGTGAATCATCAAATAAAGACTGTCCAACTAGATTTCATGTCGAGGCAAGGAGGAGACGGCGTCTAAAGGCACCATACAAGGTCAAAGTTGATGGAATTCTTGAGTATATCTTGTAAGTTTTGTTTAACTAGTTCTCTGTCCTAGTTTTTTTTTTTTTTTTTGGGTGGATAAGCTTGATTCAGCGAGATGATTAATTTCTACAAAATTTCAAACCTTCAGATCATCAAACAGGCATCCTAGTTAAGAAAATATGTGGCGGAATAATTCAAATATAATATAGCAAGAATAATATTCCTCTGTTGTAGTAAACATTGACTGCTGTCTAAACAATGGTTAAGTATTGGTTGTTCCTTGAGGATCTTTTTCTTTTATTTGCCAGCTTTGTGCATCAATAATGCCGACCAAACTAGGACATCATTGACTTTTCTTGTTTAAACCACGTAAATGTTCGACTATTTGTTTGCTCTAAGCTCTGCCAAAGCTAATATAATGGAAAAAGTTGTTGATAGTCTGTATGGTTTTACTGAGAAGTTGCATTGAACTATTTTATTCTCGAGGTTATACAATGTTTATGAAATGCATTAGTTCTAAAAATTTTCACCTTCCAAAGTCTAAATGCATTTAGAAAATTATTTTATTGATTTGGACTTCATGTCATGCTTTTAAAATTGTAGGTACTGGTGTTCCTTTGGGCCAGATGATCACAGGAAAGGTGGAGTCGTACGCCCAAGTAGAAATACGTACATCCCAAAAAAGAAATCTGCTGGGCGTCCCAATACGAAAAGGGGTTGCACCTGCCACTTCATTGTGAAACGCCTCATTGCTGAGCCTTCTGTTGCACTTGTCATATACAATCAGGATAAGCATGTCGATAAGAGTGGCTTACCTTGCCATGGCCCACAGGACAAGAAGGCTGCTGGAACCCATGCTATGTATGCTCCGTACATCTCCGAGGATCTTCGCCTACGTGTCTACTCTTTGTTATATGTTGGTGTATCTGTGGAGACAATAATGCAGAGACACAATGAATCAGTAGAGAAACAAGGCGGTCCCTGTAACCGTGATGACCTTTTGACACATAGGTATGTGAGGAGACAAGAGAGGAGCATACGTCGATCTAAGTACGAGCTTGATGATGATGATTCTGTTAGCATCAGCATGTGGGTAGAAAACCATCCAACATCGGTTTTCTTTTATGAGGATTTCTCTGAATCCTGTCCATTCACCATTGGGATTCAAACAGAGTGGCAGTTGCAGCAAATGATTCAATTTGGTAAAAGCCTTATGGCTTCTGATTCAAGGTTTGGCACGAACAAGTTTAAGGTTGGTATTGTGCTTCTACTTTATGTTTTTACTCATGTTCTGGTCCTAAATCTTCACTTTATATATTTTTAACTGATTGTAGTCACTGTGTTCTTTTATGTAGTATCCAGTCCACAGCCTCCTTGTGTTCAATTCAGAGAACAAAGCTATTCCAGTAGCTTGGGTAATATCGCCTAGGTTTTCAAGTGGGGATGCATATAGATGGATGAGGGCTCTTTACAACAGGGTTCTAACAAAAGATCCAACGTGGAAGTTGGCCGGATTTATTGTGGATGATCCCTTAGCTGACATTTCAGCGATCAGGTATGGTGCTGGCAAGCGTAGAACATGACTAATATGGAGTTCTGTGATACTGTCTTTGAAAACAGACACTGGTTTTGATGCACAAAGAGCAAGAAAGTGGCACTGTAGACATCTAGCTCATCCTTCTCTCTTCTCTTGCTCTTTGTGTGTTTCGTTCGTGCATCATATTGCCTTTTTCACTGGGCTCATCTGTTGATTCATTTGTCCCAAATAGGTCTATATCTTAACTAACACTAATAGGCGTGCATGGATTCAAGAGAACAATTGGATTTGCATCTGGCTAGGAGTTGCTATATGATTTTTGGGGCACAAATTCATCTTTTACTCTCCTGCTGAAGGAGGCCAAGTGGCCAACAGAATGAATTATACATGTAATCTTCTTTTGAAACAAGGAAAAATATGTACAACTAATGTGAGCTGTCTACTTTAGGATCTGAAGTCGGTGCTCTCAGTTGCCCTAGCTTTGTCTCCCATGACCATCCATTCTTTACGGTCGGCAGTGTGTGTGTGCATATATGTGTGCTGTTTTCTGTTTTTAAATAAAGAGCTTGCTGTGTTTGTGATAGCTTAGGCTATGTTTTTTTGTACAATCACTTGCATAGAGTGAATTGTGCATCTTGTTGTTTATCCGTTTGCTGTTTTCTGGGCAGGGATGTATTTGAGTGCTCTGTTCTGATATCTGTGTGGCGTGTCCGTCATGCGTGGCATAAAAACTTGATGAAGAAATGTACTCAAAATGAAGGGCGACTTCAGATGTCAAAACGACTTGGGGAGGCTATGTCAGAGATCTGCACTGGACAAGGAACTGTGAAATTATTTGACGAGTTCATGAAAGACTTTGTAGATAACTCTGAGTTTGTGGAATACTTCAAAGCTGTCTGGTACCCCAAAATCGGTTAGGCACTTTCTTCTTGATGCAGATTTTGTTCCTTTTTCTGCATTATTTTCTACATTTCATTCACAGTTGTGCAAGCTGCTTATATTCTACGCTTAGCTTTCTTTCTTCTGGACCTTTCATTGATGGATGTAGGACTGTGAAGGTCTCATGCTATCATTTGTCATCCTCTGTTTCCATAAAATGAGAGTTCATAGCAAAATGTCCATTTTAGTCAAAGTTTGACTTCAGAGCATCAGAAACAGAAGTAGTCGTGAACTAATTTTGTATCTGATTTAAGAGTGTATTTTGCCTGTTTGATACTTGAAACACGTTACAATTGCAGGGTCTTGGATCGGTGGTTTACAGACTCTTCCTCTCAGCAGCCTGGAGTCTAGTTCAGCTATAGAATATTATCACCGGCAGATGCACGTTAGAGTGTTAAATGAGACAGATTCCTATGTATATCATCGTGTGGATTGGTTGACTGATAAGCTGGTCACAAAGGTGCACTCGTTTTTTTGGCTTGATGAGTATCCCGGAAAGCATGATTTTACCAGGTACTGGAAAGATGAGTGGGTGAATGGATGTACATCTTTCCAGAGTTCGTTGAAGATTCCCGATTCTGATGTCAGTTTGGAAGATCAATGTGCCAAAGTCATAGACCAAGAAGATCCAGACAAGTTTCATTTGGTATTCAACCTTGGTTCTGAGTTTTCTATATGTGATTGCCTTCAGTCTGAAAGGGGTTTCTTATGCGAGCATGTTTTCAAAGCTAAACAGTTCTATCGCAAAAAAGGGTCTGGTAAACCTTCTCTCAGCTTATCCCAATACAAGAAGGTGTTGATCAAAATGCTTCATTGTCCACCTCATGACTCTCTTATTCGTGATCATGCTGTTTCGCTAGCTGCCTTTCTGCACACACAGATAAATGCATTGACTACTTTAGGCAGCGATAGAAGCACAACAAATGAGATTGGGCCTCACTCAGGCAGCTTACTGTCTGCAGAGGAACACCGGGATGCAGTAGAACAGACTCAGATTCACTCTGCTAATGAATGTGTCTCATCTGGTAATGAGAATGATATTGAACCTGATAACAAGTCACAGGATCAAGAGGTTATTGAAAAACATCCATGTGACGAGAGTGTGCTTCATGAAGAGATGGACATGGACCCGTCATCCATATGCGCCTCCCCATCTGGCTTATTTGCCGTGCATGGAGTCCTACCGGCTGATATTCTGTCAATGAATGGGAATGAGATGCCAAGACATGATTATGGGAACCAAAATGAACACGAACATGAGAGCTCAGGTCAAGGCTCTCATGAACAAATAGTAGATGCAGATCCTCAATCTATTGATGTCCCGCTCTCTATGGATTCAAATGATCCCTGTTCAGTCATGAATCAGCATGACGACAACACTGACACCATTGTAGCCTTTGTAGGGCCGGTCAATTCTGCTGCAGATAAAATCGATCCCGACTTAGATCGGAGTTCAGTACCCTCATCAGAAGCTGAGCTTCCCCCTGCCAAGAAAAGGAAAATCCCTAGTATAGATGATGATGACGACAGAAGGGAAGATTCCAAGAACGATGTTCGCAGGTTAGTAGAAAGTCCCCGTTCTGCTAATGACCTGGCCTTAAGAAACAAACATGGAGGATCAGCAGCCGAAGAGAAGGGAATTGATGAATTGAACGATTATAACAATGAGAGCGCTAGTGAGACTCCCAAACAACCAACAGGGTTGGATGCAGTAGGTAGTTTAATTGAGAAGCCATGTGATGCTGAAACTCAGGTGATGGTACAAGGCGATTAGAGAAGATTAACACTCGATGTAGATTTGCTAATCCAATTCCATGATAAGGTTTCTAGGGGGCCTCTCAAATCTTTCCTCAGGACAGTCAAGAAAAAGGATCCTGACTGGGGGAGAGAAAATGGTACCAGAAGAGAAGATCATGAAGAAATGTTTGCAATGTTTTCCTCACCTTGAGGTATAGGACATTAAATTAAAGTTGAATGACAAAAGAAGGCAGTTTTGGTGCTACATTGTGAATATGAGAACGTAGTTTAGACATGTAAAGTATTTTCAATGTTTTCTTGGCCTCGGTCTATGACACAGACTGGTAATGCTGGGTGGTATTTCTTCCATAAGTTGATTTTAAAAAAGATTTAATTAAATCGGCTAGATTGCTCAACCACGAAATGCACGAATAGGATAACAGTAATATTGAAAGATCTAAATATTATACGAATGTGGATGTCCATTACATATGATGATAGAACTGCTTTTTCATGATGATTTGGTAAAGATGGGTTATTTGAAAATTTCAGTTTTCAAAATATTTATGTGCTTTACAATTGTTTATGGGGTGAGACAGCTTCAGCTTTATGCCTTTATCACTTCAAGGCCCCCCGAACCCCCAAAAAAACATGAAGGAAAACGTTATGATTTATGCTGGGCGTAACATCAAAAAGAAGTGTTATGGGGTGAGAGAGGCTCGAACTCTCGACCTCAGGATAACTCAACTAGCTATGAGACCTACGCGCTAGCCAACTGCGCCACCACCCCATCCTTGTGCAGATGTCTGCACTAATAAAAATATAGGCTGTCTTCCGTTTTAGAGTACAACCAAGCCACCTATAAAATGTGAGTAAGATAAGGAAGCCCATACTTCAATTAGTAACGGGCAGGCAAGTATAAGCTACCAAATTTTGAGTTGCATGAAACATAAAAATCTCAATCTCTTCTATGAGGAAATACATGACACTCCTTCCATGTTCCACCTAATCATTGAAAGACTGTATTGTTTTAGAACTTTAATTCATCAAAGATCCTCCTAAATAACCTTGACAAAATATAAAAAACGAGTAAGATAAAATATGACTTTTTTTAAAAGAAAATGAATCTTTGTCGAGGTCACTTGTACTATTCGTAAGAGCTTCAACCAATATCAGTAATCATACATATGAAACAAGCCACAAAATTACATGTCTCAAGGATTTCTTGAATGTCATTTGGTGAGAGGGGTCCTTTACACTTCACAGTTAGAACAGAGGCTGCACAAAGGCTCGAATTGGGGTAAGCAATAAACTGACCAAAACTTTGCTTGGCATGCGGAATGGTGGACATTGTTTGAAGATTTGACTATCAATTGCACAGTGTAATTGCATGCTGTGCGTTCAGTGTGAGTACCACTCAACAATGTAATTCCATCAAACTCTTCGGCCGAGTAAAAAATCTTAAAATTTGGAGGACTTCAATTTTATGGGATAACATCAAATATACAAGAGGATCAAAAAAGAACCCTCGAAACACAGGTTACCAACTGCCAGACCAGAATTGGCTTTCAGATATCATCTCTTACATGAATGAAGTGAAGAAAGCTATGGTGTCGTTGAGAGCCTCGATAAAACTATCGACATCCTCCTTGGTATTGTAGAAGTACAGGCTTGCCCGAGCACTGGCGTTCATCCCTAGATGACGATGAAGAGGCTGGGCGCAATGATGGCCAGACCTAATGGCCACTCCGTGCTGGGGGAAAAAAGGAGTCAGGACAGTATTCGCTATGTCTAATCTGATCAGATGTGAAATTATAGCATTGTAAGCTTTGAATAGATTCTTTAAATTTGAGGTAGATAGAGAGATAGAACTTGTATAAGGTAGTATGAATACGATCTAACCTACAGAATCTGCAATTACAAGATCAAACGGACAAAACCAATGACTAATGAGCACCAGGAAGTAATTCATACCTGTTGATCAAGGAACGTAGCAATGTCCGTTGGGTGAATGCCCTTCACATTAAACGAACAAATAGCAGCCCGTTGAACAGTCTGAGATGGAGCAGGGCCGTAAATCCGAACTTTAGGAATTGAGGACAGCCTTGCATATAGATAGTCAGCCAACTCCACCTAGAGAAATTTTTATGTTAAGAGGAGTTGCTGCAGAAAGGAACTACGTGTAGCAGACAGGTAAGCTTCTATGCTGCACAACAGTATGGCTCAAAAGTAAGCTATTCACACTCTTTATTCCTCATTAAGTTGGTTTATTGTAATAAAATTAAGGGGGAAAAATCCAGGGCTAATAGCACCGAGATGAGTAGGACTAGCCATTCCCTAATGTCCAATGGGTATCATGTTTGAAGCTCATTCATCATTGGTTCTGAAGATAGCAAGTGTGAAATATTCTGATTCAATAGCATCACTAATCTTCAACTCAACAATACCAGAGTTGGTGAGGAGTTGGAGAGAGTTCCGTTTCTTTATCAAATGAGTCAAATCACTGAGATTCAGAAAAAAGGCCAGAAGCCTGGTCTGTGGGATATGAGAAAGGTCATATTGGTATGCCATTCATCTTCTTTTTTTTTTTAAATCTAAATGCAAAAGGCCAGCTTATACCCATATCTAAGTGTCTATTGTCCAATATGGATCCTTGCGGCTTGGCTTGACGTAAACTCAGACTCCTAAGTAACAGTAACATAGCCAACAGTTAACCGTCTGACTCCAACTTGATCACCAATCTAGACAACATCCTAGCAAATAAATATCGGTAAACATAGATTGCTGAATTCAGTACACTTTCTCTGACAAAGCAGTGTTTGCGTGACATACTTACTCCTGGGTATGAAGCTGCCAAGTTCATAATTAGAGAGTCCACATATATTTTCCATATGTGACAGTGTTTCAATTGATAAAGCCGCAGAGAAATTTAGAATCAACATGAATTCGTGATCAAGCTTAATAAGAGGGCGACATTGAAGATGCACGCTGCAACAAACCTCATACTCATGGATCTTTTGCATGCCGATTCCCGACAGATAATCTATGGCTGCTCCCAACCCAATGGCTTCTCCAATGGCAGGTGTTCCAGCTTCAAACCTGATTCAGAACAGGACAAATATAAACCAGGATAGGGGATAAGAACCAGTATGGCAACTGGCAAGCATTTGATTGAAATATATACTAGCAGGTTTAATTCTTTGATGAGTGCGCAGAGCCATGAAAACCTGAAAATTCTCACTTATAAGGGGAAGTTTTGGGAACCTGGGGAAAAAAAATTAACATGCAATTGGCAGTCCGAAACAAAACACCGTCATACTTGAGAAAAATCTCTAGAAAATAAGAGTCCCAAACATGCGTAGCGATACATGCCATGTACACCCCAACTGTTCACCTTAATTCAAATATCTATGTCGGAGTTCAGACGCTCAGCACTTCAACATGACATGAATACACATGCAACTTTTCCAGAAAATGAGCATATGGGGTACCTGATGCAATAAATGGATCCGATACTTTGTGCCAAGTCCAAGAAACATCGCAGATGTTTTGGACAAGTATAGTGGAAGCCAGCTATACAAGTCTAAGCGCTGCTAAATAATAATTGACTCCAAAAGAAAAACCAACCTGGATGGAGGATCAGCATAGGTGGAGTACTCCAAATAAACATCAGAAATCATTTCCCCCCCACCTGAAAGGGATAATGCATGTCAAATGGTTCCCAGCAAAGCCCTGTCTGCTCTCTCAAACAGCAGTAAACTGATCGCTCAGAATTTATTTTTCTTTTCTTTTTTTTTTAAGCCACAGCTTCTAACAGCTAGTACAGGCATAATGCATTTACTCAATAATCGAAGAAGAATAAACTTGTACCTAAGAAAGGAGGCATGTCAGCTAAGAGCTCGCCTTTGCCGTATAGGAAGCCAATGCCTGTAGGTCCACACATCTGAAGCATTGTTTATTCATTGTAATTTGAAGAATTCTAAACCTTTTCTAAGATAAATAACAGAAGAACCTAACCTTGTGAGAAGAAGCAACAAGGAAATCGACACCAAGGCTTTGAACATCAACTGCCATATGTGGTACACTTTGACAGGCATCTACCAAAACTTTTGCCCCAACACCATGAGCTGAGCGCACTATATCGACAATTGGGAGAGTAGAAGCTGCAAGAACATGATCATAAAATAATAAGAATAAACAATTGGAACGTCAAAACAAGAAATTTTCATTGTTTTCATTGGAATCCAGAATGAGCAGTTCTTAACTCAAAAGAAATCACATTTGGTGAAGTGTAGATACATCGAGCTTATGCTAATTAGACACAGATTGCAAATGAATAAAGTAAGATATTATATTAATTGACATGCCAGTCAATTCGAAGGACTATTACAAAAGAACTATCAAGCCCAGATTAGCGTTGCTTACCAAGTACGTTTGATACATGATGAACGACCACAAGTTTTGCCTTCCTTGACAGCAATTCCAACAATTTCCCAGCATCGGGAACTTCTTCTTCAGTCAAACTCACAAATTGCAAATTTGCACCAGTCTTCTTAGCTACAAATTGCCAAGGAACAATAGCACTATGATGTTCAGCAACAGTGAGAATGATCTGCAAACAAAATTGTGGCAAAGTGAAAATTGAAGATATGATGTTCTAAATCAGAAAAGATTATTGAGTGAGCTCAAAATTGGATTAAACCAACCAAAAAAAGGCTCTATACTTGTTACAACTGGCTATCTGCTGATGCTTAAAGCTTACCAGACTGATGACATACAAACATGAGAATATGGCAGAAATTCTGCTTAGAGCAATATCACACTCAAGCAGGCACACCGGGATTCTGCATGCCTTTTCGTAGTTTTTCCATCATAAAATTTTCCTCTGACTTTGTAATAGGGCAGGTGCAAAAACATGAAGGCCTTTCCATTTTTGTTGTTCAGAAAAAGGAAAAGGAAGCAATTCTATCATTATCACCATAGTGCCTGACAACAATGCAAGGCTGAAAAGTGGTAGGCTTCAGCACGTGTGTGAGTAAACAAATAGAACGTACCTCATCACCAGCTCTTAAATTAGTGAGACCCCAAGAGTAAGCCACTAAATTGATTGCTTCTGTAGCATTTCTAGTGAAAACGATTTCACTAGGCTCTTTGGCGTTGATGAAAGAGGCCACTTTTTTCCTCGCTAGCTCATACTCATCAGTTGCTTTTGCACTGAATTTGCACAATTCAACAAACCATGAGAAAAAATCCCAACACTACAAGGTAGATGCAATCAACTGGAATGGAACTATCTTCAGTTGTTATAAGGAGGTTTTTGAAGAGAAATGTATCAAACAAGCGATCACATTTACATGATCACAATAGCTTTCAGCAAAGTTTGCGCACCTCAAATAGTGTATTCCCCTGTGCACATTCGCGTTGTATTCTTCATAGTACTTCTGCAAAGCCATTAACACTGCTGATGGCTTCTGAGAAGTTGCAGCATTGTCCAAATACACAAGTTTCCTACCATTTACCTCCTGCATCAGAGTGCAAGAATCTCAAATCACACCAAAAGTCCATAACTTTATTATCAGGAATCTCATGAGAACAGAGAGATCAATCCAGAAAATAGTATAATTAGAGCTAGAAAAGACGGCACACTCATTGACAACACATGTGGACTAGTTAAGGCCAAAAAAAAATCCACAAAAGTCACAGATACCACACATAGAAAGATTACTGCTTTCACTTGCTCATCTTTCATAATCCAAACATTTTAAAATGCCCTCCAGGCCTCCACCCCAAAGCTTGGAACCCACCCGCCTGCCCACCCCACCCCCCAAGAATTTTTAAAAACCTGAAAAAAACCCCTCACACTGAAAATTTTAATGTTGCAGTTTTGCAAAATGTTTATCAACTCTCCATCGTTTCCAGAAAACCACACCCTTCTACTGTTCCAAGCTACCCTAAACTTAAAAGGAATGACTCAAAATTCACACATGAAATCATAACAGCGGTATTTCAACATGCAAGAAAATGCAAAAGTCCTAGCAAAAGGTGACAGTTTTGAGTATCAAGTAGCTCATAATAACAGCAACCCAGTTCACTCTTACAAAGGGGGGGGGGGGAACCCTAATCAAATTGGGAGAAGATTTGAAAATTACAGTTACCTGTTGAAGGATAGGGAAATCGGGTCGGGTAAGATGGCCAAGTGAGAGGGATTCGTTACCGGTGACAATCGAATTTGAAGGGGAAGCAGAAGAAGAAAGAGAAGCAGCAAAAAAAGGGCATCTGTGGAACCCAAACCCAATTCTGGAAATGGGTATCCGATAAAACGTTGGGAAATTAGGGTTTACGAAGGAGCTGAGAGAAGTTGGAGGCTTTAGAGCTACACCTATCACCATGGTAGCAGATACTTAGCTTTTGTTTCTTTCTGAAAGCTTCTCAATCTTGCAGCCAAAACTAAACTTGTGCTGTTGAGGTCGAGGCCAATTTGCTTGTTTGCCCAACCTCTGCTTCTGGTTATTGTATTTTAGAGTTTTTTTTTCTTTTTTTGGGGGGTGGGGGGGTGGGTGTTATTTTTTTTTTTTTTTTAAGTCCCTTTGAAGATTATAATGTATTAAAAAATATAAAAAAAATGTATCTAGGGTTAATTTTAAAACCGACTAAATGTGAAGTTAACATATTATAAGGAAAAATTTAGTGTAGTAGAAAGTTGATTTTGTCTTTACTAATCTTGGATCCCAAATTCTAGGAGTTGTATTTTGTTCGATCGCTTCCTGTATGAAAAGTTAGCAAAGGTTATGTAGTAATTTTAAAGATTTGTTCAGATGAGGAGTATCGGGGAGTACTCTCCTTTACTTTTGTTTGGAAGTAAGGAAAGGAGAGGAAGGAACTCTCATTTACTCCTCTTAGCCCTCCATTTTTTACTCTATAAAATGAAGTATAAGAAGAGTAAAGTGAGGTAAGAAGGTAGATCTTATATATTTGCCCCCATAAAATCTAATTATAATATATTTAAATCTATGTGGGAAGGGCGTATATTCTACCAGACAAATGTAAGTCTTTACTCTCCTCAAACTTTCAAACAAAAATAAACAAGTTGCTCTTATTTACTCCTCCTTAATCTTCTCTTACTCCTCTAACTTACTCTCCTCCCAAATGGACCCTAAGAGGAAGTAATCTTACAAGCATATAAGTGTTGATATATTAAAAATTACGTATGTGACAAATACACATATAATATATATATATATATATATATATATATATATATATATATATATAT
>JACYFF010002017.1:77953748-77999626 GCA_017589665.1 Selenicereus undatus | reverse complement strand
GAATGAAAGCCAAACGCGTCAATATATGTATATGCATCTCTCTCACTCTCTATGTGTGTGTGTGTGTGTGTATATATGTATGTTTGTATGTATGTATATATAGATACATATGTGTGTGTGTGTGTGTGTGCATAGCAAATGGGAGTACACAACTCACAAATATATGATATATATTGGTCAAAGTTGGTGATGGATGATTTTGTTGGCTTCTTTGGTCTCATTTCATCATATTTATCTAAACAAATTACTTATTGGGGCCTAGGGTCTTCCGAAAACAATTAATTTCTTTTTGAAAATGAACGAAGCTTGATTTTCCTTTCTAGTGACAATCTTGGTAATATAATTTCATCTACTGGCTACTCATACTCACAAAGTTTTTTGTTTTTGGGTGTGTGAATTAATAATTTCTTGTGCACTACTTCATCCGAAATCTGGATAGTTGAAAAAAGTACATTTGGATTATTTTTTTTTGGAAGTTTGGATTTTATAAACTAAAGCGAAATGCCTATCTAAGCTTCCTCGGTTCCATCTCTCTGGAGTAGTAGATAGTTTATGGTTTTTAGATTTAGGGTCAATCAAAATCTATCTCTCTATAATTTTATAATTTATGGACAAGATTGCTACATCAAACCCCCTCACCCCACCTAGGAGTGGAATTTTCCGAAGTTTCGATTTGGATTTGGATTCTTGTGCACTACACTACATATTCTAACTCTACATCACGTAGCATAGATCAAATAAGCTGACATCAAATTGATTTCTTTTTGAAAATGAAATTAAGTTGATTGACTTTTCTTTCTTGGGATAAGTTGGTGGTATCATTTTCTCTGCTTTCCTCCCCTTTTTCTTACTGATACTCACAAAGTTCTATTTTTTGAGATCAAGTTACTAATTTCTTCATTTTTTTCTTTAAAAATAAATTTTTAATCCAAATATTGTATGCTACACACAAGATTTTTTTTGAAAAAAATCCATTTTTGTAAGCAAAAATAATTCCCCAATAAAATTACTTCCTTACCTACTAAACACAATGCATATGAACCTTAAAAATTAACAAAAAGAAAATAAGTTATAAAATATTGAAAACATCTTCAATCGTATACATAACCAGATTGAGAAAGACAGAAAACCAAAAAGGAAAAATTGGTGAAAAAAATTTATTCGTTACAAATTATATAACTTCCTTCCAAGAGGAAAATAAGGGATAAAAATTTGTTCCTCTCAATTTTTCTTAAAAAAAAAGTTTAATTTTGCCAAATTTGCTTTGTTCTAAACTAACAAAAACTACAGTCTTTCTTTAAAGAGACCATTTGGGTTAAAAAAAAAATCAAACTTTATTTTTGAAATGAGTTTTTTTTATCAAATTTTTTTTTTGAAATAATTAATTAATAGAAAAAAAGCTAACAGGATAATTAGGTGCAGGGATAATGTAAAAGTTCAGGGTGAAAATTTAGAAAATGGGGGGAGAAAAAATAGGGAACGTGAGTGTTCAGTGGAGCATTCAAATAACCGTCAACCGCCACATCCCCCACACTCCCACCCAAAAAAAAAATAAAAAATAAAAAAACTCCAAGATTCAAACCCCTGAAGTAACTGCCGCCCATCAGACACAGAGACACACCAAAAACAGAGTAACATCAGAAACAGAGAGCGAAACAGAGACAGAGAGAGAGAGAAAAAGAGATGGAGGAGAGCAGTAGAAGTAGTAGCAATGGAGGGATGATAAGAAAAGGGCCATGGAAGCCTGAAGAAGACCTAGTCCTTATCAACCATGTCAAGAAATATGGACCCCGTGATTGGAGCTCCATTCGATCCAAAGGCCTTCTTCAACGCACTGGCAAATCGTGCCGCCTCCGTTGGGTCAACAAGCTCCGACCCAACTTGAAGAAGTACTACAACTCACATAAATCATTCTTATCATACCATTCTTATGCCTTATTGCTTTCAATTTCCACTGCATTGTGTCTGTTCATTTTGATGCATGCTGTTTTTGATAGTTTTACTCACTGTAAGTGTCTCGGTTTCACTTATAAGTCTCTGTTTTAGGGTTATCAGGTGATATATTTGTGTTTGTTTTCTAAGTTTGATATACTCAATTGAATGTTGGGTTTTTGATATGGGTTTTTGACAATTGCAAGATACATCAGTGTGTTACATTGAGTTTATTTTTAGTTCTATTTAATGGGAATAGTAGAAAAATATTTCATTTACTTTGTTAAATACAAGACTCCTTGGATGAAAGTCTTTTCCCAACTGACATTTGATGATTTTCAGTTTCTTTTTCTACTTTTGTGGGTGAAAATTGAAGTGGGTATGAGTTTTTCCAAGTCAAATTTGATAGGCATTCATGATGATTTTTCTTTTTTATGTGTGGGGAAAATGGAAGTGGATGCAAGTTTACCGCAGAAGAAGAGAGGATTGTGATAGAACTACAATCACAACTAGGGAACAAATGGGCAACCATAGCCACACATCTACCAGGAAGAACCGACAACGACGTCAAGAATTTCTGGAGTAGCAGGCAAAAGAGGCTTGCTAGGATTCTTCTACATTCTCATTCTCAGTCATCTGCTCTTCCCAACAAATCCCACAAGTCGTCTTCTTCATCTTCTTCTTCAACTGCCACTTTCACTGCCAAAAGAGACCGTTCCGTCTCTCTTCAGGTAATTGGCTTTGTCACAAGGATTTGTTGTTGTTGATCAGTGCAAAAATGTAAGTCAAGAGATGTTATTTAGGGTGTTTTTGTGACTTCCAACTTTTTTTTGTGCACGGAATGAGGGATAATATAATGGGTAAAAAACAGAACATTTTGTATTAGTGTTGTTATGTTCTAATGTCACTTATGGTGATCAATGAAATTTTCAGTAGGTGGGATCAAATTTCTGTGTGTTTTTCATTTTGTTTGAGATTTCTTTTTTTTTTTAAACCTAGTTTTACATTGTCTTAATTCTGAATTTTCAGGCCACAAGGATCAACAGTTGTGCAATGGAGGGAGAGACATGTTCAAAAAGGCAGAGAAGCAGCTCTGCACCCTACCCAGAAACAAGCACTATCCCCAACCCCATGAAAATTCCACCATTTCCAGACCCATTAAACCCAGGTTATTCAGATTTTGAGGCCAACAACCCCATTAACATTGACCCACTTCCCATCAACAACATCAATGATCTACAGATGCAGGAAGTTCCTTTCCCTTCCATTCCCAACCTCCAAACAGATCTTCCATTTCCCCCGGAAACTCAGGAGCTCATAGATAGGCTCGATGCCAGCTTTCTCGAGCCATTTGGGTGCTCATACGAGCCTGCACTGCTTGATGATGGGTTCCGGCTACTGTCCTGTTTGGGAGGAGGAGAAAGCAGCAGCCAGATGGAAGTAAAGGGAGCAAACGACAATCCTATGGCCCCGGATAGCTTCTTTGATGACTTCCCCTCGGACATGTTCGATCAGATTGAACCTTTGCCGAGCCCCTCTGAGTGGTAGGCATAGTAGGATTAACTTGTAGGACTCCCCTGTGGGTGATGGCTAACTTGAAAGACTTCGGTAGTATTATTAGTATTTGGTTAACTCTATGTAAAGAGTGTTGTTCATCTGTTGTTCTAATGTCATAGACTTGCCTCTAATGTTATGGGATGTCTTCTGATTAACGTGATGTTATGCAAATGCAAACTATATCGGATGGGACATCAAAGAATGTTGTGAGGTTATGAATTGAATAAGTCCGATTGCGAAATATCGGACTTGGTTTTATATGCGTTGGGGTGAATTGTTCGAAAATTGGAGCTAGGACTAGTTTTGGCAAATTATATCGGATCTAATGACACTGAATTACCTTACCTGAGCATAATTGGGTCCATCTTTAAGAAGTCACGGATTGGGGTTAGACCGCCGTGTCTAATTATAACTAAAAAAAAGTTAAAGGCACACAATATTTATTCAATCATGTAAGAACAATTTGCTCCTTTTTCTTTACTCAAACCTTCTATAACAATGTTTGCAGGACATGAAAGAGATCATATTGTAAATACATCCAATAATGAACCTGAAGCCTTATCATGCCAAGACTATGTTCAAATCCGAAGTAGACATTGCAGGGCACAATGCATCAGCAGTTCATAGGCTTGGAACACTGGATGTACCCTTCCTTGCCAAAAGAATGAATCTTGCGGCATGAGGATTTGAAAAATTATTCAGAAAACAGAAGGGAACTATAAGAAATGGTGAAACGCCGGTGTTCACCAAGTAAAGATCATAAGCCATCAGATAAGCTGCTATTTGTGTAGTATCGGATACCGGCTTTTTCTGGGACAGTGAGCAACTGAAAGTTTCCAGCACTGAAAGAGTTGTTTTCCCCAAATGTAATGCTCCTTCTTGCATGGGAATAGGCACAATAGTTCACTTCATAAGCTACAGCACCTTTCAAAAATGTCCCAACAGAAACACCAACACCTTCACCTGCATAGCAGAGCAATGTATCAATGGGTGAAGTCAGATATTTCCTTGAGTTATACACCATGTTTGGATATAAATGTGCAACACGTGAAAGCATTCAGACATGAGACTGCCAATAAGCTGAAGTCTAAAATTCGGATTGAACTGCATTACTTCGATTGTAATATCAAAGTGTAGGATGAGGGTCAAGGAGTTAGACTCAACCATTTTTTGAAAATCGTGCAATTTATTCTAAAACGAAGAATCAAGTAGCATTGCATATTCTGATATGGAATTGAGGATACTTGAGCTGAAAGGAAGCATTTGAGCAAATTAGGGAAAACAGACTTGGAAAAGAAAAAAAGAGGCAAGAATGTATTGACAAGCTACCAATATATTTTTCGTTTGGGATGCTTTTTTCTTCTTTTTTTTTGTTTGGGGGGGGGGGGGGGGTAAGGAACAGTACAACGCATTGCAAAATGCAAATAGGGGCAAACTGCAAGAACAATGCTTCCTTCGGCATGTTTGGAAAGATGTTATAGAAAATAGGAGCAATTGATACACATCTATCCCTATGTTGCTCTTACTTCCATTTGCAGCACATGCTACAATTATCAAGTTTTCTGTGATGGTAATGTATTGCTTTTTAAGTTCTGGCATTGCCCTCTCTCAAAAGCGTTACCGCGAAGAAGTGGCATTAAGGAAGTGGAACAGAAAGACACAGAATCAAGAAAGGATACCTGACTAAACAAGACAAAGGATATGTGAGGAAATACACTTACCATGTGTAACAAACAACAAATTTTCTGAAGGGTATTTATCTGCAAGTGCCTGAATGACACGCTCATATCTGCTCCTCGAGGCTAAAACAGTTTCTTCCCATCGTGGCATCTAGGGTTGTTCCAGCAAACAATTTGACGTCAGTGCAAAATATAATTGATAAGAGCATACATGGATATATATTCAGCAATATCATACTCAGCATTCCTCAAGATGGCACAATACCTCAGGGTAAATCCTTTCAGCAGCATGGTCCACAGTTCCAGCTGGTAGCATGGCTTCAAGCTCAGAGATATTGAAACGGAAGTCCCCGTCTGTAGGTGCCAACTCAGGTCTTATTGCTTCTCTGCTCAGCATCTCGCACAGTCCATACTCAATAGATACCTGCAAAGCAGTTGAAGAAAAAAATAACATTATATACTCGATGACTCAGATTTGATATCCACGTATCTAAAGTTACGATTTTAAGACCTTTTTCTGTAGGACTTCATGCTTAAGAACAATTTTAGCATTATCCCGACACTGAAGCCCATCAATAAAGCGAAGCAACAAAGGCAAGGCAGAACCACTTGATAGCAGAACCTTACCTAATACAGCCAATCCCTTATGATCTTTGGACTATGAAGTGTGAAACTTTGAAATTGGATCCCATCAGTCATAATGGATATCATGTTAAGATCTTGGTGGGCAATCAAGATGAGGAATAAACCAACAAATCCTAAAATTAGTTTCTCTGTCTAATTGAATAAATGAGATAACTCTCTGGATCTGGGAGGGCAGAGGGATGTCTAAACGAGTGATAAGTGGAAGGGGAGTAAGAATGGTAGAGGACAAGCAAGTGAAAACAAGTCAACAAAAGAGGATTAGATTAGACAAAGGCAGCAATCCGGAGGGATGCATAGTTGACAAGAAGCAATCATAGGTAAATTCACAAGTGGAGATCTTAGTGGACGGAGTACATAGCTACACTTGCATCACCGCAGAACACCCCCCCCCCCTCCCCCAAAAAAAAAACAAACAAAACAATCAAAAAGAAAGCGAGCAACGACCTGCTTTGTGATCATTTCAACTACCATGCCTTACTGATCACAAGAGGAAGAAGTAGAGCTCCGCTACCCATGATTCAGGCTATAGACAAGTTTCTCCCCCTTTGGTTTTCTAATTCAAATCCAATACTTTCACGACCCAGGCAGAGCACCCTCGTCTATAGTGGCTGTCAGATTAGCTACATTTATTTCTCCTCCAGAGACACCATCCCAGCCAGAAAACCTTGTATATAGAACTTAAATTTGAGAACCTTGAGTGAGAATCAGCTTTCACCCGCAAACACATTTGTGTAAAGAGCAAGATAATGGAACTCCACAACACTAACTGATTTAACATTTAATAATTTCTGCAGCTAAGCATAACAAGGAACAGTGTTGAAGTTAGTTCTACAAGCTTGTTTAAGTGTAGAAAATATAACTATGCTGTAACTGATATAAGCTTTACCGTATGAGCAAAGATAAAAAGAAGTCACTCCGAATAGATGAGCTAACCAAAATAGTCAATAATCTTAGGCAGGACTGGGGAGCATTTTGTTTGGCTTTGGCATTGACGACGACTCATAAGTTGCTCATATCAGTTTCACGGAAAGCCAAGGGTAGCTTTTCCTTTCATAATTTTCTTGACAGAGTCTCACATTATGTTAAGCTGTTATTGCTATAAATGATTCTAATTTCTAAATTAAGTCATACGTTGCCAATAATTGACTTGGCCGCTAATTTGCTAGTATAAGGTTCCAAATAGACGTAGCTGTCAATACGTTGTGAATAAAGCTTTTGTTTGTCTGAATAAAGTTGAGCACTTGGCTTGCCCAATGTTGATTCGCCAAAAAGAATGGGAATGTCAACCTCAAGTAAATCTCAGTTACGAGTATTCATATCCACTGAGACCCTTTGCCTCATCTCACCAACTTAAATCGTAAAATAGGCATTTCCAAGCCTCCCTTGACGAAGCTCATATATCACCTATTCCTTGCATCCCTCGACCAAAAAAACAGAAAGGAAAAAGACACTACAAGAGAAACAGTATAAAAAAGGAAGACAGCTTAGTCAAAATCTCATATACCACATTCCATCGTGGAAGAAGAGTTTTGTTCTAAAGAACTTGCAATGACATAATATAGCTAAAAGGTGATGCAAACTTTTGACTGCTACTTCTAACATAATCCCTACACTATTCATGCCAATGAAACAGCAGGAAAATAACAGCCTAACCTCACACTCAATGCAAGGTATAAACACACAAGAAGCAAAGGTCACAACAAAAGAAAGAACAGACAAACAAACAGAATGCCCAATCAAAAAGCACTTAGAAAACCCAATACCAAAAATGATGAGAACAATTCCTAACAGTTATTTTTGAGCATGTCTTAATTAAGACCATCTCACAAATAACTCCCCACAGAACACAATCATCAGCATTAATTATTTCCAAATTCAAGAACCATTAATCAAACATCAATTCATACAATCGATCAAACTAAGCCCATGTTATCAATCAAACACCCAAAAGTCAATACTTTTGACAAAATTCATTAAAAATTCACCTTGATTTTAGATGGGTCAATTGGAACTGAACCTCCGGTGGGTTTATCGTCGTCGACGGTGGCGCAGAGGGCGGAGACAACCTCAGAAGCAGTCTGAACGCAGCGGAGGAAGGGGGAGACAAAAACCCGATGAATCGGAAACCCCAATTGGCGGCGGATCTCACGGCCGGTGCGGAAGGCTCTGGAGAGTCCGGCGTCGATGAGTGGCGGATCCCACCGCCGCTCCGCCGTCCTGACCCACGAAGGGTCGAAGTTGTCCCGACGATCACCGTGCCTCATCACAATCACATTCTGATCAAACCCAGAACTCATTCTTGATCTCTGAGAAGACGAAGATGATTAATGGGTGTTGTGATTCGTGATTTTGACGAAGTGGGCACTGATCAATTGCGGGGGAAAATGGGGTTTTTGAAGGAGTAGTTGGAAAATGACAACGGAAGGAAGTGGGGAAGAAAGAGTTAGTCTACTATGTCTATGGCTGTGGTTGCCTACTACTTCGAACGCCAAATTGGAAGCTTTTTATTTGGCATGATTGTTAAATCCAACGTCAGATGAATGATTAGGTTTGGTTGTGCTCCAAATATTAAAATCAATCGCCAATTTCCATGTTCATTCATGATCATCATATCTCCATTTTCAGGGTTTACTCGTCAATTTCGGTTCTGTAAAAACATCTCCCCAGTGAGTAGTTAGAGACTTTGAGACACTTACACTGATTCCAATATATATATTTTGATGGGATATTTCCATGGGATGCAGAAATCTAGAAATAAGTTTTTTGATAATTGTTTGTCACCAGCTCTTAGTAACAGTCGTATTTGATAATTAGTTGATAGTTATTAGCTGTTAATTAATTGTTTTAATTATTAACTGTTTAACGTAACTAATTGCATTAACTGTTTCTGAAAAAAAATATTTGATAAAATTAGTTGTTTTTAACATGACTAGTTGGTAAAACTCCACCATAGCACAATAATATATGGAAATTTATTTCATAATTACATTATTTTTTAACAATACAATTGTTTTTATTGCATAACTTTTTTCACCGTGAATTATGAATTATGAATTGTAACTTATGAAATATATAGAATTACAATTATATCTTCACCAAAATTTGATATCTATTATGACAATTATTTTTTAACGTTAACTTAATGTCTTTTTTAGTAATAATTGAAATCTATATGCCATAATAATAATTAGAACAGTGTATATCTGAAAAGACTAATTAACATATATTATTTGTTAAATAGAAGAAAATATTTAAATTAAATTCATCAACTTCTTAGATACAAATCCTCAATGATGACCACCTTTTTTGAGTTGTTGAGTTGAAGGAAGAAGCAGATCGGATGGAGAAGAGAAAGAAGGTATAATACGCAAAATAAACAAATGAGTATCTTATTAGCAAAACAGTAGGATTTTTGTTTTTAATATTATTGAATGTAATTTTGGTTAAAAAAAAAGAGGGTAATATGGTAATTTTAATATTAAATAGTAAAAAGCATATGGAAAAAGCTTATCCAAATAGATTTTTACAAATTGACTTTTGGGGTATAAAAAGTTAATACAAATGTCCTATTTAGCAATCACCTATTAATTGTTAGTAATAATTCAAATATATAGCAATAATTAGACAATTCAAATATATGGCAATATTGCCATATATTAGACGATTTCAATATATACAATAAGTTGTAAATAATAATTTGATTCATATTACTCTTTATAAAAAGTCACTCGTCAACATTGATCTCAGCCAACCTAATACTGTAACATTTACTAGTTACACAAAACAACTATACACTTTTGGACCCATCTCTATTCCTAGTCGACCTTTGTCTCCTAACATGGCGTTGGCATGGCATTTGTGCTGAGGACCTGGTTTTTTCCTTACTCTTTCCAAGAACCTACCAAAAGGAGCAAACTCATTTTGTCTGATATTGCACATGAATTCGTACATTTGAATTTTATGAGCAGCCAAGATCAATGCAACAAGTCATGTCCTCGTTTTGCTTGGCCACATTTTGTATTTATTTATCTATTCATCTAGTTGCGTGTTTATTTCCAACTTGAATACTTAATACAACAGTAACAACAATAATAATAACACATATCAATACGAGTCTCATTTTCGCAGTGTTTGAGGAGATCCAGATATATGTAGCCTTACTTCTACCAATATAAATACTCGTAGAGGTGCCGTTTTCATTTATTTTTAACCTGATATTGAAGATAAAGCATATATATTCAAAACAAAATAGTACCCTTCAATCTATGTTTCGCCCAAGTGACCAACCTTTCAATTTGAGAGGTTTGTGAGTAAGATGATTAAGTAGTGAGAACGATACTTTTTAATCTTGATATTTGTTTTGATGCAATCTTCTTGCTGCTCTAGGCCCTATTCGGCAAAATTAGCGGTTCAAGTAGCGGATAACGGTTCAGGTAGCGGACAGCTATTTAAGTAGCGGATAGCGTTTCTAATTTAGCCGTTAACGGATAGCTGTTTAGATGAGCAGTTGAAATAAATGTGTTTGGTAAATTTAGCTGTTGGGTTAACTGATTAATGTAAATTGACATAAAAGGACATAGATAATTTCCAAAGATAAAACTTCCAAATGATATTTTTTGGCCAAAAAATATGAAACACTACTTTTGAATGCAAAACGTTAATACTATTAGCTTTTCATAAACGCTGCTTAAAATGCTAAACGCTACTTGAAATGTTACTCAAAACACTATGTTACCTAGGGATGTTCATTAAGTGGTCAAGGTTCGGACTGGACCGAAGACCGGACTGGCCTGGACCGGACCGAGGCTTTTCGGTCCGGTCGTTGGTCCTTTCTTTTCCTGTTTTCGGTCTTCGGTCCAGTCCTGTCCTGGACTGGGTGGACCGGCTCGTGGACCGGATCGACCGGGTTTCTTTTTTTTTTTACATTTCCGGCTAAATCTCTGCAAAACATTTCGAGGCTTCGAGCGACAATCTGCTAATCTGCTTCTAGTTCTACTCCTCATCCTTCTCATCCGTTCCCTTCTCTTCTGCTGCCCTTCTCGATTCTCGGTGCTCAACGCTCGCTGGCCGGCGGCAGCTGCAGTGAGGCGGTTCCCTTCCCATCTCCTTCTTCCTTGGCTCCTTATTGCCTTGCTGGACAGACTGCTTTTGGCCTTCTTCTCGCTCACTCGCGCTCATCTGCTGTCTTATGCTCTTCTTCTACTTCTGAATCCTGATCTTCTCTCGGTCTTTGTTCAGTTGGTGGAGGTAAGCTTCAGCTTCATGTTTGGATTCGTTGGTTGTGTTAGTTAGGGTTTTAAACTTTTAATTTGCTTTTTTAGGGTTTTCCGATTTTATGAATTTGTTCTAGGGTTTTGTGAATTTGATTTGGTTAGTGGCTTCTAGCAGCGTATCCCTATATCTATCTTCGTTCTTCCTTCGTTTGTGATTCAGTGTCGTAAGTTGCTGGGAGCCATGGCTGCCAATTTCTGGGCCTCTTCTCACTGGTAAATAATTTAGGGGTTTCTCCTTCCCAGTTTCAATTCGTTGCTCTTCTTTTGACTGGTTTAATTTGAACGGGGTTGCTTTTCTTGTAGTAAACAATTGATGGACCCAGAAGAGGTAGATGTTGTTCAGCCAATTAACAGAAAATGAGGGATCACTCTTGAAGATTTCAAGCTCATCAAGATGCAAATGTCCAATTGTACCCCCCTCTCTCTCTCTTGCTGAAGATGATTGTTTTAGCTTTAATGCCTTGTTTAAGCTCCTTGTTGAAGAGCTTTCATGATGCCTTTCTGATAGAATGTTGAATTCTTGCCAAGACTGCATTTCTTTTGTTTTTTTCCATGTGGATATCTGTTGAAGATTTCAAACTCATCAAGATGCAAATGTCTGGAGTCGGTCCGGTCTGGTCTGGGTTCTGACCGGTTTGGTCCAGTCCAGAACTGACTCCAGACCGGTCCGGTCCAAGGTCCAAGGTCTGGCAAATTTTCGATCCTTGATCCAGCCGGTCCGATTTGGCCCGGGACCGATGAACACCCCTAATGTTACTGAACACTAAAAATTACCTAATGAGTCTATTGACTTAGTCAAAACTTCAAACGCTACCCAAAACGCTGTTGCCGAACACGTCCCTAATCACAAATGTTGCTTAGTAACATGTGTAAATGTGCCACAAATATTTGATCACCAACTCACTATCGTCACAAACATGATGTTATTTTATCCATCAAAACTTGCATTTTTGTATAACCCAATTCAAATTTTGTATAGCTAATTATATTTTTAATATTTAAAAATTATTAGAAAAATACATTTCATAAAACTTCAAAACTTATAATACAATCCTAAAAATTATTAACCTTAACCCTTAGTTAACTATAGTATAGAATATTAAGTAGGTAGCCCATCATTAAAATCTATCACCCAATTCCACCTACTTTACTTGATTAACCTCTTACAATTAGAAGGTCAAATCCACCTGCTGTGCTCGATTTTGATGCTGAAAGCAACTTCTTTTCCGGTGCTTTGAAGCTGAAGTAATGTTTAATGTTACTTCTAAACTTTCTACTAAAAAATTTGATAATCATCTTGTTACCTTGGTTAGAATAATATATTGGTGAATTGTTAAATACGAGTTTTCATATGCAGATTATTGTTTAATTAGACAGTGTTATAAAAAGCAAAAAGTGTTGATATATTACGACTTATTAAAATTCAAAGCACTTTCAGATTGAGAAGACGGGATACATATGAAAAGAACTTGATTAGAAGCACCTGGTTCGGCTTATTTATCTTATCAGTTATCACTTTAAGTAGATACATGAATAGATGAATAATGAATTATACAAATTATAACATAGTCCTTAAACTACCTTGTAAGATAGCCCCACAAACACAATCCTTGTTCTTTTTTTAAAGTTCAAAATATTCCTATTTCTGTTGGTCTCGATGTTTAAAAAATATGACATCTTCATGTATTATCGGATTATAATCTCAATATTATGAGACATTTGTTATCTATTACACATATATTCAGCATATAATATTTTAAAATTTTTGTAAAGTCAATCATCTATATTTTTAAAATAAAATTAAATAAGTAATTACTTAACAATTCAAATATTGAATGTGAAATCCTATTGACATCAATTTTTGCCACTCCTTAACATGAGATGCAAGATTATAAACCCCCCCCCCCCCCCCGGGAAAAAAAACCGTTTGATTGTCCAATGAAAAACGTCTCTCAAACGCGTTTTGCCGTACCTAGTAGGCTAGTACACGCCCAACCTGATAAAGCAGTAGCATATATGCATATAAAAGGAAAATACGCAGCGATTTTCTTATCCTCTCAAACCCTCACTCCAAACCCAAAACTGCGAATCCACCAGGGAGAAGACCGCCTTCTCTCCCCTCTTCCCTCCATCTCTCTCCCTCTCTCTCTCTCTCCTCCAGTCGGTGAGTTTCTTCCTAGTTTGTTTGTTCGGCGAGTTGCAGAGATTTGAACTTCCTTCTTCATATGCGTGTTGAATCTTCGATAATTATTCAATTTTAGCTACTTGCATGTGTAAGCTGAGATCTTGCTTGATTACTTTCTTTTGGATTTTTGTTTTGTGTTGTTGCAAATTGCTGGTTTCGAAGTTTTTTTGTTCTTGGCATTTGATGATCAATCGATTAGGGTTTGTACAGTGTGGTTACTTTTGTGTAATTTACTAGCCTTTACTAATTCGATTGATATCTGTGTTTTTGGTTGTTGGAAATTGGTGAATTATTGTTTTACTAGTTTTGATCGAGGCGTGGTTCGTTTGTAATTGTTTTATTCTTGTTCTATGGGAAGCTGTAAGTGACGGGGCTTGAAAAGTTTATAGAAGTAGGAGGGTTAACAATATGGCGTCGTATTGTTCGACCCTAGATTGCTTGTTGTGGAGTGGAGGAGATTGGGTTCGCAGTATAGGTTGCTACTCAGTGGATTTAGGCACAAATTCATGGCGCAAATTTCAGGGAGGGATTCAATCCGGAGAAATGAAGAACCTGTTAAACAGAATATGTGAAAAGCAGCTGTTAGAGTGTCAGGAGAGGTTGTGAGAGTAAAAGACGTTTTGTGGGCTTGGTTCAAGACTGAATGTTCTCCCCTTTTTTAATTTATTGTGGGTGAGATGACCCATTTATGGACCTCATATTTCATGGGAACAGAGGCATGGGATGTTGGGAAGATGCTTGATGCCTTTTGAACCCAATTATCCGATGTGGAAGGTGGACTTTCTCTCATCAGACTATCCCTTGATCGGTGACTCGTTATGCAATTAGTCAAGCTTGAGTACCTACGTGCTTTAGACACTGAATAAACAAATGTGTGGTCACTAACAAACTCATAACTAGCTCAAAACAGAGTCATTTTCAAACTAACAGCTGCTGATATCGTAGCTGCTGATGTTTGTGTACCTTCATGAACACTTTGTGCTCTTATGATGGTTTTTCAAAGCCTTTCTAATGGCCGTATAATTGTCACAAATCAGTTGTCTCATCAGACTGGTCTAAAGCCCCCAGCACTCATCAGACCTCAGTTCAGGACCTCATCAGACCCATCATTCTCCCCATGATCGGTGACTGATTACGATGATTTTTCAAAGCCTTTCTAACGGGTATACGGGGTGAACCTTCCTCCCAATGCCCTACATAGTGCATTCAAATGCCGACTGCTTAATGCATGACGTGACGTTGCATTATTAATGCGTTGTTTCTCGTGCTTGGTTCCTGATATTTGTGATTGTGGATAAAGGCTTGCCTTCTGCTGTAGTGATAATTTTCCTGTATTCTTGTTTAGTTGTGCTGCTGAGTGCAGTGGAGAGACTTAACCATGTTTGGGCGTGCTCCAAGGAGAAGTGACAACAGCAAATACTATGACGTCCTTGGTGTCTCAAAAACTGCCACCCAAGATGAACTTAAGAAGGCATACAGGAAAGCAGCAATAAAAAACCATCCAGATAAGGGTGGAGATCCAGAGAAGGTAATCGACTTTATTCTCTTTTTACATGTATGCTACTCTGCAAGTTTGCTATACTGCAATAATTCTTCGAAATTAGTGCTGCTGAAGTGTTGATTCATGTGGAATAAACATCAGATTCTTGGGAACTTCTACAATTTCTTATAGAGTTTTTATGGTAACCCATGGTAAATTGTTGTATGAATTATGAAGTATGAATCATGCTGCTGTGGAATACTTTGGCCCTATTTGGCAAACAGTTGTTAGCTGTTAGTTGTTTGTATTAGCTGTTTGAATTAGCTATTTGTTGGGAAACTGTTTGATAAAATTAGTTGTTTCTGATAAAGTTGTGAAATAAAAAGCTAATTCTTCAAAAAGCTCTTCCAATAAGCTTCTAAAATTAGTTTTGTCAAATTAGCTTTTTGAACCCAAAAAGCTCTTCTAAAAACTTGTTTCACCAAACAGTCAGATTAGTTTATTTACTTGGTCAAACAGATAATTTTGATCAAGAAAGCTCTTTTTGGCAAAAAAGTTCTTCAAAAAGCTCTTTGTCAAACACCCCCTTTATCAACTTATACTCCACTGTAAATAATTCTTGGAATTTATTGCTACTGTGGTGTTGGTTCATGCACCATGAACTGCAGGCTTTACGATATTTACCAATTTCTTGTAGTATTCGTATTGTTTTACTTACATTTTGTTATGGATGAGAACAGAATACAAAGTTTGCCTGTATTTTTCACATTACCATCCATGTTTGTTTGTTCAGCCCCCCCCCCCCCCAAGCCCCAGTTGTGCAGCAAGCATCAATTTACAGAATTTGCTCTTGATGTAATATCTTTGGTGAGATTGGAATCCCTGTAGATTTGATGCAGGTTGTTTCGGAGAAGTCGGGCGGTTAACTGAAAATTTTAGAAATTATGGTGGTTTTGTTGATAAATGATAATAGGAAAAGCCATTGATAATTTCAAGAAAAAAAACCCTAGAAAGCCATTTATATTGGCCACATTCGGCAAACAACTGTTAGCTGTTAGCTGGTGGCTGTTTGAATTAGCTGTTCTAGAAAAAATGTTTAGAAAACTAGTTGTTTCTAAAAAAGTTTGGTAGAATTTCATGTATGCCCTTATCTGTAAATTAATTTTTATTGGCATTTGGTATGATTTCTCCAAATTTTGGGACGAATATGTTATTTTCACAAAAAGCTCTTCCGAAAAGGATAATGAGAATAGCTTTTTCAAAAATAACTTTTTGGGACAAAACATCAGTTCCAAACATCTGTTTGCCAAACAGCCTTTGGCCGTTTGACTTGGTCAAGACTACTAAAATTCTTCCAAATGGATATTTTTGTTCAAGCAACTATTGCTGGCAAACGCCCCCATTGGCTTTATGTTGCAGTTTTCTTAGCTTCTTTTATGAATTTTTTTGGATTGACTTGCTACCCTGTTTGACTATTGGAGCAGTTCAAGGAACTTGCTCAAGCTTATGAAGTTCTTAGTGACCCTGAGAAGAGAAAAATCTATGATCAATATGGAGAAGATGCTCTCAAGGAGGGAATGGGAGGCGGTGGTCCTGCTCATAATCCATTTGATATATTTGAGCAATTCTTTAATCCAGGAGCTTTCGGAGGTGAGCAACTTATGGAGTTCATTTTGTTATTTAACTTTTACTAGGGTCTTTCTTTCTTTCCTGCTCTTCTCTAACAGTTTGGCGTCCTATGTTGACATTTCATGTCCCCCCCCCCCCAAAAAAGATATGCAGGAATGAAAAAGTTAGTTGAGATAAATTGCTAAAATACTTTTGTTTTATGGTCCCTAGGTGGCGGGAGCTCAAGATTTAGCCGGCAAAAGCAGGGCGAAGACGTGATCCATACTTTAAAGGTTTCCTTGGAGGACTTGTACAATGGAACAACTAAGAAGCTGTCACTCTCTAGGAATATTTTATGTCCTAAATGTAAAGGGTATGCAATGCTGATTAAGAAAAGAGTAATCATTTCTGCATGAGAGATGAGGAAAACACTTGTTGCGAGCAGCTATGTTTTTTTATTGCAACTAGCAGTCAACACCTATTCTTATGTAGGATATGGTATGTTGCAGGAAAGGATCAAAAAGTGGTACATCTAGCCGGTGTCATGGTTGTCAAGGTTCAGGGATAAAGATTACAACTAGGCAGATTGGGCTCGGCATGATTCAGCAGATGCAGCATGTTTGCCCACAATGTAGAGGTTCAGGTATTTGTTCAAATATTCTCTAAAAATCGCCTTTTTTCACTGTAGTTTTGGTGGATTTTTGTCTTTATTGTGGAACTTTTTTATAAAAAAAAAATGCTATGCAGGTGAGGTCATCAGTGAAAGGGATAAATGCCCACAGTGCAAGGGCAGCAAAGTTTCTGCAGAGAAAAGAGTACTGGAGGTGCATGTGGAAAAGGGGATGCAGCATGGTCAGAAAATAGTGTTCGAGGGGCAAGCTGATGAGGCGGTAAGTGCATGAAAATCTAAGTTAAAGTGTGAGCTTATCAGTAAAACATGTTGAATAACTGTCTTTGCTGTTATTCTTGGAGGTAAATGTCTACTGTGAGTGACTGACCAGTGTTGAATGCTGTATTTTCATTCAAAATTGTTGGGGATTATTGATGTTAATTTGGACCACTTATCACTCAGAAGAGCATTGCAGTTGTTATGAATTTACAACGGGCAAAATCTTGCTGCTTTGCTAACCTGAATTTGTCCCACACAAAGACACTTTTCAATATTATCATGAATCTTTGTTTAAATTTTATGCATGGACATAAAGGGGTATCTGTCTTTGATTGTTGAAACCCAGTTTGACCTAACTAATTTGTTGAACATGAAATAAGCCCCTTTGCCCAGAAAGGAGTTTTCTTGAATGATGAATATACTATATAGTCAAATTTGTCCAACTTCGTCTGAAATCTCAATTGCTTTTCGCCCCAATCATGATGAATCAACAATAGTGGTAGAGACATCATCGCTGGGATTTGGATGATCTACAACTTTGTTTGGGTTCACTGCTAAAAATACTTTCAATCTTTATGCAGCCTGATACAAGTACTGGGGACATAATTTTCGTGTTGGAACAAAAGGAGCACCCGAAATTCAAGCGAAAGTTTGACGATCTCTATGTGGAGCACAAGCTGAGCTTGACTGAGGCTCTCTGTGGATTCCAGTTTGTCTTAACACACCTTGATGGCCGACAACTCCTGATCAAATCAAATCCAGGGGAGATCATCAAGCCTGATCAATACAAGGCAATCAATGATGAGGGCATGCCCCATCACCAGAGGCCATTCATGAAGGGTCGATTGTATATTCACTTTGATGTGGAATTTCCCGAGTCTCTTCCCTTGGAAAGGTCCCGTGCCTTGGGGAAGATATTGCCTTCAAAGCCTGGGAAGCAGGTATCGGAAATGGAGTTAGATGAGTGTGAGGAGACCACCCTTCATGATGTGAACATGGAGGAAGAGATGAGACGCAAAAAACAGCAGCGGAACCAGAGGTCGTATTATGACAATGATGACGACGATGATGATGAGGGGCCCTCAATGCCTCGTGTTCAGTGCGCTCAGCAGTGATTTTCTCAGGGATTGTGGTTGGTCGGAGGATGTGGTACTGCTTATATAGATGATTTTATATAATTTGATGTACGGGAGGTTATTTAGCCATTTCTTGATTGGGCTTGTCTGTTCTGTTAGAATTGAACTCAGTTATGTTTATTTCGTTTGTTGTCTGGCTTGTTTATTATGGGTCTTTATAAGCTTTTTGTTATTATAGGATGCGAAAAAGCTTGTAGCTGATGCATCTGAACTTCAAAGATGTAGCAAATAATGGTGAGTGATAACTTGTCACTGCTTGGCTATGCACTTGAGGTGGATTTGCGTGTGGCTTGAAGCTGAACCAATACATTGGAACATGTACAATTTGACGTTCGATCTGGAGACCCTGAGTGCGGGGAAATTTTGGGATGGTATTTGGGGTTCCAAAGTTTTCAGATTCTCGTCTCATAGTGATGCATTGTAGTCGATAGCGCAATATTTGAAAGTTTGTTTTGGCCGAATTGGGTTTATTTAAGATTAGTCGTGGATTGTGAATTTTTTTTATATAAGTTATAAGATAGTCGCGAGACAGATTATGATGAAAACTATTGTACCATGTGTCCATGGATGGTGAAATGCTCAACAGTTAGCTAATAACCATGGATTCAAAATGTGATCGATCCTCGATGAAAGGTTGAAAAGGTTTTTGAGTTAGTTGAACCGCATTTTTGTCGCGATTTTCGGACGATTTTTCTATATTGTGACAGAAATTGCAACCGCAATCAAATCTGTATTTTGAATCCTTACTAGTAACTTGTGTAAGAAAATTGTTATGAAGAAGAAACAAAATTTATCATAATTGCATCAGGAATTTAATCTAGACTATATGCCTCTAGCTTGTCTTTCCTTTCCCTCCATTAGTCCATTGCACCCACCAAAATGAAAGAGAAAAAACAAAGAAAAGAGAGAACTTTGTACCGGTCTCACTAATCACAACTTCATAAAGTGATCCAACATCTTCGTTTGAAAATCATCTATACCTCAAAAAAAAAAAAAGGTCCTGGACAAAACTGACCTTTTCTTCCAGCTCACCTGGTACAATTTATGCATTTCTTACTTCTGTAAAAGGCTCTGGATTTAGTGTTTTTACACACAGCAAGTGCATTTAGTAAAGTATTTCTGTACACAAGCAGTTTCACAACCACTCACATCAAGGTCATAGTTATGGCACTATACTGAATAGCAAACATTCATAGAAAACATACATTTCGCCAAGTCATAATGTATCTTTTTGTTCAACAAAGATTCTCACTCTCTATGTGGCAGCAAAACTAGGACTTTTGCTTCCCAAGCTTCTCAAGCAAAGCTGCCTTCTCCTCATCTGGAAGGGCGTTGAACATGAACACAGACTTGTCACCGATGTCATCCTTCAAACACAAATATGAAATTACCAGTTCAGCAGTGCATATCTTAAGTCGGATCACTGTGAAGACCAAGGTTTTGAGTTTTGACAGTTACAAATACAGGAATAGAAGCAACCAATGTGGTATTTTGTAAGGCCGAAATGAGCACAGACTAACACAGTTGTGGCTCCCCCCCCCCCCCCCTAAAATAAGTTTAGGAAGACTCATTAACATAAAAAAGTTCTAAAGAGAAGTCTTTTGATACGAAGAATAATCGTAGCCCCAGTAGTAAAACTATAAAAGATGTACATGATGCAAAACAAAATAGTAGCTCTAGTAGAAAAGAAATACCTTCATGGGCTGAGTGAATTTTCTTCCAGCAAAAACAATGAAGAGGGCCATCCATAGACCCAGAAGGCTCGATTTAACTCCATCATCAATTACACCTGTCTGTTCCAAATTATTTCAGGCTTGTCCAGCTCCTTCATACTAGAGAAGGGTACAAAAAAGTAGTTAAATATGACGAAGCCGAAATGCATAATAGTACCAGGTGAGCTAGAAGAACAGCGGGTACTATGAAAGTAAGAACCCCAGCTTCTAGCTTCCCATAGCAGAGCCCTGTTTAGCAATCCCCACACAGATAGTAAATGAAAGGATCACTAGAAGAGAACACAATCGTTATCGGCCTAAGGATGAAGGAAAAATGACAAAAGGCGGCATCATCAGGTGGTATGCTCAACGATTACCTTCCTTGAAAACCAGCCCTGTGAGAGCAGCAAAAAGGGGACCAATAAACCAGACAGCAGTTGGATGATCAAGAACATACTGCACCAGGCCTTGACCAGCTGGTTGAGCGAGGGCGACATAGGTGGCTAAAGAGCCAACAACTCCCAAGGCCCAAAGTGCTTGCAGGGTGCGCTTGATTTCAGTCACATAGATGTGTATGAAGTACAGGGAGAGGCCCAGTCCAGCAGCTCCCAATAGATAGAAAACATCAAGGCTTTGCTCGAGGGTTTGCTTTAGAAAAGAGTCGGCAGGCAAAAAGGCTGTGGACCCCGCCACGACAAAGGAGGCAGCAGCCGTTACCAGTCCAGTCCTGTATAAAATCACCTGCAATGTATCAAAAAGTAACATGTAACAATTAAAAACAGTATTCCAAGTTGAAGAAAATTCAAGCTTGTATTGACAATTTGACATAGCGTTGCTATGCAAGATTACCTATGGTATCTAGTTTCATGGGTTCTTAGCGGCAGACAAGGATGCTTCAAAGTCTTAACAGAACTCAAATGTACTTGAACTAATGCAACTATATATCCATTCTCAATACAGAAAGCAAGTGAAGGCTCAAATGTAAGTGCAAAGCATCATTGAGAGTACGGGACAACCCTTCAAATATTGTATTATCATGGGTTCTTAACAGGCTATCAGGCAAGGTTGCTCCAAGTCACCCCAAATAGGAGGGCTAGATTTTACTAAGTATAGAGTACATTGTACACACCCTGGTGGAGGCACTAATAGACAACGACAACAACCCACACTATAAGTCCCATTTTTACAGGGTTTCGAAATATTCAAGTGTAGTCAACTTTATCCCCTATTCACTACATATATTTCTATGAGGTGGGGGCACTAATAATAGTTTGTACAGATAGGCTTAGCAAATACTCTAATTTTTCCAAAGAAAAAAACAAGTCTTGCAAGCTCAAAGTGTGTATACATAGACCTAACAAATACTACCATCGCTACAACATGTCAACCTCTGATTTAAAAAAAAAAAAAAAAACAGAGCTTGGTTATAATTGCATCTCTTCAACAACTTCAATATTGAGCATGACACCCGAAACCCGAATTAAATGACCCGAATCCATACCTGTCCCAAGACGGCTAACCCGTAGTAAACTCGCACCCGAAACTGACGTGACCTGACCCGACCCATGATTACCACGACCATTATTTCAATTGGGACAGAAACTTATTGCAGAATTTCTTTTTTAAAAAAGGACGGGATTAGGAGGGGGAAGAGAGAGAGAGAGACCTCGCGAACATCAGAAGGTTCAACAGTCCAGGGACCATAGACGCCTTGATACACAACAGTAGTCGAGCTTTCGCTTTGAACTTGCTCCATGGCTTTGCATCTTATGCTGATGCTCCCTCTTCTGCGAAATTCAGATTGAAATCCAACTCCATTTTTAACATCGTCAAATCCCAAATTCCTTTTCCTCCTGGATTTGCTTCCAATTCCACCGAATTCAAACTTCAGTTTAACAATCTGAATCTGGGGCCGATGCAAATCACATGATATTACTCCGCTTGCTGCTCCAATCATCATTTCTCTTTCCTTCTTCAGTTGCTCCTCTTCTCTTCACTCATCACCAAAATCTTTTCCTTTTTCTTTTTTTTTGTGTGGCTTTCTTTGCGGTTGAAATTCATTCCCCTGACATTCAGTGCTACTGTCATTGGGCCTAACTTATTTGGGCCCAAGTTTATCGGGTCGGAGTCCATGAGTTATAAACCCACCTCCCAAAGGCTATACTTCTAATGTTGCTTCAAATTCAATAAACGGGCTCAAAGTGTCAATGTTTAATGCAAATTGAATTCATTTTTTGTCTTGGGGATATATATATATATATATATATATATATATATATGAAAGAAAGATAAGACTGACAATTTAAGATGTTTTTCTCTGAAGGCCTCGTCCTAAATTATCCTCAATAAGAATACGGTGAGGTCTCGATGAGGACCCAAATTCCACACACACATATATATATAGTTTGAACGTTGCGGCTATGACACATGTCCTATTAAGCGTTTATTAAGATTTTATTTAAAAATAAAAATTTAAAAAGCGTGCAATTTAGAGTCATTGTAATGAATAATGTCTTTTTAACTATTTCGATAAAAAAAAAGAAACAAAATACACACATGTTAATATTATTATTTCTAAAAATTTAAATACTATTTCTAGAAATATTATACTAAAATTTTAAAATAAATCATACACAACACGAATTTAAAGGCTAATATTAAGATAAAAATGAAAAACAGTAATCATAAAAGTCTCGTATTCCTAGAGGCAGAGGTGCATGTGAACTTAAATGCACCTTCATTAAAAAAAAAACATTTAAAAAATCCACAAAATTCAATAAACATGCTAATTTTTAGAGTTCTCTAATCTACACCAAACTATGGGTCATGTACCTTGTTGTACACACTAACATTGGGTAATCCAAAAAATACATCTGTCGACTTCATACTTATGAGTTCTATTTTCAAAATTAATAATTTATCTCAAAAAAAAGCATTTAATTTAAATAATTAATTTTAAAGTTTATGTGTGTCTAACATGTTAACCTCTAAAGTATTTAATTATTTATATATATATTGAATACCAACTGTACATAGAGGTGGTTATAACTCAGAAAAAAGTTAATATGATGCTCATCAATAAGGTGGTTGAAAATAATCTTCTTTTTTAATGGGCCTACAAGCATCTACTTGTGCCAAAAAAAAAGAATAATATGATAAAGTGAATATGACATATGAAAATATAATAAACTCAATGAAATTTATATAAATTCAATGAAATTCGAGTCTTGTGAATAGAGAAAATCTGTGATAGAAAGACACTACTCCTTATTAGATCAACAGTAGCTCGATTCTAGTGAACTGAAGGATCCAAGGTTTAAAAAAAAAATCTAGAAAATTTATATAAAATATCCAAAATTTTGAAAAAATTTAAAAATTACAAAATAATACAGAAGATTCGATATTCTCAATTGGAAGATCCAATGTGTGCTTAATTAAATCAAGCATCATGTGTATCATGATTGCATAATTTGTCCATATCCCTCCCAACAAATCAAGCCCACATGATTGGAGATTTTCATACATTATTTATATAGTCAATTTATAAATAATAAGTTTGAGATTTTAATTACCAAGTTTTTTTATTTATTGCTTTGAAGTAGTAAGAGAACATTTGATTGTATATTTCAAGGAAGATTCCATTTTAATTTTGATATTTATAGACCTTAACTAAGCCAATAAATATACCTTAATTTCAAGGTGGAAAGGGGGGGGGGGGACTAGTGAAGATGACATCATAACAAGCTTAATTAGCTTTCTAGCTATACATAGTCAAGTAGTTAGAATAATAATTAGTAATAAAACATATATAGGACTTTAGTTAGCTAACTAATGATTGAATGAATAACAATTATATTGGTTTTTAAGGGTGAAAAAATCATATATGTGTTAAGACGCATAAGTAGTTTGACAAATTATCTAGTAACCCTAGGCAAATGGCTTGTACATTTTTTAAAAGTTTATTGTATAGTATATTTATGATATCTGTCAATCAGGTCTAAGCTACCTATCGTGTTCTAGTGATCGTAATTTGTACCTCCTTTGAATTGAAAAAAAGATTGATAATTACTTAGTAGCCACTGGCATGACTAATGTTTGAAATTTAATGCCATGATAACGAATATAATTGAAGCTTAATTGCTTAATTAAGCAGTACAAGGAAGAAGATTACTCTATTGTACGTGAAGCTAAATCCTTAGAATATAGAAACCTCTATCATAACATTAGGGCACAATAAATAGTACAACATTTACCCTTCAAAATTGTTTTCTTCTAGTAGGTATGCATGAGATACATCATATTAGATACTATCACATCTAAATTATTTATAGGATGTCCTTTTTTTCTTTTCTAAAATGGAAATGAGTAGATCCAATTAATTAAAGAGGAAGCAACCCATTAGGTAAATTTACAATCAAACTCTCTTTGGTATTAATGTTAGGTACAAGACCATCTTAATCATATGAGTTATTGATTTCCTCATAAAAGGTAGACACTAGAAACTCTAGCTTATTGTGTCTAAACAATCAAATATTTGGTGGGTCAATAATATGCATTGAAAATATTAATAATGTAATGCATCAAATACAAATGTGGGTCTTTCCAATATTAATATTATGGCAATCAATATGGTTGGATTTATTTGAACCTTGTTCATTAAATAGTGGGACAAGCCAAGTGAGAAGGGTAAAAAAAAATATTTATTTGTTTATATTTTTTAGCAATAAAGTCTAATTACAATATATTCCAATGTTACCTAAACCTTACCATCTTGGTCAAAAGGGTTAATTACTTGTTAAACTAGTTAACTTTGGACTTAATTAAAATTGAATTTAGGTTTAGATTAAGTTATTAAAATTTAATTGTCTTGTCTCTAATTTGTGTTGATTATGATTTTAAATTGTCCAAATAATTTAATTGAACACCTCATTTTCCCCACCACTTCACCCCACTTGTATTCAACTCCACCTACCTTGCATTTCTAATTACATCATCATTCATGATGAAGAAATATAAATAAGTCCCCTCCCTTTCCTTTGTCTCCATGCATTATGATGTCACATAAATATACAAACTAAAACCTCCTTTCCTTCCTATGCTCATTATGGAAGCACATAGCATACAAAGTGAAACCCTAGACATCTTCCTCCATTTCTTCTCTTCTCCTACATCCACCTCCACCTCAGCCACGACCTCCACCCCTTCTTCCTCCGCCTCTTTTTCCTGCGCCTCTACCTCCACCTCCTCGAAAATACTCTATATGAATACCCATCAAAATGCGCTAGATTTGAATAACTGCAACAACAATAGCAGCAGCAGTAATAACTCCCAATATGAGTTGCACTTTCGTGAAATATGCGGAGATCAAGATATAAGTAGTCTTACTTTTATAAAAGGCTTTATCGGTAGAGAGACAGATATGAATTACAGATCCAAAACAGGGTCCAAAGCCATAAAATCGGACCCAAAACTAGCAAAAGAGGCCAAGACCAAGGCCAAGAAATCAAGTGGCAACGATGAAGTAAAGTCAAATGATGATAATAGTACTCATGAAGAGGAGGAAGAAAACAAGCATCCAATGTATAGAGGGGTAAGGAAGAGGAGTTGGGGAAAATGGGTATCAGAAATAAGAGAGCCAAGGAAGAAGTCTAGGATATGGCTTGGGACTTATCCAACGGCTGAGATGGCGGCTCGAGCCCACGACGTGGCGGCTTTAGCCATCAAGGGTGAGGATGCCTTCCTCAATTTTCCAGAGCTTTCTCACTTGCTTCCTCGCCCTGCCTCCACGTGTCCCAAGGACATCCAAGCCGCTGCCGCCAAGGCGGCTGAAGCCGAGCTGAGCAAATTAGCTTCGAGCCAAAGCCAGGATGACGTAAGCACAGCAAGCTCCTCCTCCTCTTCTTCTTCTTCTTCTTCTTCTTCTTCTCATATTAGTACCATTGGGTGGTCAAGCTCGATGGGGCCCACAGGAGAGCCTGATCATGATCATCACGATAAGGATCACGTGAATGAGGATTCTTTGTTTGACTTGCCAGACCTAGTGGTTGACGATGGTAAATATAAGAGAGGAGGAGGGTATTATTGTAATTCAACATGGCAGATGGATGAAGGGAGTCAAGCCATTTTTAGGTTTGATGATCATGAACAGGGGGTTGGTTGTTTCTGGTTGGGTTTGTTAGAGGAAGTTCATGATTAATTAATGGCATCATAATTTAATTAAGTTTAATTACTTCATTCTTTACCCAAAAAAATGCATCTAATAACGGTTGTGTTTTGCAATTGCATTGAATTCTGATAAATAAATATTTTTGTGTCAGTAGCAAATTCAAGAAAATGTAATTTTGAATGTGTTTTATGTATTTAAATCTCTATGGGTAGGAATACCAGTAGAGGTAAGGTTGCCTACAACTGGATCTCCCCAGACCCCGTGAAAGCGGGACCCACACTGAGAGTTTGTTGTTGTTGTTATGTATTTAAATAAAAGAATTTTCCCTAAGAAGGTGTTAACTTATTATTATTTTTCTATAGAATAAGCATCACATGATATGGATGAAACATTTTCATTCAAAAGATCTATTTAGGGCATACTCTTTAAGCATGGCTTGTAATTCTCTTTTTCTGATTTGTATTTCTGGCTATTTGGAGCCTCTATTTGACTGGATCTGAGCTATTGCAGTATACGAAATAATAATTTCCCTCACAATTTTTTCCTCTCATTCACAGCGCTTAAATCTAAAGTTGTACTAATTATAAGGTGCATAAGTTACAAACCACTTGAACTAACAATTTATTTATGGATGACTTAACTAAAATCACAAGTATGATTTACTCATCTCTAAATAAACAATACCTAGAATAATCAGTGCTAGAATTATCTATCGCATTGTTATTGGTTAAGACGAACCCATCTAAAAACTTGCCTCCATGAAATTAGAGTTAGGAAATTCTGACCCGACACGATAACCCGACTCAAATTCGACCTAAAATTATTGAAAGAAACCCGAACTCGATACGAACCGAACTGATTTCGGCCTAAAATCGACACAATTTGATCATTTAGCTCGAAAATTTATTATCTTTCATTTTTGAATAGATTCAAACTATTTAGAAGGGTGACACGAGATTGACCCATTTATTAAATGAATTAACCCAAATCGATCCATATTGTTCAATTCTGCATAAAATCACCCTTGCTAATGATTATTGGTTAGTCTTACGGCGATGAATCCATTTTCAGGCCCTGTACACATTGCCTGCCATACATAAAGTTGGTATATATCCGTACCATCTCCTAGCTAGAGTGTAAGTCTCAATAAGGTATCAGCATTAAACGATATGGATGCCACACAATATGATTAATTAGGACACGACTATTCACTCATGTTTAAATCATTCACATCCACATGGCACATCATAAATGTACCCAACGCCTGTCCGTACTTCGTCTGTACATCCGCACCTGTTTCATGAGCCATTGGTTTTTCATCATCACCCCCAATCTTCTCAATTAAACTGTTTGGGTAGGTTGTTTAAAATTAAGTCCAAGATTGACAGTTCACTAAGGGTTCATTGAGAGCTAGCAAGTAGGGGGCGGTAATGCGGGTGGGTACGGGACGGATTTAACCTTATCTTTATTCATATTTACTTTTTAAATTAATACACACGTTTATATACATACGCAACTGATATTGTAAAGTTATACCCGTATTCATATCCACTGGGTATGACGGATAGCTAGTTTTATTCAAGTAAATATAGATAAAAAAGAATTAAATCTATTTTGTATCGTTGTTCGACATCAAACAGCCAATATGTCACATTAACACAAAGCTTCTAACAATACATCATATTACGTAGAATAAAACTAAGAGTTTGACAATCAAAGTAATAAATTAACACTTGACAGCTACAGTTTATAACAAAATGTTCTACCGAAATCTTGAATACTATACAACTCAAAGCAACTAGCAAAATATCAAAGTACAAGCAACAAACTAAAACTTTAAACAAATAGGTATGAGTTTTATACCTAATGTATTCAGTACCTCAGTCTTCATCACTAAACTAAGATTTCATTGATATTGAGACAGATTTTATGAATTTTAAGCAAATACAGTATTTTTTTGCCAGCGCTCTACTAGCAAGTTGAATTGAAAGCACAGAATTAAGTAGGAAACTAGAACAGGACCATGTGTTCAGATTGAATCTGACCTTTTACTGTAGTAAATTTTCACACAAATTTATAGATGGCAACTGGCAAGTACATTAGATACTATGCAATAATGCAAAGTTGATATGTGTTATAAATAATATGTGAGCTCTAAATGTAAAATAGAGGCGCGTTTTAAAGAAGGTGGGCTCCAAAAAATTTAAATATGACACGCTATGTGTTTGGGCGAAGCAAGTGGAGATTTTTTTTTTTAATAACAAACGATAATTTATTTTTTTTTTGCTTTTGTTCAACCAAAAATACATTAGTTAAGTGGGTTGAATTCATCAATTTCTTTATAGTTATCATTCATAAAGTTGGACAATCCATTATTGTGGCATGGACTATAAATTTCAGTAAGATATATAATTATAAGATAAATCAAAAACACATCTGTTTATTTTGTTTGTCGTTTAAAAAGAGAAAATTTAAAATGAGAGATCTCCACTCCTCTTGAATCAATAGTAATTTGACTTCAGGTAAATAAAAGACTGAACATCACAAACAAAAACAAAAAACAACAAACATTTTTTCGTCGCTTTTTTAATTACCAAAACATTCTTTGACTTAAGCAATGTTGGTAAATGATAACTTTTGTGGTCATTAGAATGCATATTTGTAGTAATTCTACTCACCACTGAAAATAATATTATACAATTGTAAAATACAAATATGTACCCCTAAGAAGGGAGGGAAAAAAAAATATATAAACATACAACTTGAATAAAAATCTTTAAGCATTACATATACTCCTAAGATATTTCCTAGATTCTGATAGCAATTCACTTTTTAAAAATATAATATGATCACAACTATATGCATTATTTCATTAAATAGTTGTATTTCCATCATATAACTGCTCCCTCATCATATTATTAAGGTAATATTTGATTGGATGTAAATAAACATGTAATGTAAACAAATTTATAATTGTGTTTTCATTATCTTATTTGGACGTAAAAAAGTATTATAAATAATAACTATATTGTAATTATAATTGACACAAATTATGTAATCATGATTGCATTACAAGATTGACTATATTATATTACATTCAACTAAACATAACACAGATTACTATACATCAAGCTCCACATAATCATATGATCTACATCAAACACAATGTCACAATGACTTATAACATGAATCACACAAGTACTTGTATGGCCTTGAACATTTTCATCAAATTTTGTGGCAAAAAATGATAAAGCCATCGGAAAGGAAAAGCCGGGAAGAAACGAGAATTAGGACAGACTTCTAATTTTTTTCCCAAAAAAATGGCAGAAGAAGGTTATATAAATATTTTACGATCAATACAGATTGGTTAAAGTGTTTTTAATTAAAAAGAAATAATGAAGACTTCAAAGAAGCAAGTAAAGCAATGCAGGTAAGAGTACAATCAAGCCAGCTTTTCAATGTACTCGAAGCACCTCACAACGATCTCGAGGACCACCATAGGATGCTTCCACGGTTAATATCTGTTTAAAGCACAAATAATCCTCCGACAGTTAAATATGATCACAAAAAAATTGAATATTACATGTGAAGATTTGCTCAGCTCAACTTACTGAATCATTCTTGGAACTGTTTAATCTATCTGTTCAGAACACATTCAGCTGGAAATATTAACCATTGAAAAGCCTCATCCCTCACACACACATAACTAAACAGTCCGTGGATAAGGATACAAAAGCATATATTTGCACCACCTGCCAAAGAAAATTATGGGATACATCTTCATCTTTTCAGATTTAAGGAAAAATTACTGATATAGGAGAGCAAGACCAGCTGAATGAGTTTAGTACATACAACTAAAATTAAGCATACATACATACAATCCCCCGAGATCGTAACTACATATAAATCCCTCAACAGCTAGCAGTAAAAGGTAAGACAGAAGTCCAGGTTCAAACTCATGAAAATAAAAAACTAGAAATGAATGAATCCACCCATTTCAAACAAGAAAGGGGAGGAAATTGATCTTATCTGATAGCCACTTCAACTTGGAGATAAAGAATTAAAGCTTTATTCCGCATTGGACTGGTTGCTTGAGTGCATACATGAAAATTTTCTACAAAAGCTCCAAGGTGCATACACAATCTACAATAATGTGGAACAATAACATATATTTCTTAGCAAGCAACAATTGGAGGCCGTCATAATAAGCTCGAAACAGCTTCTATGAATTGGAAAGGAAAAACATTTAGGTATTGAGTATTAGCATCAATGACTCAAACTGGGCATCAGTCTACACTGAATGGTTCAGATAAAGTAATTTTGAAGAGAAAAACATGGGAAAACGTAGGAAGATTATGGCACCTCTATACATCCAAGTAAAGCTCACTATAAGTGACGGAAATCTCTTTGCAATTTTGTGGTCAAATATGAATATTCTACTTGTCACAGATAAAATACAGGTACTGTCCCACTTTCTTTCCCACCAATTATCCATTTCCATCGTATGGTTACACTAAATGTATGCACCCATCTCTTTGGCTAGGAGGACCACGAAAGAGTCATATTCTATCCAATTTGCAGTGACAAAATTTTGCTTGCAGCTAATTTAGCAAACTACGATCCTCCCATCCCTAAAACATTTCCAGACCTTACCTTTAGATGTATCTGTCCCCCATCCCCCTCAAAAAAAAGGGAGAGAGATAGAGAAAAGATCCAAAGTGGCACACGTTCCTAGAGTACATGCTGACAAGAGCTCATAATGACATGAACTGATACTCAGTTCAGCATTAAATTCCAAAATGAGCTTTTCATTCTATTGACCATGAAGCACAACATAATTCAATCATTGCCCCAGAAGCTCACAAAAAATGGTGAGCTGGCATGTCATGATATGTCACTTGTCCACTATTCAAGTGTAGAAATTTAGGGACCAAATTATTTTCAACCCTACTGATGACGGTGGTAAAGGGCAGGACCACAAGACATCATGGAAGTGAAACACATTTACCACCTCTACTGCAAGAATTATATATTAGACAGAAAACAAAAAGAAAAGACTAGCGCTATCAAAAGCTTACCTTTGTCACTTCACAGATCAGGATCTCCATGACTTTTCATACATTAAGATCGTCCCCAAGCTGTCCTGGCCGTAGGATATCTGAAGCTATCAGAGTGCCACCATACCGGCTTTGGGATAGCACCAATCCGGCAACCTTAAACTTGAAGTCAGGCCAATACATGGACAATGCAGAAGCTGCGTATATGCCCGCTTTGCTATGACCAAGCAGTGTGATACCTTTCTTAGAAACCGAATGTATGTCATCAATGTACTCTCTGAGTTCGCTGGCATTTTCTCAACTGAAGACTGGCATAAAATACATGCTTAGCACAGGAGCTGAAATATATGGGTATGTGCAAATAAGTTCTCTGGGACCAGAAAACTACCTCCTATGGATATTGGCAACATCACAAGTCAGACCCGTCTTTGAAAAAAAGGATTTTGTGCTACGAAAATAGATTGGTCCATGGTCATTGAAAAGGCCTGCCAATGTCAAAACCTTAATGAGATGCACCAATGGTTGACAAGATTCTAATATGGAATGAAAATGAAAGCTCCTGCAAGGCATGGTTTTTCACAAGCTCATTCTACTAACCATCCACATTCACCCAACCTCCAAACCAAAACGGGGAAAAATTGTTATAAATTGTTCCAAGTCTTAGAATTAAATTGTTATAAACATTCGTGCCACAAAGTGGCACTGTAGACATCTAGCTCATTCTTCTCTCCTCTTGCTCTCTGCGCGTGCGCACGTTTTTCATTCATGCGTCATATTGACTTTTTCACTGGGCTCATCTGTTGATTCATTTGTCCCAAATAGGTCTATATCTTAACTAACACTAACAGGCGTGCATGGATTCAAGAGAACAATTGGATTTGCATCTGGCTAGGAGTTGCTATATGATTTTCGGGGCACAAATTCTTCTTTTACTCTCCTGCTGAAGGAGGCCAAGTGGCCAACAGAATGAATCATACATGTAATCTTCTTTTGAAACAAGGAAAAATATGTACAACTAATGTAAGCTGTCTACTTCAGGATCTGAAGTCGGTGCTCTCAGTTGCCCTAGCTTTGTCTCCCATGACCATCCATTCTTTACGGTCAGCAGTGTGATGCGTGGCATAAAAACTTGATGACGAAATGTACTCAAAATGAAGTGCGACTTCAGATGTCAAAACAACTTGGCATAGTTAACACAAGGAAATGAAGATGAGGTGTTCATAGTTGTATAACCCTCCTGCCTGGCTTGCATGGCCATAAAAGAGAGATCTAAATAGTGATACATAAAGTCCAGAGTCCAGATGATGAAAAAGGAAGTAGGGATCACAGGGACATTGTCAGTACTTTTTTTTTTAAGGGGTATCAGACATAGGTACATGCATATATGTGCATAAGCAAATATGAACATATGACAAGAAGAGCCACAGTTAGACAGAAGTACGACATTGTTTTACCGCAGTTGCTAAAGCACGTAAATAAATGCATAATGTCATGTTGTTAGAGTTAAGGAGTTACCTAAGCCTACGTGATTCAGAATACATCTGTCATGTAAAATACGAAGAATAGCAATTAAACGATCTGAAGTTATTAATCCGCAGGTTTCTAAATGGATAGATTCATAGCAGTATGAGTATCTCTGAGTAACCTAGGACTAAAGGATTTACAACACATCTATCATCCAAGACACAAATAACAGAAATCAAACAATGTGATGGCATTGTTAACTTGCAGGTTTTTGTGAACACCATAAGCCAACCACATCTAAAGTGAAAGTCCACTGATTGGTCCATGTACACTTTCCAAGCAACTAGAAAAGTTCCTTTTAGACAACTTTTTGTAGCTTGGATTATAATGGACACAAAAATGAGAGACAAAATTGTCCTCTCTCTTTTTGTGGGGAGTCGTAGGCAGTTAATAGTGATTGGTCTATGACACCCCCAACACCCAAAAATCAGTCCTGCCACTAGTGAAGATGATATCATGATACACACAAGCACAAGCCACACTAGGCGTGAATGCAAAGGGAGGCAATAGAAACAGAACAGAATAACAAGGTAAGGGAAACAATGTTACCTCGGATTCGCCAAAAACCATCTTGGAAGAGTACAATATCCCTTTGCATTTGGCAATCCTTGATATACCCAATAAACATAACATCAGGTTACTTGAAATGCATCAAAGGCATGCATCTAGTAACCACCCTTTCAATAGAGCTTTTCCCGATGCCAAAGCAAGTAGATAACAGCAGACTTCAGAAGATGGGAACCAAGTGAAAGCCAGTTAATCTGGTCATGAAAATTCAGCTTGAGATGGATGACAGATGACATGTTACCCCATTTTGAAAGCTGGGACACAAAAAGCACCTGTATAATATATAGATTTGAAGGCCATCATGGAAAACTTTTCTTCAGTAGCTTCTTATCCCGAATGCCATCATATAAAAGTTCATAAGCATAGTAAGTTATACAGCTCTTCTTCAACAAGTCCTCCACAATGATTTTTGGTGCCGCTATCTCCCTTTTACTAGAGCTGAAAATATCCTCCACAACTTGTGGAACAATACCTTTATGCACCATCAGTTGAATGACACCAACAGCTTCAAGGACCTTGTGTTTCACACAAAGACAATTAATTACCCTTCCACATGTTACTAACGAGGGTACAAACCCCTTTTCCATCGTCTCTAGGAGATACTTGTAGCCAGCATCATCATTCCCTGTTTTACAGAATCCATCTATTAAAACACGGTAAGTGTAACCATCAGGAGAGCAGCCTTTTTCAGGCATCTCACAGAGAAGCCTCTGAGCCATATCTAAACCCAGCTTTTCACAAAATCCATTAATCATAATGTTATACGTAGCTGTCGTGTGTGAAAATCTATATTGTTGATCAATCTTTCTGAAGAGCTGGTAGGCACTATCCAAATCTCCTCTTTTACAATAACCATTAATCAATGTGCCAAAAGTAACAAGATCTGGAGTAAGACCCTTGTATCTAATCTCCCCCAGCAACTCAGAAGCTTCTTCCACCTTCTGAGCTTTGCAGAGGCTGTCTATAAGTATATTGTACGTAACAAGATTCGGAGCGCACCCTTTCTCCACCATTGTTTCAAAAGTTCCCTTTACAGCTTCAAACTTTGCTGCTTTGCAGAGCCCATTCAGCAGTGTATTGTACGTAATAACATCGGGGCTGACACCATGCTCCGACATCTTATCGATAAGTTCAATTGCAGTGTCCAACTTCAATTGTTTGCAGTATCCATCAATTAGTGTATTGAAAGTGAATATATCAGGTAGACATCCTCTAGTTATGGCATCATCCACCAGGTTATTTGCATCAGATAGGCAACCCATCTTGCACAATCCATTAATAACTGTATTGTAGGTCCATATATTTGCGGGGCAACCAGTCCTTGACATGTCATTCATCAGCTGTAATGCTTCAAGTATCAGGCCCTGCTGGGACAAGCCTTTGATTAATGTGTTATAAAGGACATTGTTAGCCTTCAATCCATTCTTCTCAGCCTCATGGAATATAGCCATGGCCCTCTCAACATTACCGTCCTTGCATAAGCCATCAATTAAGGAGCAATAAGTGAACTCATCAGCCACAAAGCCCCTGAAAATTGCATCACGGAGTAACATATCTGCATTTTGTACCATTCCTGATTTGCAATATGCACCAACAAGAGAGTTGTATGTAAAAGCATCTGGTTCAAATCCTTTATTTATCATCTGATGCAGGTATTGCTCGGCTTCAGCAGCGTTAGAGTTCTTGCATAATCCACATATGAGTATGTTGTATGTGACGACATCCGGGGGCAAACCCTCCCGCCTCATGATATCCAGCAAATTATTAGCCTCTTTGAATGAAATTTTCTCACAAAATCCTTCAATGAAAATATTGAATGTAAATAAATTTGGTTGAACACCCCTTTTAAAAACCTTGCCAAAAAGCCTTTTGCATCCTTGGACATCACCCTTCACACAAAATACATGTATCAGCTTGTTAAATGTAGAAGTGTCAGGGCAAATTCCAAGGCTAAGCATCTGATTAAAAAGCTTTAATGCTTCAAGTGTATAATTCTCTTCATAAAGACCCCGAACAAGAGTACAATATGTAACAGCATTGACATCACAACCCAGCAAATGCATGTTCTTAAGAAGTCTTAGAGCGGCATTAAACCTTCCCGTCCTGCAGAACAACTTGATTCTGATCGTATAGGTGTATACATCAGGGACGATTCCCTCATCTTTCAACCGCATGTAAACTTTATGTGCTTGACGGTAGTACTCATGTTCAACCAGAATATTCATAATGGCATTGTAGGACATAACCGATGGTTCACAGCCATAAAAATCCATCCTCTCAAACACATCAATAGCCTCTTGAACCTTCCTTTTCCTTCCATAACTCTTCATTGCCCCAATGTAAACTCCCTCCAACACACCATTATCAATATCAGTCCTCATTTCCATTAGCAAAGACTCCATCTCTTCAAAATTCCCATGCTGACCAAGCTTATCCACCATGCATTTGTAGGTTATCAAATTGTGCTTGAACCCAGGTTCATTCTTTACAGATTTGAATGTTTCAAGTGCCTTCAGAGGGTCTTTGTGATGCTTTATCACAGCGGCTACATGTTTCACTAGTAAAGGCCTACTCATTCCAAAAACCCACAAAGGTAATACAAAATTTCGAACAAACTTAAGAATTTCAATCGATTTACAAAGGTAGAGCCCTAGAATGGACGAGATTGAAACTTAGATTAGACTAATGAATCTGACAAAATGAGGTCCAGAATTCGAAATAGAAGGTTACCTCGAATTAGCCTGAGCCTCGAGAGTGAGTAGGCAACCACTGCAGCACCAGCGCCGCCACCGGCACCGACACTGGACGGTGGTAGGCGACTGAGAAGAGCGCGAAAGGAGGCAGAGACTCTGACCCTCAGAGGAAAGGGGGATAAATTGATCTTTGTTCTTAATTTTTGTTTCTATTTACTTAGAAACTGTACATCCTAGTCATCGAATTGATCTATAGTTAGGAGTATTTTTTTTAAAATTTTCTTAAGTTTTAAAGGTGGGCATTTAACTGAGTATGTGAGATATATAATATCTAAATTACTATGTGAGTGATAAATTAGTTATGATTTATTCTTGCAGTTTTGATTTTGGAATGTAGATTTTATCGAATTTTTTTAATAGGTTGTCAAATGTGTAAGAATTGATGTATGTACAATTTAAATCCAAATGTTTAGTAATAATTTCTAGAAATTTTTAGTACAATTTGTAGTATTCTTACAGGAGTAAATAATTGTCCATAATACGCAAAATAATACCATTATCATTAAAATTTTTGGGTCATAATTCGAAATAAATTGGGCAGCATTGTAGCTAGTTAGATATTTAAGAACTATCTATTTGATTATAATAATAGGGATATTTAACTTTAAAATTTTCATAAAAGATAAGATGGACACACCATTTTGACAATTAACAATTGAATGACTCAATGCATACAATCAACATTGATATGATTTTATAAGCGACATGCCAATCAATTTGAGTTTCACATAGCCTTAAACTTGCAACAATATTTGTATCTTCCATAAGAAACAAAAGAAAACGACATTGTATATGACTGCCTTCTTTTATATATATATATATATATATAAAAGAAGGTAAGTAATACAATCTGGGTGAAGTTGGATATCATAAAGTGGGAGCCAATTGGGGGGGGGGGGGGGCAGAGGAAGGAGAAACGATTCTATCATCGTCTCCTACATAAGTTTTACGTGTTCAATATATTGGCGGCTGTGATACCTGACAATACCACAGCTGCAACTAAGCCGTGTCTATGAGAATATATACATACAGACTCTCCACCCTACCTTAAAAAATGCAAAGGAGAAGAAAGAAAGACATTATACAAAAAATGTAGAGCAAGTCATTCATCTTTCAAGCCAATTTCATTTCTCTTCCTCTGCCCTACTTCTAAGAGCAAAGTTAGAAGAGCTTCACACACCTGTGAAGCATCAGCCTCCGACGGATCATCGTTTACTGATGAATACACCATCCATGCATGGTCGACTTTGCGCTTTGGGCGCACCACAACCGAGCCCGGGACTTCGGCATCACGACAAGTCACGAGACCGTCACTCTTCTCTCCGTACCTTGCCTGAAGCAGCTGGGCACAAGCCGCCATTGCGGCCCCAAGTGGCATCATCACAGGAAGTTTTGCAGCCTGGCCTAGCTCAGCGTGGGCTACATGAGACATTGTTGCTAGAACAGCAGGAGAAATCTTTGCTTCTGTGTGGAATGAAACAACTGGCAGCTCTTTAGGCAAGTGGTGTTTCTTCAAGAACTCCCTCCTCCTCTCATATGTCAAGTCTTCTAAAGCTTGTAGATCACCCTTCAAACACAAAAGCAAAAGCAAAGATCAAGTTTCATTAATATGAAGGTACAGACGTCACAAGCAATAATTCAAGTTTACAGATACAAAAACAGCAGTCTAGTGTGTCTTCCACCAAGATGCAGTTTAGGGAAACCCATGCATAGGGAGGCCATTCCCCGACAAGCAGATTAGAGGCTGTTTCCAAAAGAGATTCAGAAGAATGACGGAAGATACAATGTTTGCATAACAAAGGGAACTAGGAACCACTCAAGCAAATAGCAAATGCTTTCAGCTGCAGTGGCAACAGGCAAATGGAGATATGGTATTCCAAACTACTTTTGGTATAAAGAATACAACTGATGTGGCAACAAGCAAATAGTGATATGGTGTCCCAACCTACTGTTGGCATCAGCAATAACACGGTGCGCTGCGCATGCATACTACCATAGAATGCTTACCACAAATTCGTCCACAAAAAGCATAAACAGTCCAACAATTTAAAATGATTACAATCAACTGGAATATTACATCTTTAAGTTTTGATCAGCTCAGCTACTGCAGCATCCTTGGAAGTGTTTAATCTCTCTTATCAGAATGTATTGAGCTAGAAACAATAACCATTCTATTGCTCTTGATAGTAGAAGCTAATTTTTGTCAGGCGCAATAGTGGCTGTCTTATCTTGTAGTAGCTGATCTGTAGTTCATTTGTCAAACCTCATAACAGTACATACATTTTGTAGCTACACAGACAAGCACACATTTGTAGCACCTGCCGAAGAAAATTATGGGATATATTTTTATCTTCATCATTTCAGCTTAAGGACAAGCTGCTCATACATCTGACAGGAGAACACCACCAGCAGAAAGGTTCCAACACATAGAACAAATATTAAGTGTACATAAAGGAATCCTAACTATATATAATAATATAAATCCCTCAGCAGGCAATAGAAAGCTTAGCCAAAAAGTCATAGTTACGCATTATGAAGATGCAAAGGTAGAACTGAATGAACCCACCCATCCAAACAAACGAGGGGAAGAAATTGATCTTATCTGAAAACCAATTCAGCTGGAGATAAAGAAGAAATAAAGCTTCATTCCACATTCCACAGGTTGCTAGAGCACATAAATGATAAATTTCTACAAAAGCTGGAAGCCACATACATAATCTGCCAAAATGTGGCACAAGAAATATGTTTTCTTAGCAAGTAAAAATTGGAGGCCGTCTCTGGCTCAAAACAGATTCTATGAATTGGAGAGTGAGAGCTTCTCCTAGGCAACTCTAGGAATTCTCAGCCCGAGTGGCTTTTCCTCTCCTGGTCATCCAGGCGGCTTCCGATGACGGAAGAAGGGAAGGGAAACAATGATGATGGAGGCAGCACAGGGAAGATGGTAACGCAGACAAAGCATGTTGTCAAATGGGAAGATGACTCAGATAGCAATGAAAACTTATAATTGGCCTTGTGTCTGGTGGGGAAGCTGTGGACCACGAAAAGATTCAATTCAAACGCGTTCATGAACAAAATTACAAAAATACGGAACCCTAGAAGGGGAGTGGAAGCGAGAGAGATTGGCACAAATCCGTTTTTGTTCCAGTTCTTCCATTGGAAGTATCTAAACAGAGTGGTTGCTGGTGAACCTTGGTTTTTCAATAAAAACGTGGGAGTCCTCAAGCAAGTCGTGGCCGAAGGAGGCCGTCTGAACTTGCAGAAACCATAACCCACACCCTTTTTTGGGTTAGGGTTTATGACTACCCTTTGACTGGAAAAAAAGAAGAGGATACAAGCCATAGCTGAATCAATTGGGACATTTATCAGAGTGGATGAAAGCTGTATCAAGGAGTGGACAAAGTCAATCAGAATAAAGGTTCTAATGGATCTTCGCGAGCCATTCTCAGACGAAATTACACTAGAGAAAGACGGCGGCCACGTAATAACCCTCCCGGTCAAGTACGAGCGGTTGCCGAATATCTGCTATTATTGTGGGCGTGTTGGGCATGTGGAAAGAGACTGTGAACGCAAGGAAGAAGATGAGGGTACATATGGCTTTGGGGAGTGGATGAGGGCCTCCCCTTGGAAAGCTAGCAGAGGAGGGGGAGGGAAAGATGAGGGCTCCTCCAGTGCAGGCCGTCGACTCGTCTTCAGGCCAAACACCGAAAAGAAAATGGAAATGACTTCTAATATCGAACAAATGACGGAGAACTTACTGAAAATTAGCTTTGGGGGGAATGATACAGAGGAGGGATGAGCAAAACTCCAACCAAGCTGCCGGTAGTAAACCTGACGGGGTTAAACGGTTAAAGGGAATGAAACAGTTAATTGTGGAGATGGCGCGAACTGAACCAATCAGGGGCTCAAGAAAAAGGGAACCTGGCACAGATTGAAGAGCAATACTGAGGCAGAACCAGGATGCACTATCAAGGACTTAATGGGCAGTGGAAAGAGGAGCCTTATAGACACAGACATGGCAGATACCGTGGACCTCAAGAAACTGAAACAGGGGACAGAGGCCATACCTGAGGATGGTACCATTGACGCGGTGGCTGCTCCCGCGAATCGCAATGATGGTACTTTCATGGAACTGCCGTGGGCTTGGGAACCCACGAGCAGTTAGAGCCCTAAAAAGGCTTGTAAAAGAAGATCCCGACATACTTTTTCTCTCGGAAACCAAACGTAAGGCGTCAGCAATGGAGAGGATTTGCAGGAGACTTGAGTTTAGTAACAAGCTCTATCGTTGACTGCAGGGGTAAAGGAAGGCATCTTAGCGAAGGTCTTGCTCTTTTTCGGAAAGGTCACATAGAAGTGGAGGGCTTGAGGAGTGACAGTAACCCAAAAACATGGAATCGCGTTGCAAGCTTGAACAATTCTCCTGATCAAAAGCTTGAACAATTCTAATCTCCCTTGGTTATGCTTTGGGGATTTCAATGAGATATTGGTACAAGATGACAACAAGGAGGGCCTCCAAAATCCCAAACCTTGATCGACAGCTTCCAGAAAGTTGTCTTAGAGTGTAACCTCAAGGATATTGGCTTTACAAGCTACCCATACACATGGAGTAACAACCGAGGAGACGGAGAAAATGTGCAGGAGCGGCTTCATTGTTTCCTTGCTAATGAGGCTTGGCTTAATATTTTTCAATGGAACCAGGTTCGACACCTACAAAGGTGGTGATCTGACCACCTCCAAATTATGGTAGAATGCTGTAGCACTGCCCCACCTATGGAGGACAGAGAGGAAAAGAAAGAAACAGATATGGAGTTTTGAGAAAGCATGGTTGCGCAAGCCTGAATGCGAAGATCTTGTTTCGAGATGCTGGACTAGGTGGGGAGGATCAGATTGTTGAATGAAATTAAACTCAATATGTCAGAATATGGGAAAAGAAATCAGCATGTCTAGAACGGGACTGAGAAGGCAGATTGTGGATTTAAAAAATCAACTTGAGAGCTTGATGTGGAGCAGTCACTTGGAGGAGGGGGTAGAACAAATTAGGAGAGTCAATATGAATATTGAAGAGCTTGAGGCCCAGGAAGAAGAGATGTGGGTCCAACAAAGTCGACAAAATTGGTTGGCAGAGGGTGATGAGAACACTGCCTTTTTTTCACCAAAAAGCATCCCAAAGGAAGCGCACCAACACTGTTAGACGCTTGCAAGATGCAAATGAGCACTGGGTGGAGAATGAAGAGGAAATTGAGAAACATTTCCTGAATTATTTCAATGATATTTACAAGTCTAAGGGAGTACAGCAGCTAAACCAAGTTATTGATCTTGTACAGCCAAGGATAAAAATGGAGATGAACCAGAAGCTCATGAGACCCTACACGACTGAAGAGGTTTTGAAGAGGTTTTGACTCCCTTATGCAAAATCCCCCAACTGGCCCAACAAAAGGCCCCACGCCCGACGGTATGCCCGCTTTATTTTTCCAAAACATTATTGGCACATTGTTGGGAAGGATGTGTGACATGCATCCAAATTTGTGCTTGATATTCTAAATGGGGTGACTAATCCGGAAGGTGTAACTACAACTTATATTGCCCTAATTCCCAAGCCCAAAAATCCCCCACCCCAAAAGACTTTCAGCCAATTAGCTTATGTAATGTTGTTTTTAAACTCGTGTCGAAAGTCTTGGTGAACAGGCTGAAAGATCTTCTGCCCTTCATTATCCATGAGGCCCAAAGTGCTTTTGTGCCAGGGCATATGATCAATGACAATGTGATTGTCGCTTTCGAGCACTTTCACTACATGAAAAAGAAGAAGAGGAATGGGGGTAAGGGTTATATGGCCCTTAAGCTCGACATGAGCAAAGCATATGATAGAGTAGAATGGCAGTTCCTGGAGAAAATGCTCATCAGACTGGGATTTCATTTGAGTTGGGTAAAATTGGTCATGAGGTGTGTAACGTCCGTCTCCTACTCCATTTTAGTTAATGCGCAGCCAACCGCTTTTTTCACACCCTCTAGGGGTCTTCGGCAAGGGGACCCTTTGTCCCCCTGCTTGTTCCTAATATGTACAGACTACAGAGGGCAGCAATGCCCTGATTCATGATGCTGCTAGTAAAAAAGAACTCCATGGAATAAGGGTTTGTAGGTCAGCTCCCCCGGTTACTCACCTATTTTTTGCAGATGATAGCTTGCTATTCATGCATGCCAACCTTCCTGAGGCCCAAAGGGTTCTTGACATCCTTAACATCTATGAAGCTGCTTCCGGGCAAATGGTTAATGTGGACAAGTCAGAAGTCTCATATAGCCGAAATGTGAGTGATAACATGCAACACATGCTCCAACAGAGACTAGGTTTTAAGGCCTTTAAGACTGATGTATGCTATGCTATTTTCTAGAGCTGGTAAGGAGATTTTGAATTAAAGCTGTCATTCAGGCAACTCCCATGTATGCTATGCAATGTTTTGAAATTCCTAGCACCTTATGTGAAGAAATGGAGCGTATGTGCAAAAGTTTTTGGTGGGGGAAAAACTGTGATACATCGAGGATGGCATTGATTAGTTGGGAATTGGGATTCAATGTGCAAGCATAAAAAGGAGGGAGGCCTATGCTTTTGAAAATTTAGATGCTTCAACCTTGCCCTTCTTGCAAAGCAAGGATGGCGCCTTCTTCAGCACCCGGCCTGTTTAGCAGCAAAGACTTTGAAGGCAAGATATTTCCCTCGGGTTCCTTTTGGGATGCAAATTTGGGCCACCAAACAAGCTACTCGTGGCGGAGCTTATTGAAGGGCGGGGAAATTCTAAAGGAGGGATGCTACTGGAAAATTGGCAATGGACAGAAAGCTTATTTGGGGACGGACACAAAGCTGTGAGTTCACAATTAGGACGGCCACCATCATAGCCAAGAAATTAGAGGCGCAAGAGCAATTTATCGATCGGGCTGGTTGTTCAAGCGATTTTGATGGCCGTTGGGCTAGAATATGGAGTGCCTTGGCAATCCCTCAAGCAAAGAATCTCCTGGAGCGAGTGTCCGAATGCAGTTTCAACTTGTGTGAATCTATCTAAAAGCGGTATTAACATTGATGTTTATTGTCCTGTTTGTGTAGAGGGCTATGAAACAACAACAAATATCTTTGTGGAATGTGAGCTAGCTATCATCTACTAAAGGATGTCCCCCTTTCGGTTGTCAACGTGTGACAGAAGCGAGAAGGACTTTGGGGCTTGGTGTCACAGTTTTACAGGATGCTTAACGGCATGGGTTATTTGTAACTCTGTTGTGGGGTTTGTGGAGCATAAGAAACAAATGGGCTTTTGACTGGAAGAAAGATGATGTTGGATTAACTGTCATGAAATACGTGGATGGATGGTGTAATTATGTTGAGGCCATGGAGATGAAAAAAGCTGGGTTTGGAAGGAAGCCTCATGAGACTGTGACATGGAAACCACCAAGCAGGGGTAGGTACAAGGCCAATTTTGATGCCTCAGTTGGAAGGGATGGAAAGAAGGGGGTCGGGGTAGTGGTCCAAAATGACAAGGGAGACATCATCATGGTGGCATGTCAGAGTCCATAGGCAGACTGGGATGTTGAAACTGTGGAGGCTTATGCAACGTATTGTGGCCTGCGCTTATGCTGGGAGATGGGACTGCGAGATCTAGAGTTGGAAACAGACTCAAAACTGGTAGCAGATGCATTGAAGGGAAGGACTAAACGACAGAATACGGCCTCAAATCTTATTCATGATGCCCTAGCTTTGGCTTCTAGTTTTTCTTTTGTATCTTTCTCCCATGTCAGCAGGCATGCAAACAACGTTGCTCGTGTACTTGCGAAGCTAGCTTTAAGTCTGGGAGAGGAGATGGTTAGGCTTGGGGAAGGCCCTCAATGCATTACTGATCTAGTGGAGCAGGAAAAACCATGTACCGATATATGATTTAAGATGAATGAAAGCCTGATCCCATTTCAAAAAAAAAAAAAAAGATTCTATGAACTGAAAGCATTTAGGGCCTTAGGACTGATACTGAGTAGTGAGTACTAACTACAATTACTCAAACTGGACACCATTATAAACTGAATGATCGAGAGAGAACAAATAAGGGACGTGTGGGAAGGCTTCACACCAATTAGAAAATCTTGGTTGCTCTATACATCCAGGTGATGCTGACTATAAGCAATGGCAGTCTCTTTGCAATTTTGCTGTCAAAATGAATGTCACAGTGCCCTAAGGATACAAACATTTCTTTGGCTAGGGCCCCCCAAACAGAACTGAAGAGTGAAGACTAGAAGCACCTTCTACCCATTTGCAATGACAATTTTGTGTGCAGCTATTAGCAAACTGTTATGCTCCCCCATCCCCAAACCATTTCCAAACCTCATCTTTAAAGAGAGATATCCAAAGTGGAACATTTTCCCGGAGAGTACACAGTGACAAGAGCTCTCATGACATGGAATGATACCCATTTTTGGCATTGAATTTCAAAATAAGCTTTTCATCCTATTGACAATGAGGCCCAAGCAATTAGATTCTGTCATTGTGCCAGAAGCTCACAAAAACTGTAAGATGGCATGTCATGATATGTCATTTGTCCATCATTAAACTGTCACAATTAAGACAGCAAATCATTTTCAACCCAACTGATAAGCAGAGATAAAGGGCAGGACCACAAGACTTCACGGAAGTTAACTATGTATCAACCATCTTTAGTACCAGAATTTTAAAAAACAAAAAATAAATGAAGAGACTAGTGCTATCAGAAAAGCTTATTACCTTAATGACTTTACTGATCAGGATCTCCATGACTTTTCGTAGATTAAGATAGTCACCAAGCTGTCCTGGCCGTAGGATATCTGAAGCTATTGGACTACCACCATACGGGCTTTGGGCTAGCACCAATCCAGCAACCTTATCCTTCAAGTCCGGCCAATACATGGACAATGCAGCAGCTGCATCTATGCCTCCTTTGCTATGACCAAGCAGCATGACACGTTTCTTAGAACCCCAATGTATCTCTTCAATGTAATCTTTCAGTTCTCTGGCATTTTTCTCAACAGAAGACTGACATAAAATACATTCTTAGCACAGGAGATGCAATATATGGGTATGTGCACATCAGTTCACCAGAACCTGAAAACTACCTCGCTATGGATCTTGGCAATATGACATGTCAGACCCATCTTCGAAAAGGAGGTTTTTGTGCTACAAAAATAGAGTGGTCCGTGGTTGCTGAAAAGGCCTGCAGATGTTGAATCCTTAATGAGATGCAGAAAGAGCTGACAAGATTCTTTTTTAAAATAAAAAAAATCAGGCAGAGCTAACAGATTTTAATGATGGAACGCAGAAAATGAAAGGTCCTGCAGGGCTTTATTGTCAAAAGCCTATTCTACTAACCATACACATTTACCCCAACCTCCAAACCGAAAAGGGCAAAAATTTTCTTGATAATACTCCAAAATTCAAAAGATATCACGTTGACTTCACAATTCTATGTCTCATAATTCGTAATCAAACTGTTATAGACAATGTTGTCACAAAGTCCAGACAAACCCACATATCATGCAAACTTTTTATTTCATGAGGCTCGTTGATGATAACTTGATAAATGCTCCAACAAGACCATTGATAGGTATGCATGATAAGCCATATGTGGCACCTCAACCTGACACTTGGACATCTCTGCACAGTACTACAGTATCTCGGATCAACCTCTCAATTGCCAAATTAACAACCCCCCCCCCC
>JACYFF010002017.1:77866656-77942326 GCA_017589665.1 Selenicereus undatus | reverse complement strand
ATATATATATATATATATATATATATATATATATATATATATATATATATATTTTGAGGGCAAGACTTACTTATCACACTCAATAAAAAATGGAGACCAAAACCAAGGTTGCTTGCTTCAGTCACTATGGAAGAGTAAGATCAATCATATTATACAGCCTATCAGGTGAAATTCACTCAGATAAACACATTGATAATTAACTTCATCACACGAACGACAGGCAAACCTAGTGAACACCCGCTCAATGTGTACATTCCATTCAAACAATTTCAGCAAATTCTGAAGCAAACGTAAAACCACTTAAATGCAATATGAAACACACCAACACCTAACAGATCCTAACCAGGAAGACAGTATGATGAGGATGCCATAGCTCAACGACATCAATCTACATAAATTCAACAAGTGATTGCGATAAATAACATAATAAGCAAATAAAAGCAAACCCTAAATTCGATATATTCGATCTTAGATTCAGTCAACAGCGGATCTCTTACCTTTAAAATCTACAGAAAATTGGGAAATTGAAGCTGCCAATCGATTGGAATTGCTGATTTGACAGACCGAAAGAAAAAAAACGAAGAAGAAATTGAGACAAACCCGAAGCGTGAGTAGAATAGCTTTTTCGGGGATTTTATCTCTCCTGGTGGGAAAATTTGGTGGGAAAATCGTTAACCACCACGAAGAAAGGAATTAACCGCAGGCAGCAACCTCGCCGAAATGGTCAACAAAACGGTCGTCGATCGTTTTATATTCTCAACGGCGTCCGTACAATACCCCTCTTCTTCTGGCGCAAATCATAATATGCAACCGGGTGTACAAAGCATGGAATACGCCGCCCATTTTGAGCAAATGCGTGTTGTTTTCTTCAGTATTTTTCCCAGCATTGACTTTAGATTTTCTCTCCATATAATCTATATATTCTACTCAAGTAAATCTTTATTTTTCTCGTCTTTTTTTATTTTTAATGCACTCTTTCAACTAAATTTGTCTTTAATATTTTATTTTTTAAACACTTTTTCATTTATATCTCCTTTTCTTTCATTAGTTACTTTGAAATGAGGATCCTTATGAATTTCTGTTTGAATTTTCCCAACCTCTAAAATTTTTTATTCAAAACCCTTGAATATGCAAATAAATCTAGAATGGATGATAATTGAGTGTTGTAGGAAATAATATATACTCCATAAGCAGTTTCTGAAAGGTCAAGTAAGTGATATTGACATAATTTGTCTTTATCATGGTATCGTATTCGCTGTTTTGAACCGTCTTTGAATATGAAAAATATATAGGCCAAGTTATACCAACACCAAGTTCGTTCTTATACAACGACTGCACTTGTATGTTAGGGATGAGGCCATGAGGGTGACGCTTGCTTTCATTTCAAAGCGGAGATAGACATCTCAAAACCCTCCTAAAACAAAATTGCCTCACAAGATTCAGAGCAAGGACCATTAGATGGATTGCAAATTAAATGTGTAAGATTACACGGGCGTGAAAAAAATGAGACATAAGAACAGGCAAATGAATCAAAATTAGGACTATTTACACTGACTTATAAAACTTATTAGTATTATACAATGATCTAAAACTGTGTTATAATTAAGCGTCTATATGTAAACATATACCTATATGAAGTGTAAGATTACAATATTGGTTCCACTATTTCCAAATTGCGTATGAATCGTATAGCATTGTTTTTTTAACCTTTTCTTTTTACTAGTGGGGTATCAAATGCTTATTATGTCATTGAATTATACTTCACTTTTCACATCCACAAAATGTTTACCCTTTAATATCTAACTAATTGGTGATATGATCTTTTTACTACTTGCTCTTTATCGAATAGTGTAGCTCCCGTAAATTTAAAGTATATTTCTCCTTTTTTTTATGGGTTGATCAAAGCTATCCAAGAATATCAAGTGAATATGTGCTTTTAACCCATGTCTATACACAAGTAGAAATTTGAATTTAACAATCAAGTGGCATTATCATAATGTAACAAACATATATTTACTCTATATTATTTTATTAAGTTCGTGAAAGTTGACGTAAGGTCTCCAATATATAAGGTCAAGGAAACCCTACTAACCAATGTAAATAAAAGATGGGAAACAAGGGCATGTTAGAATATCAAATATCAACTCTTCACACATGACAAAAAAAATGTATAAAAGTAAATTGTGTCTTTAATATTCTATATAGGTAAAGCACACCAAATTCAATAATTGCATCTATAGGAGGGCAACAGATCAAATATCCATAAATAAGGATTTTACCGCTGATTGACAAGGCATCACAACGTTACAAGAGAGAGATGAACGAGAGAGAACAGGAGTGCAACCAATCTACCGAATAGATTGACCAATTACTACGATAAAAGAAAAAGATGAAGAGAATCATGACAGGGACCCCTACTGATAACCCTGATAGAGAAGATGTGGAGATGACATAAATGGAGTTGGGATCCCCCAACGTTTTGGAAACTGAACCTTCGAACCCACGGGCGATGGGAGGGAACAGGGGGGTCTTCTACAGGGACACTTTACAACGAAACAATCCAAATTTGAACTTCGAGAATAAGGATAATCCAATCTGGGAGACTGATGGTTGGGATGATGTCTCCGAATATGATGAACCCCCATAGGAGGAAGACCCAACACGCCCGATGATCTTACTTACGGCTACAGAGAAGCGCTTATTATGGGAACCTTGGCGGAATGCTTTAATAATTAAAATGTTCCATAAAGGGATTGGTTTTCTCCAACCGAATAGGAGGCTAAAAGTTAAATGGGCATTAAGAGGAGATTTCTCACTCATTGACATTTGCCATGAATACTGTGTTACTCGATTCACAAACCCCGAAGACTATGATCGTGTCATGACAAATGGACCATGGATGATTGGCGATAACTACTTAGTTATTCGGGAATGGGTTCATAACTTTGTCCCTAAACAGGATAATATTACCCGGCTCACTGCTTGGATGTGTATTCCTAAGTTGAGTGTTGAATACTTCAATAAAGATTTCCTCTTACATAAGATTGGGAGTAAAATTGGTAAGGTGAGAAGGGTCGATAACACAACGACCAATGTGGAAAGGGGTCAGTTCACTAGGCTAAGCGTTGAAGTTGATCTGACAAAGGCTCTGTTATCTAAATTTCGTCTTAACAGCAAAGTTTGGAAGGTGCAATACGAAGGATATCGAATTATCTGCTTTAAGTGCGGCACACAGGGTTACAATGAGGAGGCATGTCCCCAGGGTCGATTGGACGAACAAGGAGGCGAGAATAATAGGGAATAGACCACCGTTAATCCTTCCAAACCAGAAGAAGATACCACTTATGGAAGTTGGATGCTAGTTCGGAAATCGACGAGGCAAAAATCCTCACGGTAGCAGAATTAGTTGGGTGGTCGGCCAGTTGAAGAACCCAATCTGAACCGGGGTAAATGAGCTAGAAGCCCAGGCTGAAGTGGGCCGAATCTTGGGACCGAAACGGATAAGGAAAGTAGAGGACAAGAGGCAAGCCCTACGTGACAATCAAGCATAAATGAGGGTCCTCTTAAGAAAACTAGCACAACTGATGCTTGCGATCACAACTCTAGATTGAGAGCCCTAGCAAACCTATACCTCATTATGGAATTGGAACCCATCATGGAAAAAGAAGAGATACGAGGAGATAAGGAAGACTTGACACCCCCTATGGTGGGGACTGTTTTGGATAATGGCATAGCCGAAGATTTCACAGTAGATGAAAGAATATAAACGGTTGCGATAAATGTGGTAAGCAAAGAAAATATGCCTCGGGGTATGTTACGTCAATCGGGAGCCCTCAAATTACAACACGGGCTGAGTTCCGTCAGCAAGACAAAAGCCCATCCAATTTGCAGCCAATTCGTGACATCATTCCCCCCCACATGCATGCCAACTTGTCAGCATCACGCAAATTTGAGGTCGGGCCCAATCGTGGATTGGGTCAAAGACATAGCGTCCATATGGAAAGATCGGTGGTGGCCCACGCACAGCAACCCAATGTTGGAGGTGGGCCTTTTAGACAACCTACGAGACTGAGTACCAAACATCACTCCAACGGGTTGATGGAAGATAGATCCCTTACAGGAGTACCACCTGATAAAAGCATAGACCTAGATAGAGGGGGCAGTGGTGGATCACAACCGCTGAATCACGATGGTCCAAGTCAAATGAGAGTGGTGGGTGACGGTGAAGGCGCACACCCAAGCACCCATAATGCCACAAGGGGCAGTCAACCAAGCAGGCTGCAACATATTTGATGGAAGCATCAACTCCATTATGGGTCATTTTCTTCTTAATGATTATTATTATGTATTCTCCTAATAATGCAGAATCTCAAGACATCAGGATATTAGTCTGGAATACCCAGGGAGTTGGGGGTCGTGACCTCATAAATACGCTCAAGGAACACATTAGAATACACAGGCCCCATATTATTGTCTTATTAGAAACACACAGCGGAACCAGGGTCGACGAGGTGTGTAACAAGATTGGCTTTGGGGGATAGTTTTGTGTGGACTCGAGAGGTTATCAAGGAGACATCTGGGTGCTATGGCTTGATAATTAGTTAAAACTGCATCTCGTTGAAGCCCATAACCAATTCATTATTGTTGAAGTGAATAATAGCGGAAATAAGAGTTGGCTTTTCACAGCTATTTATGTTAATTCCCACCATGCGACACAAGACGAATTATAGGAGAAACTGGAATGAATAACTACGATCATGCATCGCCCTTTGCTACTGCCAGGTGACTTTAATGAAACAAGAACTCGAGAGGAGAGGGACCATGGAGGTTCATACATGGCAACACGTTGTGCAAAATTCATTAATTGGATTGGGAATAACGTGTTACTTGACATTGGGTTTACGGGACCCAACTTTACTTGGGTTCGGGGACGTACTCCGAGCCCACGCAAGAGCGCAATATTAGACCGAGCTCTCTATAACCTGGCTTGGAGACAAAAATTTCAGGAGGGAGGCATGAGACACTTAGTTCAACTTCAATCTGTTCACGCACCCATCCTCATATCTACAAAGGGTTTCACGCTAAGATTGTAGGGGGCAAAACCTTTTAGATTCCAAGCAGCGTAGATGCTACACAAGGATTTCGATAATTAGATTAGACAGAACTACAGGACGACGACCCACATCCATATCGCATTAAGGGATTTGGCAGCTCATCTTAGTACCTGGAACAAAGAGATTTTCGGTAATCTGTTCCGGAGGAAAATGAGAATTTGGAGTCGAATCGAAGGGATCCAACGTCGTCTGGAATAAGGAGGACCTTGGTACTTGATGAAATTGGAAATGAAGCTACGTGACCACCTCGACGAAGTTCACCAAATTGAATTGTACTGGTTCCAAAAATCCAGAATGAATTACATTAGAGATGGAGATCGAAATACACGATTCTTCCATATCAGCACAATTGTGAGACGAACGACAAATATAACTAAAGGATTGCAGAACAGCGAAGGGGAATGGATCACGGAACCGACTGAGCTACAAAAGCTGGCGGTGGACCTCTACAAGGCCTTATATACTGAGGATGGCACCAATACGCATGAGACCTGAAACACGGAGCATTGATTCCCGAGTCTCACACTAGAATTACGGGAGGCTTTGGAGAAGTTGTATACTCCCAGTGAGGTATGGCATGCACTAAAAGGCATGCGACCCTATAAAACTCCAGGACCCGATGGATTTCAAGCCGCCTTTTTCCGACGTTATTGGAACATTATGGGACGGGACACAACCAAAACTGCCCTAGGGGTTCTTAATAGGCATGAAAGTTAAGAAAGATTTAATCACACCTTCCTTACACTCATCCCGAAGGTAGAACATCCTCAGTCCATCACGCAGTTAAGACCTATTGGGCTTTGCAATGTAGTCTACAAGGTGGTCATCAGGGTTATTGTGGAACAACTAACGGAGGTTTGACCACATGTTGTAGCCCTGACTCAGGCTAACCGAAGCGACAAAGCAAGATAATGTGATCATTATGCAGGAGGTACTATACACGATGAGGCACAATAAAAGGGAAAAGGGTTACATGGCGATCAAAATAGACTTTGAGAAGGCCTACGATCGCGTTTGATGGAGTTTCATTAAAGATACTTTAATTAAAATGCATCTCCCTCAACCCCTTGTGAAGGTGATATGTGATTGTATTTCAACTTGCTCTATGAGTCTTTTATGGAATGGGGTACTCATGGAGGCATTCAACCCCACGAGAGGAATCTACCAAGCAGACCCACTTTCGTTGTATCTCTTTGTGATATGCATGGAGAGATTAGCCCATGTAATTGAAGCAGCAGTCCTTGAGAAAAGATAGAAGTCGGTGTCGGCTAGTCGAGGGAGACCGCCTATCTCGAATTTAATGTTTGTTGAAGATCTGGATCTATTCACTGAAGCCTCAATAGAACAAGCACATGCGGTGAAAGAGTGCCTTGAAAAGTTCTGTGCTGCCTCGGGTTAGAAAGTAAATCATGAAAAATCAAGGATTATTTTATCCAGGAACATGGGTAACTTAGAAGTAGAGAACATCAGCTTTGTAGTTGGAATTTCAGTTGCAGATGATCCGGGCAAGTACTTGGGGGTACCCACCTTGTCAAGGAAGGTTAGCAAGACTACGTTTCAACATATGATTGATAGGGTGGATAAGCGCCTTATGGGATGGCGTACGAAATGTCTATCATTAGCAGGTCGGATTACATTGGTTAAATCCACCTTACGACTTTTTCGGCCTATACCATGCAAACATGTTACCTCCCACGAACTGTTTGCGACAAGCTGGATAGAAAGGTGAGACGGTTTCTCTGGGCAGGAAGTAATGCGGAGCGGAAACCTCATTTAGTTGCATGGGCTAAAGTAACAGGCCCTTTGACACATGGAGGATTTGGGTTACGACCTATGAGGGACCTCAATTCAGCTTCCATGGCAAAAGTGGGTTGGCGGATGATTCAAGATCCTGAAGTTTTATGGGCTCGAGTCCTAAGGCCTGAATATTGTAAAGATAGATTTGATCTTGAAAACCCAAAAGTTTGCCGTAACCTGTCAAACTTGTGGAGATGAGTATAGGAAAATCGAGCTATCCTCCAAAAAGGCGCCTCTCACGCTACAGGAGATAGGCAACGTACCTTCTTTTGGCTTCCTAAATGGGCCACGAATAAACAACTGATAGAGCTAATAGACCGACCGGTTCCAAGTGCAGAGCAATCGAAAAAGGTAGCAGATTACTAGAGTCATGACATGGGATAGAGGTGGAATGAATCGGAAGAAACTCTCCTTCAAACTGTCATAAATCGGATTGCCGCAATCCAAGTTCATCCGGATACGGGAGTTGGTGACCAACTGTTTTGGGAAGGGACACCATCAGGAAATTTTTCCATCCAGTCAGCGATTAATTTACTCCGTGGAGTTGACGACCCAAACTGTTTATTATGTGCAAATGTCACGGAGAACACCGAGCACATATTACAATCATGTAGTGAAGCCATAGGGATTTGGCAATATTTTGAACGAGCTGGTCAAGGAGTTCATGATCCGAACATTGCAGTACAGGAATTGATTCATCGTAATATCATCCTTGTAGGCATTGACGCTAACCGGCCCATCAAGTTCGTTACTATCGTTTGGTGGCTCTGGCGATGGCGGAATGAAATGTGCTTTGGAAGAGCCTCCAATGTACAAATGGAAAGACTCCAGTTCCTCTTCAGGAAATTTGAAGAATCCATTAAAGCCTTCTCAATAAAAGCGAGGTGGCTCAATACCATCATTGTCATGAGACGAGAAGTTTTGGTGGGTTGGGAGCCACCCCCGGCTGAATGGGTCGCGTTGAACACAGATGGTGCCTCGAAGAACAACCCGGGATCGGCAAGAGGTGGAGGTGCGTTTTGAGGTTGGAGCAGGAAATGGCTAGGTGGCTTTGTGGAAATAACGGGGGTCTGCTCATCGGTAAGGGCGGAATTATGGGCGATACTATGGGGGATGACATTAGCAAGAGATGAGGGATTCAAGAAACTCATCGTTTGTGTCGACTCTATCATCGTGGCGAGTTTCTTGAGGGGGAACATGACCTGTAATGCACGACATTATGCCATCGTCAAGCAGTGCAGGTTACTTCTTGAGCTACCGAACTGGGAAGTGAGGGTGACCCACGTCTTCCGGGAAGTGAATCAGGTAGTCGATGCTATGACCAACATAGGCCTTGGGCTGGATTGTGAATTTATGTTTTTTACGGAGCCTCCTAAGGAGGTGTTGGCATTACTATATGCGAACCTTATAGGGGTTAAATTCCCCAGGTTTATTGTGGATCAATAAAAGTGATTTTTGGGGCTAAGTCCCATCTTCGGCACCCAAAAAAAAAAAAAATCAGATCAAATATCTAATGGATCAAATGAATTTACATGTTTAAAATATGGTCAATAAAGGGTTGGATCAGTAATGAACTACGTTAATAGTGCCTTGCCCTATTAAAGCATATTAACATACCGAACCGGGTCGGCCCATTTACATGTTGCAATTTGTTAATTTTATTACTAATACTTTATATATAGCAATAATTATTATATATAGATTTTTTTTGTGCAAAATTGTACAAAATTATTGATTTTAAAAAACTTAAAAATTTGCCATCCATTACATGAAATATTAAATATTTATTATTTCATACATCATATATAAGTTTATTACAAATAAAACACAAAAAAAACTATTCCGTGCATCACACACGGAAAAACACACGCAAATTATTTTGTAAAGAGAAAAATTCAGAATCAAGACTATTATTATTATTATTTTTTTGTTGAAAGAAACCCGAAACCAGAAGGCTTCTGGTTATTGCTGGAACGCCGGTAACCGCAGGTGCGCTGTGTCCGCATTCAAATTCGAACGCACTAAAATCAAAACCCCTTCCCTCGCCATTTTGACAAAACCCTAAGAGAGAGGAAACTCTCACACTGGACATCAATGGCGGGGTTTACAGGCTTCTCCTTCTCCACCACCCCTTCATCCTCCTCTGCCTCTCAAACCACCGCTTTCTCATTCGGAAACCCTAGCTCCTCCTCATCCACCTCTTCCGCCGCGTCCCCCGCCCCCTCCTTCGGCTTGGGTTCATCCTCCTCCTCCCCCTCCTTCGGCTTCGGCGCCGCCTCTTCCGCCGCCACCCCTTCATTCGGCTTCGGTGCTGCTTCCTCTTCCTCCGCCCCATCCCCCGCTCCAACATTCGGATTTGGCGGTGGCTCTTCCTCTTCCTCCGCCGCTCCTTCGTTCGGGTTTGGCTCCACATCCTCCGCTGCTTCCTCCCCATTCGGAGCTGCTTCTGCTTCTTCTGCCCCTTCTTTCTCTTTCTCGCTCGCTGCTTCTTCGTCCGCCTCCGTCACCTCCTCCGCTGCGGCAACCACCTCTCCATCGCCTCTTTTCGGAACTCCGTCGTCGTCTCCGGCGGCTTCCTCGCCTTTCTCGGGTGCCAATCTATTTGGATCTTCTTCCTCTTCCGCCGCTTCTGCCACCACCTACGCTACCACCACAACAACTACACCCTTATTTGGAACCCCGACATCAACATCTTCAACCACCACAACAACTACACCCTTATTTGGAACCCCATCATCAACATCTTCAACCACTGTTACTGCTGCTACATCTACATCTTCGCCATTGTTCGGGTCATCTTCAACCCCGGCTTCATCGTCCCCATTTGGGGGATCGACTTTGTTCGGTGCAAGCTCTGCTAATGCCGCCACTTCTACTTCAACCCCGGCGGCGTCAGCATCATCAAGCGGGTTTTCATTTGGCGGTGGTTCTTCATCTTTCCCAAAGACTACTACTGCCGCTACTACAGCCGCTTCATCTCCTTCTCTCTCATCTGGGTTTTCCTTCACTCCAACTGCTTCTTCTTCAACTAGCCAGAGCACATTTTCCTTCAGCAATGCCGCCGCCGCCGCTACTTCATCGGCTTCAAAACCACTTTTTGGTGCTTCTTCTACCCCATCATTGTTTTCAGCTGCCACAACCACAACTAGCAGTTCGACCCCTGCTGTTTCGGTGTCTTCTGCTTCTGCTGTTGTGAGTTCTGCTGCTACTCCATCTACACAGACTGCTGCTACTGCTACTGCTACTGCTACTTCAGCACCGGCCTTTACTGGGTTTGCGCTCCCTTCTACAACTTCAGCAACTGGGGCCGCCTCTTTGTCTGCTGCTGCTACGAGTTCTTTCACTGGACGTGGGTTCTCTACCGGGAGTAGCTCCTCGGGCACCACTAGTGCGTTCCCAAGTTTTACTCTACCGACCACCAAGACAACTATGCCTGCTTCTTCAGTGACAACCGCCACCACCACTGCTGCCAGCTTGGGTAAGTCACCCATTGATCATCTTGGTTGTGATACTCATTGGCTAGCTTGCTTAATAGGCAGTATGAGAATGCCACATGGTGAACATATCATTAAGTGGTTGGTGGGCTAATGTATGAGGTTTGATAAACGAAAGTATGCGTAATAGTTAGTTATTAGCTTTGTATTGCTGTGTGCAATATAGTTTATGGCATTATGTCCATCACATGGTTACTTCAATATTGCCTATCTTATTATCCCGATTGTAATAGAAATGCAAAGCCCTTACACGTGTAGATTAAATCTTCTGTTGTAACGATGTCCATACTTGTCAAACAGGTGTTTGTCTGTCTTATATTTTGGAAGTTGTATTAGCTCACAACATCTAGATGCCAAAACTTGGGCTCTAGTAGGTGAATTTTAGCTTGAATTGCGTCTATTTTTGTATCCCATGTCATTAGCCAACAGCCATATATTGTATTGCTTATGTTACTGTGTAAAATCCTGTTTTAGGTTCCCTTCCTTCAACTTCTGCCTCTGCTCCTGTCTCCAGCTCTGCAACTGCTGGTGCACAAACATCTTCTTCACTTGCTGTTGCGTCAACTAGTGGGTTAGTACCATTTCTATTTGAAGGATGCTGCATAGACTTCCTTATCTGAATTTTTGCTATAATTATTTTGTGATTCGCTGCTTTGCTCTGTACAATCTTTCCTAACGTTTTTATAACAATTGCTCATGTTCTGATGCTACTGCTAGTTTTCTTATATCAATGTTGTAATGGAGTAGTATTGGATATTATGCTGAATTATTGCAACCTTTGATCATCAGCCCCAAGGATTATATGAATTAGATAGATTTACTGGTAACGGTGATTCTCCTGCCCTCTCTCTTTTTGGTTTGGGGGGGGGGAATTGGATTCATAAAGAAAGATTGTGGATTGGTAAGGGCTATTGTAATTTTTTGTTGCACAAACCAAAATGTGCAAATGATGCTAAATTATGGGATTGTTCTAGAATGGGCTCCATCCCCCCCCCCCCGAAAAAGAAAATTCCTCTTCTGCATTTCATCTTTGGTGATTCAAAATAGGAATTTGCTCAGCTTTGTCAAGGTAGTGGTGGTGGCCTTATAGTTGATGCAAATTAATGTCCACCATCGTTTTATGTTTGTACTTAATTAGTTGATTTTGGTTCCGTTGAGGAGAACGTTGGATACTTCATCTGATGCATTCTGTCTTTTTTGTAGAACCACTTCTATTGTTACTGCAGCAGTATCTACTCCCAAGCTACCCTCTGAGATCACGGGGAAGACTGTTGAGGAGGTACTTATTGGGAAAATTGAGCTGAAGTTTCTCTGAGAGATTTTGTTAAGACATTCGTGCTTGTTCATTGTTTTTTTTCCCCTTTTATGTATATACACTTTACATAGTTGATATTTTTTCATTATGTGTCTGTAAGATTATCAAGGAGTGGAACTCTGAATTGCAAGAGCGTACTAGAAAATTCCAGAAACAGGCTAATGCAATTGCTGAGTGGGACAAGCGCATACTGCAAAATCGAGATGTTCTTCTTCGGCTTGAGGTGATTTGGTTGAATAATTCTTAACGTGGTCTTTACATTGGGTGTGATTTTATCTGTTGTGTTCTTGATAATACTGCAATTTCTTGCGCTTGCGTTGAGAGTTGCTAGCCTTCCCTTTCTCGGAAACCCATGCCTTCCAAAGAGCAATGTTTCTCCTACTAATTTCTAGTTTCGTCTGCTGTTCAATGTAAAATCTGATTGAGTAGGGAGTGACACTACACTGTAGTGAACACCACTGGCAATTGATGACTTTCTGTTTGTGAATAATGATTGAAGCTTGTGATTTCAAAATTTCCTGGTTCAAGGAGGCTAGGCAAATTGAATCCGCCAGTTGACGGCAAACATGGAGTCTCAATTGGAGATTGGGCACTTCCTGCAGATTGGAGTCTCAATTGCAGTGGATAAGGATTGGTTAGAGGCCTTAGGGCTATAGTTCGGCTGCGAGAGGTAGTTTTATTGAGGTGATGGTGATAGGAGCTCGATTGGCTGAAGAATTGGGGAACCGTTCCCTACAGTGAATGTTTCAAGGGCCGAGCCAATAAGTTCTACCAGGAGAAGGCTTCATAAGTGCTTCCTTTGTCATTTTCCCTCTTGTTTATTAACTTCTCAGGCCCTGGTTTGGTCTAAGTTTTCTTGCTTTTCAGGTTTGCGGTGACTTTGTTTAATGTTGGGCTTGGGAGGCGGAGATTGAAGATAAGATTGGTCATCAGGGAATTCCCCCTTGGGGGGGGGGGTGGAGGGTTGGTTTAGCGAGCGGTTTATGGCAGGTTGCTAGAAAACAGTTGAACTGAGAATTTAGTAAGGAAAAAAAAAATCTTCACTTGGAGTACAAGTAATGCATTCATTTGAGGCGCTAGTCAGCATGTTGTCCGGTGCTATACTAGTTCACCACACTACCATGTTCTCCTATCTTTTTCATTGTGTTCGCTTCTTGATTAACACTTTATTTTGTGGATCAGACTGAAGTGGCAAAAGTTGTTGAGACCCAAGCAAACTTGGAACGACAATTGGAGTTAATTGAAACACATCAACAAGAGGTAACTCTATGAGGATTTTTGCAATGTTTACTTGTGTGGCAATGTGGAGGATTCTGTGAAAATCCTTTTTTTTTCATGGCTATCTGTCTGTAGCTTAGCATCTAAGTTATTGTGCTGTTAGATGAAGATCTTTTTGCTCGAGATGGTTGTTTTGTCTGTCAAATATAGTTTTTTTTTTTTCTCAACAAGATATGTGGGTTATCTTGCAGATTGCAATGCTATTCCGTTACTTCTCTGGCAAATACATTTGTTCTGGTTGTTTACTGGTTTATTTGCATTTATTTATTTTTATTCAAAAGGTTTTGAAAATCCGCCTAATCAACATTTTCTACAATGTTTATTTTTTTGTGGGTTTCTTGAAATTGGCCTTTGTGGGATATTATGCATTGGGTGATTTTGTTGTAGCCATCAGGACCACTATGTCTAGTATATACTTAAGCATTGTTGGACATTCAAAGGTTATCTTTTATTGTTCTTGTATCAGCAATTTTATATTCTCAATTGTGGTAACATGCACCAGAATAGTAACTTAGATATTTTCCATTGGCGTCATAGTCAAAATGTTCCCAGCAAGGTGTTTTCCTTTCTGTAAACACTTATTAGGTAATACATAACTCTTATATTCAACGCTTTTTCCAGAATTCTTTCGGCACCTCTTTAGAGAGTGTTTGTGTGTGGGTTTTCTTTCTTTTTTTTGAAGGGGGGGGGGCCCTGAATAAGTAGAGTGTCCACTCTATTCGTGTGACTTCTTACGTACCATTCAAGTGAAAAATTTCTGGTCTCCAATAAATGCCCCCAAACCCCAAAAAGGAAAACAAAAAGAAGCCCTGAGCCTCTGACACCCCTTTTGTTGTTTTCGAAGGTTGACAAAGCTTTGGAAAGTATTGAAGGAGAAGCTGAACGTCTCTACAAAGATGAACGAGGACTGCTTTTGGATGATGACGCTGCTTCCACCAGAGATGCAATGTAAGTGCTTGGTTTGACATTATTCTGTTATGCATCTTTGGGTTATGACCTGACATATTTGTGTTTTGTTAAGGTAGGATTTGTTGGTGAATCAGTTTTAACTTCTACATTGGGTTGAGTAATATAATCTCAAGTCCATCGACCGTATCCTATTCTTCCCTGTAGAAGCTTTGCATCATTGCCTACCATACACGCCTTAATTCACATTTATTCTTGATAATCTCTAACCTGGAGGAAGTCTTGTGTTTTGCTTTATCATATTGTTTTTCTCATTTTGGTTGCAGGTATGAACAGGCAGAATCTATTGAGAGGGAATTGGAACACATGACAGAGCAGATTAAAACAATTATTCAGACATTAAATGCCAGTCAGGTATGACTATTGCTGTTGGTTGTCTATTTATAAAAGCTTCCGTGCAGGTTAGGTTAATTAAACCTCTCTTGTTTAGGGTGGAGAACTTGATACCACTGAGGGGATGAGTCCGTTAGATGTGGTGGTGCGGATTCTCAATAATCAGTTGAGCTCCTTGATGTGGATTGATGAAAAGGTTAGTACCATGGCTTGGTTCTTGGCTTCATTGATAATGTGCTGTTATATAATGTTTATTGCTTGCTTAGTTTCTTTTACCGGGGCACTTCATATTTCCCCTTGTGATTTGTGTGCTATTCTTCTAGGCCTAAGACTTCAAGTACAAGTGAAGTAGACATGTTTTGCTTGTAGATTCAATTCTCAGTTCAAATGACTAATTTTGGACTAGGTTCAGGGGAATTCATGGTTCAGAGCCAATCTAATCTTTTTGCTTGTCAGCTGTCAAATTTGAGAACTTTGGAAGTGTGTAACTATGTGATGGTATACTAATGTGGTGGCGGTTGTCTTCTGTCTTTTAGCCTTTTCTTTTTCTTTTTTTAGGGGTTGCGTTTTTTTGGGGGAAGGGGGGGGGGGAGACATGTATTAACACAGTTATCCTGATGTGATTAAATCAAGAGTCTGACATACGAATTGGACAGAGACTACTGATATTCATGGAAATATGGGGACTGAAAAACCCCTTGATCTTGCCACCCCCTTCCGCCCCCCCCCCCCAAAAAGCTTGCTCATTCTTGAAGCGTTTTGGGTGCTGGTGCAGATATTACTCAATATTTGCTGAACTATTTTAATTGTTTTAGCCATTATAATTCCATGTCCATCTACACTACGAGAATGGGTTTCCTTCACTTTTTGATCAACCATTGCGACCGAACAGCACCAGGAGCGGAGTAAAAGCTTCCAATTCTAGTTGAATTAAGCACTAGAATGTGTCTTTTTGACCATGTTTTTTGTGGTTTTTTTTTTGGTTTGGGGGGGGTTGGGGGGGGGGGGGGAGTGCATGGAGATCATTTCTGGATGGTGTCCAATTCTACGTGAATTAAGATCCTTCTGTCTGTGTGTGTGTGTGGCGCTTGAGGATAAAGTTACCAGTAGTTCATTCCATGCCTGTGATTTTACATTGACTGACAAAATCTATTGATTGACCTTTTTCAGGCCGAAGAATTCTCCTCCCGCATTCAGAAAGTTGCGAGCCAAGGTTCAGCTGCTGATCGTGAGTTAGCGAACCCGAGGCTCTGGAACTGATGTTGGAAATTCCTTCCACACTTGTGGAGGATTAATCACATTTCTCAAGTTAGTTTCGATGGCATGACTTGTAAAGCGGCTGATGCAGGGAGCGAAGAGGGGGCGTGGGGGGCTCTCTCAGTACAGTCTTCCGCAACTTCTCCAAGCCTGTATACCCTTAGTGGGACGATGAAGGCCCGCGTCTGCATGATGTTTCTGTAGGCTGTGATAATTCGCTAATTAGATATGAGAAGCAGAACTGTAAAGGTTGGATGGGAGATTTCATGACTCCATGCTTTGTCGTTTCTCGTTGGTGATCTTGATTGAAATTGAATTTGTAAGCCTGGGTTCCTTATGGAGGATAGACCTCGATGTTCAGGTGTAATGATCTTGAGATCTGGAATATGTAAAAACAATTGATCTTGATGATATTCATTTTGTAGTCTGGGCAGGGGATTTCAAGTTCGTATGAGCAAATGGTTGGAACTCGGAACCTGCTTGCGTGTTTTTGAGCTATGAATATCTTGTGTCTTGCAGTTAAGTTTCGGGGGAGCTTGTCTTCTGTAAAGCTATAGCACCTAACCAAGCAAGTAACAAAGGTTTTGTAACCCGAAATATGTCGTTAAAGCCTGTGTCTTATGATGTAAAGGTTTGGATCTGCATAATTGACTCTTAGCAAGCTGACCAGATAGCATATTTTTATGATGCTCAAGGCAAGCGGGCAACCCTTTTGGGTGTTTTGCAAGTATATGTTAGCAAAATGAGTAATACGATGCTATTTGATTCGACAATTAAGTGATCGGTTTATGTTTATGATTCTTAGTGAATGTTTGTTGTGGATTATAGGTGGGTTCATACTTCTTTGTATATTTATGCCTTTTCTCCCAAAAAAGGAAAAAAAAAACCCCTCCAAGAACACACTAATTCACTAAATGATCGAATCTATTTGGTTTTTTCAATTAACATACAACTCGTTTTATGATTGATACTGAATGAAGGTGTATTGCCCTTGTGAACATACAAATCAATATAAAATTTAGAATTTAGATGGTGTTTAATCGAGTATCATATATTTAAAAAATTTTTAACCAGTTAAATTAGATGATTTACATTTCAAAATCTGATTATAGTTAGAATAAATATAAGAACACTTTTCTTTTTATTTTTTTATTATATGTACACTATAATATACATAAAAAAGAGTTAAAACGCAATATACTTGCTACTTTAAAAATGTTATCAACTTGTGCCTAAACATATTGCTAATATTACTTGTTGCCGATTTAATGCATGAGAATATATGGTTCCCTCTTCGGGAGAAAAAAGTCGATTTAGGCCCTGTTCTTTTTGTTGGTAAATTCTAATTTACTAACTTCAATCCACCTCATTAACCTCAATAAAAAAAACATTAATTTCAATCAATTTCAACTAATTTCAATCCACTATTTTAACCAACTTTTATTTATCATATAAAAATATATCAATTTCAACCAACTTTAATAAAAAAAATATCTATTTCAATTAATTTCAACTAACTTCATTCATTTTCAATCCACATTTCTGAGCGAAAACAATAGACCCTTACATGTGTGATTTTATAATAAAGGGTTTATAAGCGTCAGAAAGGCGTACCACGAACATTCAAACCATGCAAAAGAAACGAATTTTATAATACCCAATTGAAGAAATGACAAATGGCATTTATAGAATTTCAAGATCGACCCGAATTTTTCTGGCATCGTATAACTGAGACTCCCCTAATCAAATTCTAAACAACGCTCTGGATTGGAAACTGGGATTTCCTCGTATTGATTAAAGCTTCTGATCTTCAGGGCAGTCCAAAGTTTCAGTGACAACAATCTCAGTTTCAACACAATCAAGGTGTCTATGAATTTGTGGAAAAAAAAAAATAGAACAGATTTTGGAGTTGATTAAGGGTTAATATTTGAGGGTTATATGCAGATTCAAGAAGACGATGGGAGATAAAAATCCGTCGCAGTATGTGAAGCTAACCAAAGAGCCGGTGGCTGTAGAGATTACTCCTGGAGAGCTCAATCAGCCCGTTGAAGTTCCTCAGGTTTACTCTCTCTCTCTCTCTCTCTTTTTTGAGTAAGAAGTTCCTCAGGTTTTCATCTCATCTTATCACATTTTTCCATGGTCAACGTTTGGATTTGGTTTTGTGGGCACTTGTGTTCTCTAATGATCAATAATGGGTTTTGTGTGAATTTTTTTATTTTTTTTGGCCTAGATTGTTCCCCATTGACTGGTGTACGTATAAAGGGTTCATTTGATGCATCAATATGATGATTTGGTTATGTTTACATAAGTTTAACTTGAAGAACTGGGAAAATCCAATGAAGTATTAGTAAGAGGTTTGACCCTGTGGCTTTAAGTGCATCAATGCATGTTTAGATTGTAAAATTTGAGTTAAAAGGGCTAAAACCTTGGTTGCCTGTTTGGCATTATAGGATTGCACAGGGTTCTGCACGTGTGTTTGGTCCCCCCCCCCCCCCTTCAATGTTGTGAATTTTGGAGAACAGGAAAGAGTGTAGAAGGGATAGGGAGGAGCAGAATTTTGCTCATTCAACAATGATTACATGGAGTGAAATTGTGCCTATTGGATGAAGCTTTAAGAGGTGTAAAGGGGCGTTGTAAAGGATGAGCTGAGCTGAATGAAATCTAGGCATAAGGTCAATGAGCTTTTTACTGGTTTCCTAAAAGTTCTGGACCTACAGTGGTGCAGAACTCAGATAACTATGCAATGTTAGTTGGCTTAACTAGTGAATCTCGAGAAAAATTCAGTTGCAGTCATGCCTTTTTTTTTGGTTGGGCAAATCCTACACATTCCTTTGTTTGCGCGAAGTTTAGTTGGATTTTCCCTCGAAAGCTGCTACCACTGGTGATTGTCGCCACTATTGTGAAGATCATCATATGCTTTCAAAAGCTGCTCTAGTTCTTACAAAGTGCAAATGCAAAATTAAAGTCCAAATCCATAACCTGGAGTCTCACCTGAGTCCCGGCTCCCGGGGGGGGGGGTGTTAATTTAATAGCCCTACCATTGCTTATGAAGTTGTTTCCTGGAGACACTAAATTGAGAACCTTTTGCCTACGTACTACTCCGTAGAAAAAGAGTGAAAGGGAAAAATTTAAAGATTACCATCGAAGCATGAATATAGCTTGGTGAGGCATTTCGATATGGCCAACTGTATTCGAAGCCCGAAAGAATAGGCAGAGGCTGGAAAATTTTTCATTGTCAGGAACGAGGACATGCTTACAAAGTGCAGATGCATAATGACTTGTGTCTTCTGTTAGCTGCTGATTGTGTTGCTAGTTTTTTGACCTTCATTGTCTAAGAAGATGAAAAATTGGTGCATTCTTCCCATCTGATCATGTGGCCATCATACACTCATGTGTAGTCAATTCTTACAACTTATGCATAAGGCAAATTTGGTGCATCCAACAGTTGCATGTCAGGACATGTGAAGAATGTGGGCAACCTTTACCTGATGGCTTTGAAGTTCCTGCTGATGAACCATGGATGAGTGGAATTTGTGGCTGTGCTCAGGATACTGACAGTTGTAAGTCTTTGCCTACTGACCAACTTTTTTCTCACTCAGATATAAGTTGTGTATCATACTAAATACCATTCGAGTAATTGGGTGTAATCCTGGTCTGCTGATTGCACAGAATCACCTATTATTGTAGATCAATTTTTGCTCATTTTTCAATTAGAAGGATTTCTTCTGTTACATGCTTTAGCTATGTAGTCCTGCATAGTCTTCGCTCCATGTTATCATATTTCATGGTAGTCTACTCAGATTCCTGCGAAAAGAGTCAGATGCCGGTACATATCTAGGTGTCGGTGTTGGCCATTGTGTCAAAACTTGTAGCATGTTTGCTCTGAACTGAAGTGTCAAATATCCATGACCATGTTATAGGGTTGACCGTCCCAAGTGTACTTGATGTAGAATGGAGAGTCTTAAGTAACACAGACTACAAATGATGTTTGGCCTTTTTTGACCATTGAGTACAAAGTTTACAAGTAATTAGAGATTTCTAGATAAACATTTATTTTCCTCCAGCCAAATTCAAGTTTTCAAAGATCTGGTGGTTGTGCTTGCAGGTATGACTGGGTTACTTTGCCCATGTGTGCTGTTTGGGCGTAATGTTGAACAATTCAAGGAAGAAATTCCTTGGAATAATGCTTGCATTTGTCATGCCCTTTGGGTCGAAGGTGGCATCACTCTTGCAGCCTTGCTAGCTATCTTCCATGGTTACATTGATCCAAACACCTTGCGTCTTTGTGGCGAGGGTTTATTGTTTGGTTGGTGGCTATGTGGCATCTACAATGGTTTGTTTCGAGAAGAACTGCAAAAAAAGTATCATCTGGAGGTAACATGACTTCACCCTTGTACGACTTAATCATGACATGGATAGCTATTCGAATGTGTTGATGGTGCTTTTGAAACAAATCTACATTGCTAGATATATCTCTATAATTTTCAATGAACTTAGCTTTATCGTGCTGGTGGCGGTCTTGCTAAAGGGGAGAACACTTGGACTGTTTACTTTGAGGACTGCTCACATTTCACAACACCTTAAGCTCCTAGCCTACTACTGTTATGTTTCAACTTTTACATCACCAAGTTGACAGAGGGGATTTATTGATTTGATACATAAAAGGAATAAACTAAGGAGCGTTTTGGTGGCAGGGACAATGATTTCCTAGAAAATCATGATCTTTGAAAATACTTTCCACAGGAGAATAAAATTTGTAGTACCAAAATTCTCTTTTCTGTTGGAAATCTAGGAACTTCTTTTGGGGAAGTTTGACGGGCAAGAGGGCTTGATATAAATCGAAGTGTACACGGGGGCGAAGAAGATCACCTTCAATCGCCTGATTCTTGAAACGAAGGCCAGTTTCAAGCACGGAAGTCAATAATGTTCATCAGACATTAAAATTCAGAAAACTATTTTCCTAGAAACCCGTTTTCCCTCTCACCCTAATAAATGCATGTTTGCGTCTCTGCACTACTGATTCTAGTGATTTGCTTTGGTGTTAACTAGTTCTTAGATGAACCGCGTCACATGCATTAAACAAACTCTCATTGGGCAAAGAGATCTTTGACATAATTGCCCAATTTAAAACTAGAATTACTTACTGACAAAACATATCTGAATCATCTTCATCGTCTACTAACACCAGCTTCTCTACGTTGCAGGATTCACCCTGTGACCCTTGTCTTGTGCACTGCTGCTTGCACTGGTGTGCCTTATGCCAAGAACACCGGGAAATGAAAGGACGGCTATCTGACAATGTTGCAGCAGGAATGACTGTTGTCAATCCACCACCAGTTCAGGAAATGACCACCCAGAACACCCGGAGACCATCATCTTCTTCTTCTGATGATGATAAAGGAGCTGATCAAAGTAGGAACACTGGTCTAGAGATTGTACCAGCATCAAATTGACTGAAAATTGGACGTTGGATGCTTATTTTGTAGCCCTGCCTGAATATTTTCCTTTTTGCATGTAGAGATAAGGGGAGTAAAGACTGTACAAAAACTGGAGATGATTTCTTGGCATCGAATGTCCAATTTCTGATTGGGAGGTTTTCTTCCACAATTTACTTCATGTGGTATAAACTTGTTGGCACTGATTAAATGTTCTATGATTTTGGTCATGTGCAGACCATTGATGGACATGAGTTGTGAAGAGCATGGTCACGCAATCCTGCAGGTTTCCATGTAGTATCAGTAGGAGTGTATTTATTTTTAAAGTTGATCGGACCAACAAATTACACATACACAAAGTTTGACCTGCGAGGTTAATTGCTAATTCCACAATCTATGGACTAACCTTCAAAAAATATCATAGCTTGCATAGTAAATAAATTGATCGGACCAATAAATTGTTGGCACTAATGAAATAAACGTTTTCCATCCCCTTTGATACTCTGACTGCCAAGAACGGAATGCTTCATGGGGATGACGGAGTCTTCAATCAGCCGCCTCTAAATTCAAAGAAGCCTTGGAATGGCAAATCCGCAATGGTTGTACTATCCGGATTCTCGAAGACAGATGGTGTAATAACAGAACGCTCAAGCTTCGGCGCTCTGTCGATCCAGCACCTTGGGAACATAGACCTGTTTCCACATTATTTAATCAAACCAGAACAGGCTGGAACCCTTTGCTAATCAGAGCGCTATTTACAACCAAAGCGCTAGAATATATTCCAGCACCCAGTACGACCTACAGACAAGCCGGACCAACTATATTGGTCCCCGGCACCCACGGGCAGATACACCACTAAGTCGGGCTATCAATGGCTGCTGACCAAAGACAAAGCCCTACCAACTCCTCGAGAATTCAAAATGTGGAAAATCCTCTGGTCCTTGCCAACTCCACCACGATGGAAGATGCTAGTTTGGAAGGTCTATCATGATGCACTCCCTATAGGCTGCAACCGGAGAGTCAGAAAACTATCACCCTCATCGGTATGCCCAATGTGCAACCTTGAAGACGAAACCACTGCACATATCTTCAAGGATTGTTGGCTTGCAAAAAGAATCTGGTGGAGCTCCCCACTTACACTTTGAATAGACGCAAATCCCCATGTTCCCTGGAAACGTTGGCTATGCAACTGGTTACTCTATTTGGCCCGGCAGGACACTACAAAAAAGCTGGAAGTCCGCACATTTGTCGCTGTCATCTGTAGTATCTGCCTTATTCGTAACCACTTGCTGTTCCACGCTGGGTCCAATCCGCAATCATTATCTCAGGTAATACTGCACAATAGTTTGGTAACATTATTGCCCAACTTCAGGTACCCAACCCATCCTCAGCGCCTGATCAATTATAGCACACAACGCATTTCTGCTGTCCACTGGGGACATCATACAACGGATCCGACTGTAGTCATAAAAATTGCTGGCATGTTTAGCAAAGTACATCAGTGGGCCTATCTTGCTGCCTTGGCTGAAAGGCAGGGAAAGGCAGGGAATTTGCGTGCTCTCATATCAGGAGAAACAACCTTGTACTTCAAAGCTACTAGCCACAGCACTACAATACAATACAATACAATACAACTGGCAGGAAATCGAGATTAGAACATGCCATCCAACACTGTTAAAAGTACTACGACATGAGCTTAATAATGAAATAGGTGTTTCTGTAGTATTAGACCACTGCTATAGTCTGAAGAACAATTTTACCAGTTGTACATTTAAGAATATAGGTAAGAAGAATTCCAGCTCGCCAGATACGCTCGAATTCCTTTTACTTGTTTGTAGCCTGCTCACTAATAAAAATGCATGGCCGTTCTGACCAAAAAAAAAAATATATACATATTTTTTGTACTTTTTTTTTTACTCTTGGTTATTTGTACTCGCTTTATTTTTTTGAGTAGTAAACCTTCCAACTCCCTCAAAACTTATTTATAAAATTGTTCTTGTTAATGTAAATATTTCTCTTCTAATTTATCAGATTAAGGTTACATATACTTCATATACTCCAAAATAAATGTCTCGCTTAGTACCTCTCGGAGTTCCTCAAAGAAGTTATCTACTATGCACAGGAAAATCACAACTAGTATGTGCCTCACCTTTAGTGAGATATGAGGGGATTAAGATGTATACATCCTTATATGGTTATACCGAAAAACCTCCTCCCCCCCCCCCCCCCACAAAAAAAAAAACAAAATAGATCTTCCAATTATAGTCCGTTTTATTCATTATGGTGTCCATATTACCAGTGTCATTAATAATTTAATACTGGAGTGAACTTTTTGTTCTTTGTTCTTTTTTTCTTCATCCTCTTTTTTTTTTTTTGGGTGTGGGGGAGGGGATGTTCCAGAATCCAGCACAAATTTGAAGATAAGGAACGCATATTGTCCAAAGCTATTTGTATTTGTCTGTAGGTTTAAATACATCAGCCCCAATGAGGTGATTTTCTTTCAGGGAAAACCACATAGATATCTACAATCCCACAACACGGAGTGCGAAAGTTCTAGCTAATGATGGCCACACACGACTACGCAAACGCTTCACGCAGCTTCGTTGGTAATTCTAACTCTGGTTCGGACTCACTGAGGGGAGAGAAATACTGATCTACCATATCTTCAGAGACTCGATTTAAGCTTGGGGGGTTCCACTGCAAATTCAGTCAAGACAACAATTTGATCAAACTCTCAAGTGAACACTCTTATTTGTAGCTTTGGCATCCAAACAACGCTTGCAAAGAATGCAAAGACGGCATAGCCAGGCCAAATGCAAGTATATATGTAAAATATATAACGGTCATTATGTGAGTATCAACAAGCTGAGTTAGCAATGCCTCTGTATGCTTCTACTAGAGATTTGATTCCAATACGATCTCTATTGGTTTATGTGCCTGCCGTCACATGCCATCATGTCATTGAGAATCCTGTGAGAATGATTATACCTTTGGTAAGAAGTCTCTGTCCACCATACGTGCTCGTACACCCTAGAAGATCAAAGACAGGAAATAATGAAAGCAGAGAGACGATAAAAAAGACACAATAAAGAAGCAATCTAGGGAATTGATACCTCATGAAAGTCATTTGAAATCCTCCCAGATATGCCCTGAAGTGACATCCGGTACTCACGGACCAGGCATTCGTCAAGAGTCTGATATCTGCCTTCCCGTATCTGGTGGATATATTTAATGGCAAAGAAGGGAATGTGGTCGGTTTGACTTTTTTTTTCTCTTTCCCTTTGGGGGGGGGGGGGGTGATGTATTAACAATGAGTAGAATTAACTTACCGATCTCAAGGAAACTTTCAAGCTCAAAGGTGATACTTCGCGTAACCTCTTTAAAGTGGACCCACACCAAGCATGATCCGTCTTAGTTGCCTCATCTTCCTGAGAGAAAGGGGACCAGTTACAAAACTGCATTGTAGATAATATAACTGATGATATTACAAAAATACGGTCAGGACTAGCAGTAGCAGATTTTAAAATGAGGTCAAACTTCAGACAAGAAAAGAGATACCAACAGCAGATATAAAATATTCAGCTACAACAGGCTGGCCAACAGCCAAGCAATTGACAAATTTGACATTAAGTCTGTCTCGGCAAAAGAGGAAAACAGATGACAATAAAGTGTTCTTGTTCATATTCTTAGTTAAAGGTTTGTGGAAATACCAAAAAATCTTGACAACAGAAACAGATATTAATAAAAGCTACAATTCACAGTCATCTTGAAAGACTTAAAATTAGCATCGCCTTTGCAGTCTTCCAACAATGGTGATAGTTATCTTTCAAGCTTCCCTTAAACATACAGCTAAGATCAATAGGAATATCAGTTAGGAAGGCTGGGTCGATCCTTGTAAGCAAACAGGTTTTGCAATAAAGGTTGCACTGCAACTCTAACAAGAGGCGATGGACAAAAAGTGAAATCTAGATATATGTACAATTGGTATTCCCAAGATGCCAGCCAATGAGTATGACCTGTTTTCCATATAATATGCCATAACAAATTGGTGAAAATCCATATTTCTGTAAATCACTATTAAGACACTGCTCAGAAATTGACCAAAGAATATTGACATCATAAATAGAGTACGGGCTTATAGCTATGACTTCGGAACTAAAGCAGGAACTAGTCAGAAATTGAAAGTTGGAAACCGCAGGGGAAAATGATACAAGCACTTGCAATATGCCAATTTGAAAACAAAATATTTGAGTAAACTGTAAAAGAATCCTAAATGGGAGCGGGACATGGCAGGAACTTTAAGTAGGATTAAATTGCGGATAATCAGATGCACAACATACCAGAGAGTCCATTATGTCCTCGACAGTATCCTGTCCAAAACATTTGTTGAGTGTGTCTAGCCTGAAAATTAATGAGCAGGATTTGCCAGATTTCAAAATCTCCATGTAATTTAACAGAGCAAGAAAATTGAAAGTCAAAACCATGAAAGATTGTGCATTTTCATTTGTCAATCATGATACCAATCACATTCAGACAAATAAACACGCTGGATTCATATGTTAAGCCTGGGTCATTCAAAGGCTACAACATAGACTACATAGTGTAAAGCTAAGGATGCCCTCTCATCTAGAATATGTGACGCTGAACATCTCCTCTAGAAGGATAATGGCTTTGGCATTCACAGAATAACAAGATAGAATGATATATATCATGGCCAACAATGTGGAAACCCAGGAATCACAGAAAGCCAAACTTCTAGTATTTTCCCTCATGAAGTTTTTTTTTTTGATCAGGAAATATTTTTCCTCATGAAATATGGATGCAGAAAAATGATGACCTATAACTGTGAGCATCCAAAAGTTCAAATGGGATGTTGCCTTTCTAAACATTAAGGAGTCCTAAAGGCCAAATATTAGTATACATAAAGCAAAGCAAACCTGCGAAGTACACTCATATTATCAGGGGTGACAACATCAGCAAACTCTTGCAAGGCAGCCTCAACAACAGAAAAATCATTGGTCACTAGATTGTGTAAATTTTCTTCAATTTGAGGAAGTTTCTGTGAAGAATGGAAACATAGGTATGCATCAGCGACACGAAGAGTATCAGTATTAAAGACAATCTTCAAAAGGACAGACCGCACTAAGTGAATAATGTGTTGCAAGCCCACAAGCCAGCATTTCAGCACCACTGAGTTTTTCGCTGGTCAGAGCCAAGTACTCCCCTATGTACAAAATAAATATCAAATAAGTATCACATACAGATTGCCAAAGCCAAAAATTCCACCCATCCAAAAAGACTAATTAATAACTGCATCAACATCTGCTAAGCAAAAATTTACTTTGGCTCTAACTCATATGGTTGCTTATCTTGTTCTCAATGAGCTTTACTAGGCCACAAGCCCCGGTACCTACACAAGATGCTTCTATATTTATAATTTAGGGGAGAAAGGTCACATTAAAAAATAGGATATTGCCTGAACAAGGAATTAAAAGCAGACTAATCTTGTGCAAAATGGCAGAAGGGAAAGAGAGGCTTAACTTTATCCTCTATCTGATTGAATGATATTTTACCACTCTAATTAGCAAAACAAGCAAGTATGGATGAAAAAAGAACATACCTTTTTTTTGGTTGGGGGGGGGGGGGGGAGGGAATAACGAACAAAGTTAGTGTCAATCAAATAAGGTGGTCAGTTGGAAAAGAATATAATCTTAAAAAGACCAATGATCCTTTCATGTTGTTTAGGAAAATTTTTATGGTACATAGCCAATGCCTTTCAAATCTAGATCCATCAAAAACCTCTAGTCAGTAGTAGTGTAGCGGTAAGGCTACTGACTCCTCCCATCAGCTCTAACACCCCACCATAGTTGGGAAATCGGGGAGATGGTTTGGTTGGGAACAGTAGACTTCCCTGGCATTTCTTACAACCCTACATAGCTTCCTTTCCTCATTTTAAATAACAATACTAAAGAACTTAAAAATACTAAAGCAAACATAACTGAATGAAGGCAAAAAAGCGAAACCCCAGGGTGAATATCCAGTTAAGTTGGATACTGTGAGGGCTATATCACATACTGCCAAAATAGCAGATCATACCAATGTATCCAGGTAAATGTGAAAGGTAGAAAGAGGCCCCAGCATCAGGATGAAAACCAATCATTGTTTCCGGGGTGGCAAAAACCTGACATACACAACACAGAAAATATTGAAATCTGGTAAACAAATGCACAAAATAATATAAGTAGGCTCAATCAGGCCTGGCAACAGCAGCAACATCAGCACCAACAAGGAGCAGCAGAGTACAGAGTGATCATAAGGTAAAGTACATGGGTCATTGGAGAAAGAAATGTACCCATACCAGTATGGTATCCATGTCACCAATTTATGGTTCTGCTCCTGTTTCCATCTTATTTATTTGGATAAATTAAGCTGTCTGTGAGTTAAAATGTTCTTTTATTATACTTCCGCATATGGTAGATAACAAAACAAAAAGCAATTCTTATTCCCAAATGCAACGGATATCATCCTTTTTTCAGTCTCCATCTTTTGAGAAAAATATGAAACAGAAAACAACTGTGTTTGCTTCTAATTAGACAGAGCATCATATAATGGTAGAAACTGTACATAAGTTAGTTCAGACTTTTAGTCGCATTTCTCTAGATACATTGACACTTTAAATCTCAATTTAACACTATATGAAACCATTCACCTGGGAAAGGATGAACCTATGGACTAGTAGGAGAGGGGAGGATCCTATACATCACCCAAAAATATAGAAAAGATTTCTGAATGTTGATAAACATAATCAACGGCACTAAAGGAAGCATTCATGACCAGGCCATAACTCATAAGACTTACAGTTTTGTCTGTTGCAACACGAAATGTTCCTGGAATTGAAACACCTCCTCCACCACCCATAGTGATGCCATTCAGAAGGGCCACCTATAAAGCACAATTATGAAGTTAACAATTTACAAGAAAATAGATTGACAGAGTATTGCATTTTCTCATCCACATCCAAGTAACATACAGGCAGAAAAGGCAACCCATTGCTAGAAATACATTTTAAGGTGAGCACATGGACACATCACATTAACGGACACAATTAGATTATAATCAAATTTCTCATTGTAGTCCTCGATGAAGGGTGTTTTAAGATTTTAAGATACATTAAGATACCTTCATATGTAATGCCATAGACTTCCTCTCATTTTCCTGATTTCAGAAAATGGTTGATTACTTCCACTTCCATAAGAAGCTTATCTTTGGACCACAGTGATACATTCTACAGAGGACGCTGTCCTCGAGTTATTTTTGGTAAAGTTGAATAAAATTACATTTTCCACGGGAGGGTTTTTTGGGGGGGGGGTGTTCTGGCACCATTATACATGTAACAATCTACAGCCATTGAACAAAGATGGACAGAGGTCTAATCAGAGTGTCAAGGAAGATAACCAATTTACCATAGAAGAATCTCAAAGCATCTAGAAAAAGGACTATCACACAGAACAAAAAGGGGTTGCCTTCAATAACTGAAAAGCCAGCTGCAATTAACTGATTAGCAGCACTGCAGAAGTTCGGGACACAAGACACCTTAGCGTCTTCTAATAATTCAGAATTCGGACCACCATCAAACTCTTCCAAGCCATGGGAGATGCAGAAGTTCTAAAATCAGACTCAACTAAAAGCAACCCCCCCCCCCCTCCCAAAAAAGAAAAAACCACAGGACGAGGGGGACGGTTATTGTTATCTTTTAACAATTAACTATACATAAAAGAGGTGTTGTGCATTATGTATTCACATCTAAGAGTTATACACTTCCATGAAGGAAATCATTTCATATAAATGTTACCAAAAAGGGGGGCGGGGGATCTACAGACTGACAAAAAGCAGACTTAAGACTAAAGCAACCTCTCATATATGGAGAGGAAAAAACGACATCAGAAGCAGGAGACATAACCTGGTAGACTTACGCCACGGGGAGCAATAAAACTGAGAAGTAAATATATTGTTTTATAACTGAACAAGAAAAAGGTTCCTAATGGTATTAAAGGTGGAGAAAATCAATATATGATGCTTCTCTACACAAATATTATATTTACTGATGAATACTAACATGTTAACACAACATCCTCTATCTGAAGGTTGCAAATTTTCCTATATGTGTACATCTGCACTGTTTTCGGATATCATATTGGCTCATCATCCTTTCCTCAAGAATATGAAGTAAATATTCACATGTGTCCACAACACAGCATCATTAGGACTTCCCATTTATGGGGCTCTGTGAATGCCTAAGAAAGTCATAGGCCAACGTTAAAACCATCATAGTTTGCAAATGACTCACATGTGGCTTCAAATATGTGCCAAGTATGTATATAAACGTATATAACGTCCTAAAGAACTCTTTACAGTCTTCTATTTTTCCTGCAAAGGAGAGACATTAAATATATCAAAGATGGTGAATTATAACAAAACAGACCGTAAAAAACAATACATGTATGATGTATGTGTTATGAGCTGTCACCAATGACATTTTAGATGAATGGGGCCTCCCCCCTCCTCAAAAAAAAAAAGAAAGAAAAAATGCCCACCCCTACTGGCAAATACACAGTGGTTAGTGGTTATGCAATCAGTTGAGATGGCAGGTGAAAACATAGAACACTCTACCTATCTATACTACTGTCAAACATGCAAGCACATTTGAACACCATCTCATTACAAATGAATGGAAAACATCTGAATATAGACAGGTTAGATACCCTTGAGGTTCAAAGAGTATGTATCATAGCACACAGTCGTTGCAAAATTAAATGATATTCAGAACAGAACCTGCATTTATTTGACGATAAAGAGCAACAATATCTCCACCAGCACAAAATGCCCTGCCACCGCCCTTCAAAAATTAGAAACAAGGAGATTCTTAGTTCACAACAATATCTCAAAATGTTCCAAAGTATTTGATCTAAGCCCAAAGAAGTTACCTTAATCATCACAAAACCAATATCAGGATCATCTTCCCAGCATTTGTATAGCTCTTGCAACCTAGCACCCTAAAATTACAAAGAAGCTCAATAAGCATAATTATATAACAGGACCAAATGATAGGCATAAATATTTAACCATGAAAACAAACCAACCTAAGAAATATCACATGCTCCATGATTGCAACAGGATAGTATCTTGTCGTCCCTAGCACACCCCATTTGGCAATATGGCCACACACTCTTCACCCTCATTACTCTTAGCAATAAAACAGTAAATATTATCAAACCTTCAGCACGGTCTCCCACTAGGTTTTATTGTCACAAAAGAATCCTAATACCCTATAGTGTCGAGCCAAAGTAGGTTGAAGGGGAGCCATGGCAAACAGCTTCAACAAATGCAATCGTGTTTACAACTATGCAAATCTCCTCTCCTTACCGCACAACAGAAGCCCAACATCCCCTCCCCCCAACCTTCACCTCTTACTCAGACCCCCCACTGGAAATCATCGATATAGCTTCTATCAAGCATAAAAGTAATTAGAAAACGCCATTGAAGTCTGACTACAAATTCATACAACCCATTTAGAAAGAAAAAAGGATCCCAGATGAACACTCAGCCGCAGAATTCAAATTGATCAAGGGATTGCAGCTTATTCTCCATGCATGCTTTCATAAATAGAACGTCAAATTTTTCCCAGGATATACAAGTAACGATCCAGAAAGACAGAAATGTAAGTTTAAGAATCTGAAACAACTTGTAAAACATGGTCCAATAGTTTAAAAAAACAAATAAAATCCACAATTGACCCTAGAAACAAAAACACGCAACACAAACAATCATCCAAAGCTTAAAACCCGAAAAACAGAAAAAGTAGGGAAGAGGGGGGTTACAATGGAAGTGTTGAGAGCGTTAAGAACGGAGGGCCTGTTAAGAATCGCCGTTCGGCAATGAGCACCCCCTTCCACAAGCACCTAATAATAATATCAAAGACAGAAAACAATCAATAATCAATACGAATGAAATGTCAACCCAGAGAGAGAGAGAGAGAAACAGACATCGTCATGGAGGTTGGAAGAAGGGGAAGGGTTAGGGTTAGAGCAGACGCATCGTCTGCATTGATTGAAGAAATCAGATGATCTCAGAGTACGCCTGATCAACGATGTCTTCAACCTCTGCATATCTCTCCTCTCTCTCTCTCTCTCTTCTCGTTCCGCACGGAGTATGCTGGCTGGTGAACTTGAGCAGATGAGTGACGTGTTGTTGTTTTTTGTGTTTCAATAACATTATTTAATGTGTTACAAAAGCCAGCCGAAGTGGTTCCATGGTGTAGTGGTTAGCACTCTGGACTTTGAATCCAGCGACCTGGGTTCGACTCCCGGTGGGACCTTTTTAGCTTTCTTTCTTTTTTTTTTTGGGCCCGGTTTTTAATTCCATAGTTACAGACCTAGAGTAGGACAAGGCCAAGCCTTAAAAGTTCTTCTTCATGTGAACAATCCAACGAAACTATAGTATGATGGATGGGAAATTTTTGAACTGAATAATACACATAAAAAAAAGATTAAAAAGGTCTAATTTATATTTTATGCAACAATAACACATCTCAGTGTGAATTCTGCTTTTGTGGGATCTGGAAAAATTCAGATGTAACAATCTTACCTCTACAGACATCTCTGTCCGTAGAGAGGTTGATTCCAAAAGACCCACAAAAAAGCTTTTGTGAAAATATTTTATAGAAAAAAATTATAGAAAAGTAGTAGGGATGAACTGCGAAATGCTAATAGAACAGGTGACAGTAGCTATGCAAAATTTATGTAGAGGAAAATAATTTTCTGCATTGTGCTTTTATATATATATATATATATAATTGACTTTTAATGAAACATAGTTGACAATAAAACTCATAATACAATGACAATATTGTAGCATTTTATATTGAAAATGACTAATTTAAAGCATACATATTTGCCAAAAATATAGTAATTTTGTTCTCATAATGTTTAACATTGTAATTTCACACAGGTCCTGGAAATTGAGAAGCTTCAGGTGACACCTATACTTTCCAGCTGCTTCACTTTATTCTCTTCCCTTCTTGATCACCATAGTCTGAGCTAGAATTAAAGCATGGAACAAATAAGTGCACCATTTTTCCACTCTCCAATCTCTCACTCTTACCCTTATTCTCTCAAAAAATGTCCAAAAATCTTGTTAGAGTTCTTCTCACCGGAGCTGCAGGTAATTGGGTTCTGCTTTTTCTTTTTGATTTTTGGTTAATGCCTATGTTTTCAATTTAATCCCTTGTTTATCCCTTTTTTTGGTTCTTTGCTTGATATTGAAGTGAATGCAAGGTGGTACTCGAGTTAAAATTCATTTGATACCTTGCAGTGCATAAAAATGTTGTTTTTGATTTTTTGGATAGTAAGTCTTATATGAGATTGTCTCATTTGTTAATGTGGTAAATTGTGATCAGATATTGTTATTTTTTCGTGATTATTGATTGCAAGTAGACATGCAAAATTGACCTAAAACTCGAAACTTGATCGGTTAGTTTAAGAGACCAGGCCAGAAATAGATTCACTTAAAGTTAACCCAAACCAAAAATGGGCCAGCCCACCCCAAACCCAAACCGAAATCTCCTAAGCCAAATATGACCCAACCTGAAGTTAGCCCGACTTGAACCCCAATTGAATGACTCATTTGCCAAGTGTAGTGGTGGGTACTCATGGCATGGGTTTCCCAATTGAAGATGTGCTCAGGATTAAAGAAGTCATACTGTGTTCTACTATTTTTGCTCCTGATGACAAATTTGTTGCATATAATATTTCAACTGTGTGATGAAGACTGAGTTACAAACTAGAGTAACAAATTCTGACATTTTTCTGAATTTTACCAACCTATTGCTGTTATAGCATATGAGAAGTTTGATCCTGTGCTTCTAGCTGAACGATCAGTACGATTATTTTGTTTAAAGTTCTAATGCCTTAGCTCGCAACTGAGTTAGTTTCGAACCCTGTTCTCAGGACAAGTTGGGTATGCACTGGCTCCTAAGATTGCTAGAGGGCTGATGCTTGGTCCTGACCAGCCCGTAATCCTCCACATGCATGATATTGAACCAGCTGCTGAAGCATTGAATGGTGTCAAAATGGAACTGATTGATTCTGCCTTACCTCTTCTCAAAGGTCTTGCTTTTGTTTCCACCCCATGGTTTGCAACTGTGGAGTCTCGGGCTTTTTAAGTGTTAATTGATCAAGTTGGCTTTGAGTTATTTAGGTGTTGTTGCCACCACCAATATTGTGGAAGCTTGCAAGGGTGTGAACATTGCGACCATGGTTGGTGGGTTCCCTAGGAAGGAGGGGATGGAAAGGAAGGATGTCATGGCCAAAAATGTGTCAGTTTATAAGGCTCAGGCTTCGGCACTGGAGCAACATGCTGCTGAAAATTGCAAGGTGAGTTTTGGCATTTCTCTTAATTGTTGTCATTAAGATTTGATCACAAATTATGTGTAAATAGTCAAGTTCTGAGATGCCTGGTTGCATCCATGCCTCGCGGCCCTGATAAACTAGGAATTGTACAAGGGTTTGTGACGCCTGGACCGGTAGAGTCCCGTGGCTAGTACTATTACTCTGCTTCTATGACTATTAGCACCTTCAAAGCAAACTCATTGTCCTTGGTCGGGGGTGGTTCAAAAGAAAGTGTTTTTGCTTATCTTAACGTTATTATTCCTGTATTCTTATATCTGTTAATGAGAATGCAGTGTCTTATGATTAAAAGGCTTGTGATTTGTGGTCAAGGCCACTCTTTAATTGTTGTCCAATGTTCTTTCAGGTGTTGGTGGTTGCGAACCCAGCAAACACAAATGCACTCATTTTTAAGGAATTTGCGCCATCGATTCCTATAAAGAATGTTACATGCCTTACTAGGCTTGATCATAATAGAGCACTCGGTCAAGTTGCTGAAAGGCTAGGTGTTCATGTCAGTAACGTAAAGAACGTCATCATATGGGGAAATCATTCTTCAACTCAATATCCTGATGTAAATCATGCAACTGTTACCACAAGTGAGGGCGAGAAGCTTGTACGAGAACTCATAGCTGATGATAACTGGTATAGCCATAACCTTTGACTCCTTGTGAATTCTTTGTCATCCTAAGAGTAAACATAATCCACATACTGTGAAATCGATGAAGTAAAAGAAATCCCCAACATATATTTGTGAAGAGTGATCGTAATTTCTTCAAAGCAACTCTTTTTTTTTGTCCTCTTGTGGTTAAAAGTAGTCTTCAGTATATGAGATTTACAATACACGAGCATTCTTACTCTTCTTTCTTCTGTATTTGCTCTCTTACCTTTCTTCTAGGTTAAATACCGAATTCATCACCACTGTACAACAGAGGGGTGCAGCCATAATAAAAGCCAGGAAACAATCGAGTGCATTATCAGCTGCAAGTGCAGCATGTGACCACATACGTGATTGGGTACTCGGAACCCCCAAGGTTTGAAATTTCTCGAAACATGGTATACACATCCTTGTTGTGCTTATTTGGCTTCATGTCTATATTTTCATGTTTATATGCCACTTTTCTTTGCTCCAGGAAACATGGGTTTCCATGGGGGTGTATTCTGATGGTTCTTATGGTATCCAACCTGGCCTTATGTACTCCTTCCCTGTAACTTGTCAGAATGGAGAGTGGTCAATAGTGCAGGGTAAGTTCCTTTCCCAAGTTGATTGTGTCTTATGAGTGAGATAAGTATAGTAAGCTTATTTGCTACTTAAATGCCCTGAAACTAGTCCTAAACTTGCCTCTAACTCATATCTTCTAGAATCCAACGAAGTCGATCAAAAGGCCATTTCATTGCTTTTCGTTACCTATCTTAACAAATCAATAGCTTGATGTGTTATGGCCTCAACCCGAAATCACTTGACCTAAACCCTCAATGTGGTTGCAGGGCTCAAGATTGATGACTTTTCAAGGGAGAAGATAAGAGCCACGGAAAAGGAGCTCATTGAGGAGAAAGAGCTTGCCTATTCATGCCTCAACTTATCACAAACCTAGCTTGCAGAAGCAAAAAGAAAACCCATCATCAATAAATCCATCAATTGAGAATACCTGTAGTTGCAGTCATCCTTATAATATATGATATGGCTTCCTTTGTTATGCATACAAATACAAGGATAGTGATCTCAGAGTTGTCAAAATTGTCCCGGTATATTTTATTCCAAATGAGAAACCTCAGTATGATCAACTTCTCTTTGCTGGTATTGCTTTAAGGCCTGCGTTGATGTAACACATCAAATGGCGAATGCTATGTTTGGTTTCTGCTGTTCTAATTAGAATTGTAGTGTGATTCACTAGCTAGTATGATGGAACATATCAATGAATTTCATACATTTGGTATAAAGCGGCGTAACGAATTACATAGGAGGGATTCGAAGGTTTTATGATTTATTTTAAACTTACAAAATGCAGGAAATTAGGGGTAAAGTTATTTCCTGCAATAATGCAAGGGGAAAAAGAAACCACAGTGCATAATTCTTCTTGAATTTTCTGGAAAGGATGTGCGAAAGATAATGTTCACTTACATGTCGATACTACTACATTTTTTCAGTAGCGGCATGTTTTTCTTTTTTGCGCTTGTGTATTCAGATTAAGAGCTTGCTCCTACGCATGAAATCATGCTCCTAGTTTGGTTGGCTATGTTAAGTTACACTTTGATTACAGCTACTGTTTGAGGAAATCAATTTTTCTTATTTGTTATTTGATAGCTTACAACACAACTTTTTGCCCACTAATTATTGAAAGGGAAATTAAAACCTTACTGTCAATCTATGTGTTCTTTTGTTGTACCATGTGGATCAATTGCCTAAACTAATAAAGTCTTTAATAATTGTTATCAGAGACCTGGAGTTCGAGTCTTGCTAACATCAGCCTACGCTCATTCGAATGTATCAAAAAAGAAAGTTCCTCCCAAAAAAAAAAAGTGCATATGTCACTCTCCAATTATATGCCGTCTGTGTGTTGAACGTTGATGATTCCTCACGCTTTGCTGCGCTACTTAATTAACGCTAAGCATCGTTGCATGCATTCATCAGTGACGATCATTGCCCCTCGCTTCCATAGCAGTCGACGTAGTATCTCATATCATCACAAATTCAAGGCAAATTCTAGAAATTTAGAAGGTTCTCTTGTCTTCCATCTTCATCCAATCTTACAAAAAAGAAACACCACCATATTCATGATTTCTCCTACTCTTCAATCTGAGCTTTCACCCTAAATCCTCTTCTCTCAAAAATGGCAAAAGACCCAGTTAGAGTTCTTGTCACTGGAGCTGCTGGTAAGTCTCTCTGTCTCGCTCTCTCCAATCTCTATCAACCAACTGGGTTCTGCTTTTTTTTTTGATTTTTAATTTTTAATTGATGCCCATGTATTCAATCTCATGTTTATCCCCTTCATATTATTCTTTGCTTAATATTGAAGTGCATGCAAATTGATGCTTCAAAATTCATTTGATACCTTGCAGTGCATGAAACTGTTGTTTCTGATTCTTGGTATTGGTATCTACCTAGCATGGAATGTTTCTGATTCCTGGGATTGGTATCTAACATTATATAATATAATGAAGGATTGTCATTTTCCCATGATTATTGATTGGGGGTAGTTATGGGTTTCTCATTAGTAAAGGAATTGGGAATTGTCCAATTGCTTGAGGAAATCGGGTTTGATTGGGATGTGGAATTGATTGAGAAATTGGGGGTAGTGTCAATTTGTTTTGTTTTGTCATATATGTTGGTTAAACATGTTGGGAGCTTCTTGAAGATGGAGAAAGAGCCTATGAGGGTGCTTGTCACTGGTGCTGCAGGCATGTTTTTGATGACTCTCCTTTCTTTCTCTTTTTTTATTCCTTTTTTGGGTTCATATTTTAGCCTTTTTTTCAGAACTTTTCTTTAGAAACTTGCTCTTAACTGAAGAGGGGGGGGGGGGTATTTTAAAAACTTTTAGAACTTTTAGTACTTGATATAGAAGCAGATACTTCTTGCTTGAGGTTCTGTGGTACTTTCCAAGTGCCTCCAGCTGAGGCCTATGGCTGATAATATGCCCAGGATCAAAGATAGTCTTCCTTGTGTTCTAGTATTCTTGTTCCTGATAACAAGTTTGTTTCATTTGATATCTGATTTGTCCAGTGAATACCCAAATGAGTTGTAAACTAGGGTAATGAGGTCTGAGACACTTTTCTAAAAAGGAGCTTACTGCTGTTAAGATCATGTCGAATATAGGGCAATTGCAATTGCTGAATTGGTGAGGACTCATTAGAAGATTGTTTACAAACGCAGATCAGAAGTTTCATCCTGTGCTTCTAACAGAAAGTACTAGCAAATTTTTGTTTAAAGTGCTAATACATTAGCTTGTTATCTGAGTTTCCATGTTTTCAGGACAAGTAGGGTATGCCTTGGTTCCTATGATTGCTAGAGGGCTGATGCTTGGTCCTGATCAGCCTGTAATCCTCCATATGCTTGATATTGAACCAGCTGTCGAAGCATTGAATGGTGTCAAGATGGAACTGATTGACTCTGCCCTACCTCTTCTCAAAGGTACTGTTTTTGCCTCCGTGCCTTGATTAATTTGCAGTTCTAGAATCTTGAACTTTTTAAGCATTGGTTGATTATGTTGGCTTTGAATTCAATCAGGAATTGTTGCGACAACCAATGTTGTGGAAGCATGTAAAGGTGTGAACATTGCTATCATGGTTGGTGGGTTCCGTAGGAAGGAAGGGATGGAAAGGAAGGATGTCATGTCAAAAAATGTGTCAATTTATAAGGAACAGGCTTCAGCACTAGAGCAGCATGCTGCTGAAAACTGCAAGGTGAGTTTTGGGATTTCTCTTAATTGCGGTCATTAAGACTTGATGAAGAACTTTTTTAAGTAGTCACTTTGTGGGATGCTTGCTTGTCTCAAACTTTTTGGTCCTAAAAGAATTAAAGATTTCAGGATGATTTGCAGCATCCCAACCTGTCCGGTTGTGTGGGTAGTACTGTCGGCCCAACAGCCTAACCTGTAGGACAGTTATCTTCACTATGCTTCGAACCCCAAAGACTGGCACCTTCGAAGCAAACGCATCGTGCTTAGTCGGACTTGAACACAAGTTATTGTAGTTGGTTTATGTTACCTGTTATAAGGTGTTCTGTGTTCATAATTTTTTTCAATCGGATGCAGTTTTACATGATCAAAAGCTTGTGATTTGACAAGGCCACTCTCTTTAATTGTTGTCCATTGTTCTTGCAGGTGCTGGTGGTTGCAAACCCTGCAAATACGAATGCACTCATTTTGAAAGAGTTTGCACCATCAATTCCTGAAAAGAATGTTACATGCCTTACTAGGCTTGACCATAACAGAGCACTCGGTCAAATTACTGAAAGGCTTGGTGTTCATGTTAGTAATGTAAATAATGTCATTATATGGGGAAATCATTCTTCAACTCAATATCCTGATGTAAATCATGCAACTGTTACCACAAGTGAGGGCGAGAAGCCTGTACGGGAACTCACATCTGATGATAACTGGTATCCCCATGCTCTAACCTTTGACTTCTCATGACTTCTGTGCCATCATTAGCAGAAATCATAGTTTGAATAGCTTTAACATCTCTTAAGTAGTTACAATAAGGCAAGTTAATCTACTTCAAAGCAGCTCCTTTTTGCTGTTTTTCCGGGGTTGATGTTAGACTAGTCTTCATTGCATAAGTTCATGATAGGTGAGCATTCTTATGCATGATTTTGGATTTTCTGTGACTTGATTCTTGGTGACATCAATTGACATCCCCTTGTAGGTTAAGCACCGAATTCATCACCACCGTGCGGCAAAGGGGCGCGGCTATAATAAAAGCTAGGAAGCTATCAAGTGCATTATCAGCTGCGAGTGCAGCATGTGACCACATACATGATTGGGTGCTTGGAACCCCAAAGGTTTGACCGATTTTGAAAAATGGAATTTGTTCTCATCCATACTTTTGCTTACTATTTTCTCAACATGTACTTGGCTTTATGAATATAATTTCATGTTTGTATCGTTTTTTCATTCTAGGGAACATGGGTCTCAATGGGGGTGTATTCTGATGGTTCTTATGGTATCCAACCCGGTCTTATCTACTCCTTCCCTGTCACTTGTCAGAATGGAGAATGGTCAATAGTGCAGGGTAAGTTCCTTTTCCAAGCAGACTATGTTTTATGATACATATATTTTGCTAACCTGAATGATCTGAAACTAGACTAAAAATTGCCTTGAATCCCTGTTTACTAGAACCCGGATAAGAATTTTGACTGTTTTTGGCTGCCTACATTAAGTATTCAACATGGATTCAAAATGTGGCCAATCCGCAAGGAAACAGCCGCATCATCGGAAGGGTTTTTGAGTTGGCAGAAACGTCTTTTCGCTGCGATATGAAACACGATTTCCACAATAGAGCAATTTTTTCATATCGCGACTGAAACCACAATTACGACCAAAAAGATGTTTTGAATCCTTGCTAATCAATAGTGCACATATCATGGCCACAACCCGAAGTCGGTTGACCTGAACCCAATTAGGCTTGAATATCTCATTTGTTGGGTTGGCAAAATCTCAAGAACATCTCAAAATGCAGGGCTCAAGATCGACGACTTCTCAAGGGAGAAGATGAAAGCTACAGAGAAGGAGCTCATTGAGGAGAAAGAGCTTGCTTATTCATGCATCAAATGATCACAAACACTCTCTGAACACACACCTTAAAATAGCAAAAAGAAACCCTTCAATGAATTCATCAGTTACGAGTGTATACAGTTGCAACGCTCTTCTGACTGTATGATATGTCTTCCTTTGTTAGCTATACAAAAAAATGAGTGATCTCAAAGTTGTCATGTGTGCCTGTATGTACTTTTGTTCCAATGGGAAAAGCCTTAGTGTGAAATGTTCTTAAGAATGTTACATTATGTTTAATTTGTCTGCTTTTATAGTTGTGTTATTCAAAGGCATTCATTCCAGGGTCATCATTTTCACTTACCCAAGCCTGAAATCAATGACTTAGGAATTTGTAGGAATGTATATTTGTTGTTGCTCTGTTTATGAACTCTGTACACCAACACATTTAGCCAACCATTGGCAAAGGTTTTTTTTTTTTTTTGGTCCAAAAGATACTCCGTTCAAATCCCAGTAGCTCTGTAACTGATAACGCATGTGTACATTTTGAAGATATGTCACTGTGATGCTAATAATTTATAGGCCATAAGTAATTAGATTAAGCTCTTGGTTGAGTTAATTTCACCACATTGAGCACATGCTCAAATCATTGAACCATGGACCAAGAACCAAAGAATTGGGAAAGAATTTGAAGGTTGTTAGGAAGTAGGAATTATAGTACCCTAAATCTATAACATATTGCTCGAGATAAATATGGTAGCAATGCCGGTAGAGGTAAGGTTGCCTACAGCTGGATCTCCCCATACCCCGCGAAAGCGGGACCCACACTGGGAGGTGTTGTTGTTGTTGTTGTTGTATTGCTCGAGATAAATATGACTGAACCTTTTCACCTTCAAACAAATTTGTTTTAAAATCAAATGGGTCACCTCCAACAACTGAATGCGTCATGATCTGAAAGAATTTTGTGAACTAAACTGATTTGTCAATGTTATGTTCCCATCTTCTATAAGTATGGTATTATCTAGGTAGTGAGATTGGCAGAAATTTGGTGGGGGGTTTATTATGTGTTTGTAATCTCCTAATACAACAATTGGGGGTGTGAAAATGATCGATGCTATGTCTACCACACATTTTCTACTTCACATCTTCGTTCTTGCCTCCAGATTTGAAATCTGAACTAAAAGTTTAAAAGAAGCCAAAATGCATAACATGTCAATTGAGATATGTCGAGATCCATTCAAAATATTACTCAAGCTCTTTGAATTACACTTAGATCATTCGACGTAGCTCGTGTGTAGATAAAATTATTTAACCGACATTCAAATATTCAATACGAACCAACTCAAATATGAGATAATTAAAAATGAAACCCGTTTTGAAATTTATTGGGGGGGGGGGGGACTCATTTAACTATGCACCATGCTCCCCTACTATTTTGGGTATGAGGTTCTCTATAATACTCTTCAAGGCAGGAGCACTGACCGAGCAATTCTGATCCTCAAAGCATGATTTGCCTTGTTCGGCTGCTTTGCAAAGTTGGGGATCCAACGGTACTTTCCCAAGAAAAGGAATGCCCATTTCCTGACACATTCTCGAAGCACCGCCCCCACTGTTGTCAAATACTTGACTACATGCCATCAAACCAAGCAACTCAGGAGCTTGTTCGCTTATATACTGCAAAGCCCACTCTGTGACATCCGTAAGTTCACCCGTCTCTGATGGCCTCACAAAGTTAGCATCGGTCAATCGTTGGTACAACCTGCTCATGTTCTCAACCACTCCCAGCACTTTTACGTCAGCCGTCTTGCAAAAGCTCACTCCCTTGCGCACATCTATCAATGAGACTTCTTGTGGGGTTGTAACTATGATTGCACCATCAATACCGGCTTCCTTGAGGCATTGGACAATTGAGATTTGTTCATCTGAGGTACCTGGTGGGGTGTCGACCACAAGGAAATCAAGGTCACCCCAATAGACCTCCTTGATAAATTCCTTGATAATCTTAGTTTTTTTACCACCTCTCCAAATGACGGCTTGGTCAGGGTCAGGAATCAAGGAGCCAATGGAGATGACACCAAGGTTGGAGTCTGCATAGATTGGAGACCAGCCAAGGTTGCTTTTATGTATTACCTGGCCTTCTAGGCCAAGCATTTTGGGAATACTTGGGCCACAGATATCTATGTCAAGTAGACCGACCTCATAATCCATGGCGGCTAATGCAAATGAAAGTTGAGCAGAGAATGTGCTCTTGCCAACCCCACCTTTACCAGACAAGACCAGTATCTTGTGCTTCACACTTGCCATTCGTTCTGCAATTAGAATTAGATCTGCAGAAGGCCACCTATGAATAAAGATCTTGCAAGAAGACAATGGGAAGAAACTAGACTTTCTGAGACAAAATTTAACACATTGGCCACTGACAACATAGCATCACACCCGACAGTAAAGAAAATTAGACTCATCTTAACAGAGAAGGATTGTCACAGCACATCTGAGCACAAGCAAACATCAAGTGAGGTAACCATCAAAGGAGATATGGTTCCCGGTTGACCCCATCACCCAACGAAAGAAAGACTTCTAAGGAACTTTGATTAGAACAAGTGAAAGCCAGGGAATATAGTGTGATTCGTTGCGCTGTGCAAGCATTGATTAGTCTCTGTTTAAACATGGGTTGTGGTCAACAATAACTATTCTAGAGTTCCCCTCCAAATATGTATACTTTCTCATGCCCCAGTGGATTCTAAGGCTAAGTTTCTGAATAAAATAATCTAGTCTATACAAATTCCAAGCTGCATAATTTAACTCAAGAATGAAAAGGTAAACATTTGGCATGTTGAAAATAATAGTACTGACCAAAAATTGCAAGTGATTAAAATTACAGGGCATCACAAAAAGGGAACATGGAACCAAAGATTGGTATAGAGGAACTAATAGTTGTTCTGCGCTCACCTGGGTCGGGCCCCTTGGGAGCGGTGGCACAAACTTTTTGATTAGGGCAGCCTTGGCAAGTATCTGATTTCCCAGCAGATTCTGATTGAGGCCCTGGGCAATCTGATTAAGTTCAAAATCGACCGACAAAATTCAAGGATTTCATTAGTCCAAAGATGTGTGCAAACTAAAACAGACAAAATTTGCAATTTCAAAAGCCAACAATGATAACAGAAACTTACGTTCATTTGCATCTTCTAGGACTTCACCATAGCCACCATTCTCCATTTTCAGCAATAGTAGGACACTGAAATGACACGAATATTATGTCAAAAGCACATCCAGTTAAACAGAACTGGTGGCATGAAATCAAGTTGATAAGATTCTCATAAACATGCAAAGCTCAAGCCCTGCACCACAGAATTCATGATGAAGGCAGCTTGAACATTCGATCCTATATTTGTAAACTCCAAACTTCTCAAAGACCAGAATTATCATCAGCATCGACAAGCTCTTAACCACAAACAGATATTACTCGGCCCAAATTTTCCCAAATAGCTCTACACAGGGCAAATTTGGACAGAGCAGAACACAGAATAAGGCCGTCTATCTCTTTTTTCTCCAATACTCACCCAGAAACATCATATTCTAAGTTTAGATTCAAACCCACTTTCTATCCCAACTATCCCTTATTCATGATGGGTAAAGCCAAGCTGAAAACATGCTACTCACCGAAGAAATTTTTGATTTTGAAAGCAAACAGGATTGTGGTGGTGGTGCTTTCCCAGCAGAGAGCAGCTAGGGTCCAGAGTGTTGGAAATAAAGCAGGGATTATAGGACTCTAATGTTTTCGTTGAAATTCATGTAGAAACCAAATCATCATACAAATCCAGTGAATTAGTGATGAGCAAAGTCCCCAAAAAAAATTTGATTTATCATAAACACTCCAAATCGATTCTTCAAATGCAGATTATATCGAGTTCACAAAACAATCAGCTTCAACTTCCAATTAAAGATAAAATTTCAACAAGACAGAACCCCCCCCCCCCCCCAAAAAAAAGGAAAATACTCCACCCAAATTCATATTTCATTGACAAGAAAACAAGATAACAAATTGAACAACAAGAAGAGAATAAGTCCACGAATGCACAAATCCCACAGAAGCAAACAAAATTCACAATGGGAAGATGAGAGATTAGAAAGAAAGAAGGGGGGGGGGGGGGGCGCTCACGCATAAGGCCGAAGACCAAAGCTCGAACTCTGGAGCAGCGCGGCAACTGAGAAAGAAAGCCGGCACTGTGCGTTTTTTTAAACCTGCAGGAGGATCAGCAACGGATTGGAGGGACCTTGGGCTTGGCCCGTTTGGCGGTGTAGACTTGAGGGAATGGCCTCTGCGTTGGCAAATCTTTTTTTTTTTTGGGGGGTATGTAAGGTAATGCATTGGTCATATTAATAACAACAACAACTTCAAGTATAGGTCCCGTTTTCGCAAGGTTTGAGGAGATCCATATGTAGGCAACCTTACCTTTACCGGCAATCTTGCCCGTAGAAAGGCTGATTCCAAGAGACCCACAAAAACTAGATTTTGTAAAAACATTTTATAGAAAAAGAATTTTGTGAAAATATTTTATACAGAAAAACTAAAGATAAGTCGCAGGGAATGAATTAAGAAATACAAAAAAAATACAAAAAAATCAGGTGACAGTAACTATGTAACCATAAGTGCAACAAAGCAGAGGGAGATATTGTACCTTAACAAACAGAGGTATGCATTTAATGTCTCTTCCCAGACGTATGAGCTACCTACATGCAAACATAACATACGAAAAAACCACAACCAAACCCACTCTACTGCAACCGAATGACCAACTACAAGGCTAACTCTCTGCGATATGAGATCTTAATCATATCCCGCCATAGTCTCTTGTCCTGAGTCATGCTCTCCTTAACCCTACAACTTTCAAGTCGTCTCTAACCACCTCGTCCAAACTCTATAAAATGGATGCTTGTCCAGGTAAGCCACAAATGGAGCAACACCCTATTACCGTAGCGATGATAAATGATAATATAGCTATATTATAACAAAAAGAACTAGTGACTTTCGCCCCATGTACACAATATTCGTCCCTTAATGCTTGTCTTATCAACCACAAAACATAAAGCATTGGGCTTTCTCTGGCCGCGACGTACTTCATCAGCATCGATAGTATTTTGTTGAGCATGGTGACAAGCGTTGCGTTCCCAATGCTTGAGTCTCTTACCATGTGCGCAGTTCTCCTTGCACCAAGCAACAGAATAAGCATAAGAAATGATAAATTCATGCCTCTCTCCCATTATGGCTGGCTCGCCTAGCAACTTCTGACAACTTTGTGGTTGGGCAACGATTCAAAGCTACTAGGACAATCTAAGTGGAGTCGCTGAATATGTAAGTTTGTCATAGCGTCAATTATAACATCATCTTCTTTAGGATCCTCAGTGTGGTTATCTGAATGTAAAACTTGCTCTTCTAAAGTTGGTATGTCCATTTGTCGAACACGAACCACCATGTAAGACATCAAGCATTTATCAAAGTATTCAGTTGTCTTTCTTTGTGTAACCTTTTGATAAGTTGAGTGGGAGAGATGGAGATATCTTCAAGGCCACATTTCATTTGATTTCCTTGAGAGTAGGAAAACAACCTCTTTAGGACTGTCATCTTCCATGAAACGAGATGCCAGAAATGATAAAGGGCTGGTGCCACCCCATTCTCCGCGCTTGTCGTATCGGTTCAAGTTGAATTGGAACTTAAACCACATCAATCAAGGTCCATCCCAAAGCACTTTACTATACTAACTTCCCTTGTTACCTTGCACACTTTGCTAGCGACTCTAAGCTACACATTTCAGTGGACACTAGACAATTAGTGAGCATAGGGATAGGGCTTTTCCACAATAGAATCTAAGCACCTCGCCTCAGTCTCAATATGTTATGCACCCTTAATTACTTCTACACAACTCTCGTCAGTCACTTCTTGGCTGTCCCCATTGCCTAATGGGTTACACTCACTAGGGTTTGTGACAACAGTCTTGATCTTAGCTTCCATACTTAAACAACTCTGCATCTCAATCAAGCCACCCCTCTGCAGCGGCAACAACACCATGTTATCACCTCTTCTACCTCACATCACTCGGTTGCAATTTTTGCAAGTTCCTTCACAATCTCTGTGTTATTTGGTTCAATCCGGATAGCTTCTTTTAAGTCACAAGTGGCTTGCTCAATGTTACCTAAACCCAAGGCCGCTTTGGCTTTTCTAAATAAGATTTTTGTGTTATTAGGTTCAAATTCAAGAACCAAGGAACAAACATTGATAACCGACACAAATTATTCATGTGTGAGATTTGAGGCAACTAAGTTGAGGTTAAGAGTAATAGCCAATTGTCTAAAAATCGGCATTTGAAACAATGTAACTAAAGCAAAGAAGTATAGGCTCCGTTTGATCGTTAGAAAATTTGATAGAAAGAAAAGTTGAAGGAAAAAACAATGTGAAGGAAAAAAAGTTGGGAGAAAATAAGCTTTTTTTTTGTTTGGATTGACAAAAAAATACAAAAATTTGGATGAGAAATTTGAATGTTGATGAATTACTTGAATCATATTGATGTTATCTAAGCAATGTGAGGTTTGAGAAGGTTGAGAATTTTTCTCAAACTTTCCTCATAATTTTATGAGGAAAATTTTATCACTTATTTCTAACAATTTTTCCACCTAACTTTCCTCCATATTTTTTTTCTTTGTGATTTTCTTTAAATCAAACACAAGAAAAAAAGCAACTTTTCCAAAAAAAATTCTTTCTATCAAATTTTTCAAGGTCCAAACGGAGCCATAATGTCAGATAAGTAGTACGTTGACACATTAAAAATATCATCATTCTTAGAACATCTATTCCCTTGGTTTTTCACCCAAAAAAAAAAAAACCCTTTGAAGGATTCCATGAGATCCCTCCATATAAATAACAACTTCAGCAATTTCATCAAACACATGATCCTCAAGATCAGCATGAATAAGTGCGAATTGGAGGGAATTATCGATACCTCGATCTAGTAACAAATCCATAATAAGCCACAAAAAAAACAAGAGAAGGAAGTCAACTAAACAACCAACCAAAAACAAAATACTAAGGCCTTGTTCTTTTCGTAGGTCATTTTGGATTTATCAACTTCAGCCCACTTCAATCAATTTCAACTCACTTGGAAAAAAAATACCAACCTCAACCCACTCCAACCAACTTCAACCTACCTCAACCCATTTCAACCAACTTCAACTCACCCCTTCATAAATTTAATAATTTGTAACCTAAATCGTTAAAAATAATTGACAAGTTGTATCGACCTCTAACTTCCAGAAAAATAATTACAAAATTGTGAAATTACCATTCAGCAAAAAAATGCAATAAAAATTACAATAACTTAATAAATTATCACACATTTTCATTATTTTAACCCACTTCAACCCATCACAAAAAAATATACCAATTTCAACCCACTTCAACCAACTTCAACCTACTACCACATCAAAAAAAAAAAATGCTAACTTCAACCCACCTCAACTAACTTCAATCCACTTTAACCTTTTACCTACCCCTATTTACCTACGAAAAGAACAGACCCTAAGCCTATATATTACCAAGCTCCAGACTTTCCAAGCTAACAACTCAAACCCGAAACCCAATTTCAACCATATAACAGAACAAACTCAGTGAATTCTAATCAAACCATAGAGTGAACAGGTGGGAAAAAGCACACTTGGATTGCTGAAGTATCACCCCCATTGATTCACAAAACCAACTGTTGGAGCCAGACAGCCCTTTTCGGTGCTCTAACTATTACTCTTCCTGAGAGTCCTGATTGGGAGCAAAACCCTAGTTTTATTGGCGATAAGAAAAGAAAGGGAAAAGATGAAAACACTAACAATTGGTCAAAAATTAGTTGCCGATGGATGGCGTACGACCGGCAACGACTGTTAAACCAATAGCTGCCGGCGACCTATAACTGCGGAAAGTGGGGTTTAGGTGTGGGATGATAGTTTGTACTCTCTACCGATGATGAAGTTGTTACAAGGAAATGCAAAAAAGTGTCCGTCTTAAATAATTGTATTATCAAATTATTATGTATAAATTATTTTTCACAAATTATTTACCCAATAATAAAACAAAACAAAAATTTAAAACTATTTAACTATGGGTACGTTTGTTTTTAGCATATTGAACCTACATATGATTCAACCTATTCTAACTTACTCTGCTTCAACTTGTTCCAACGTGCTACAATGGTCTCATAAAACTACTCCAAATATTCTCATACCTGCTTCTACTTGCTCCAACCTACTATGTCATGCTCCAATACGCTAACTGCTTCTTTAAAATGTTGAAAACAAGCAGGTCCTATATTTAGCTTTTAGGTTCATGGCACTTATTGTATGTAGTGAGTTAAAGTTGTGTACCTTATATAGGAGAATGAAGGCTTACCACAACAAAAATAACAAGAACAACAATTACTTTCAATGTGAGTTCTGTTTTCATAGGACTTGGAGATATCTAAATATAGACAGTCTTACCTCTATAGATATGACTGCCAATAAAGAAACCAATTCCAAAAGACTCTTACTTTTGAGCCAAAATTGAGGTTCACCACTGCATGTGCTTTTAATAATTAATAGTCATTTTGTTAACTCAATTAATCATTTTTTTCAGTATTTCTACCCATTTTTAAATAACACTGTACCCTGTTTCGGAATGAAATTCTAACCGCGCTCTTGATAGAATTAAATCAAAAACCTTATTTATGAACTCATTCCCCCCACACCCCAATTCCCACTCCCAAACAAATCAAACACGTAATTTTAGTTTTCACCATAGCTGGTAATGGTCATGTTATCAATGTTGGTTTGTCCAATCCTTTGTTAGATGCGTCGCAATTAATCTTGTCCATCTTCTTCTATTTCCACATTTTCTTGACTGTTGATAAATTTTTTTCGATTGATGTCAGCTCCTAAAACCGTTACTGCTTCGGGATCTTCCATCGCTGCCAGTGCTGCAAGATCATCAGTGTCTCTAATCTCTTCCAAGAAACTTCCAACACCAACCTGGTAATTTTAGTCATTCCTCTGTCCCCTTCCTCTTTTCCTCTCTCTTCCCTTTTTTCTTCCCATTTCTTTCAAACTCTTAGGCTCTATTTGAACATTGAAAAATTTGATAGAAAGAAAAAACTTGGGAAAGTTACTTTTTTTCTTGTGGTTGGTTTAGAGAAACACAACAACACCTCCTAGTTTGGGTCCCGCTTTCGCGGGGTCTGGGGAGATCCAGCTGTAGGCAACCTTACCTCTACCAGCATTCCTACTTGTAGAGAGGCTGATTCCAAGAGACCTGCAAAAAAGGATTTTGAGAAAAATATTTAATAGAGGAAAGTTTTTGTGAAAACATTTATTGGGAAAATAAAGGATGCATATCCAGGAATGACCGAGATATAATAAAGGCAAGTAGCTAGCGCTATGTAGCATAAGAACAATCTATCAGAGGAAGGTGGCATACCTTAACAGCCCGAGGTAAGCAAACGATGACTCCTCCCAGAAGGAAGTACTACCTGCATACAAACACGACAAGCAAAAAACTATACCTGGCAAATGGGTCATTCGGTTCGGGTACGGGTCGGGTCAAGTTCGGATTGGGTCATTTTTGGGTTAAGTGACATTTCGGGTCATTTCGGTTTGGGTCGGGTATGGTTCGGGTCGGGTCGATTTCGGGTCAACCAATTTTTGATGAAACATGCTTGTCGTGCCAAAACAAGCAACTTTGTTGAAAATTTCGGGTCGAGTATGGTTCGGGTCGGGTCAATTCGGGTTTCGGGTCCACTTTTGGGTGAGCATATTTCGGGTGTCGGGTCGGGTATGGGTCCGGGTCATTCGGTTCGGGTTTCGGGTCTCGGGTCAGTTTTGCCAGGTCTACAAAAAACCACTACCGGCACTAAGTCACTGCACTAAAAGACAGCTATGGGGTGTGCTCTCTGCGATCCAAGATCCTAATCCTATCCCGCCACAACTTCCTATCCTGAGCCATGCCCTCCGTCAAACCGACAATTTTCAAGTTCTCTCTAATCACCTCGTCTAAACTCTTCTTTGGTCGTCCCCTCCGTCTTTTGCCTTCATGGATGTTGATCATCTCACATCTCCTCACTGGAGCGTCCACACTCATCCTTTTCATATGGTCAAGCCATCGGAGTTTTGTTTCTCTCATCTTATCTTCGATGGAGCTACTTTAACTAAGTTCCGGATAACTCCATTCTTAATTATGTCTTTTCTTGAATAACCACACATCCATCTAATCATCCTCATCTCTACTACCATCAACCTTTGAACTTGCGTCTTTTTTAAAGGTCAACATTTTGATCTATAAAGAACAGCTGACCCAACTACCATGCGATAGACTTTGCCTTTCAATCCTATGGGCAGCCTCTTATCACACAGCACAGCTAAGGCATACTTCCATTTTTGTCAGCCCACTTTTATTCGTTAGTTAATGTCTTCGTCAATATCTCCATTCTGCTTAATGATCGAGCCCAGATACTTAAACTTATCAACATTAGTTGTCGACCTCCCATTCAGGGTGACTTCTCCCCCCGCATCTACCTTTCCACTGAAACAACAATGAATGTATTCCGTTTTCGATCTGCTTACTCTAAAACCTCTATATTCTAGAGTATGCCTCCATCGCTCCAACTTGTCATTAACTCCCTACCTGGTTTCGTCAATAAGAACAATGTCATCTACAAAAAGCATACACCATGGTAACTCATCTTGAATCCCTTTAGTAAGTACATCCGTAACTAGAGTGAAAAGAAAATGGCTTAAGGCAGAACCCTGATGCAAGCCCGTACCAACGAAAAAGTCATTGGTGACCCCTCCTCGCGTCCTAACACTCGTCATACATCCCTCGTACATATCCTTAATAAGTCGAATATACAAGGGTGATACTCCTTTCTTTTCTAAGCATCTCCATACCACTTCACACAGAACTTGAGTTTAGAGAAAATGACAAAGAAAAAAATATGGAGGAAAGTTAGATGAAAAAATTGTTAGAAACAAGCGATAAAATTTTCCTCATGAAATTGTGAGGAAAGTTTGAAGAAATTTTTCAATCTTCTCTAACCTCACATTGCTTATATGACATCAACATGATTCAAGTAGTTCACTAACATTCAAATTTCTTATTCAAATTCTTTTATTTTTTCCTCAATCCAAACAAGAGAAAAAAAAAACTCATTTTCTTCCTTTTTTTTTCCTTCACATTTTCTTCCTTCAACTTTTCTTTCCATCAAATTTTCAAAGGACCAAACAGAGCCTTAATGAACGTTTTCCAACAGGTCACTACATCAAGATTCATAGTCGCTAGCAATCTTGCCAAGATCAATGTCATTGATCTCTTCCAAGAAGCTTCCAAGACCAACCTTATAATCTCACTCGTTCATCTCTCGGCCCCTCCTTTTTCCCTCTTTCTCATTCTCTCTCTTTTTCCACCTCTTCTTAACTCTTGTGAAACTTTTTCCGTCGACAATTACATTGGGATACACCATCGGCGGCGATTATATCAAGATATGTGTTACCAATCTCTTCCAAGAAATCTCTAATGCCAACATGGTAATCTCACTTGTTTCTGTTTCTCCCCCCTCTTCTTGCCTCTTGGTGAACTTTTTTTTTTGACATTTGACAACTCTTGGAGCCACCGCTAATGTTAGGATCCATCGCCACAGGCAGTGTTATCCAGATCATCGATATCATTGGTCTCTTCAATTCCAGAAAGTTATTTCCTCCCACCCATCCCCACCCCAAGTGAATTTTTAACCGTTCGACGACAAGGTAAACTATTTGTATTTTTAATGCAAGAAAAAAAAAATGAGAATCTTTTGGGATGTAGAGGTATAAAATCAATTTTAAACGGAACTAATAATAATAAATCCCTCCCAAAGAAAATAAGAAAAAAGACCAATAAATCTCTATCCTATTGAATAGGGAAATAAATCATTAATTGCATTTTGGGCTACTTCACTACTACCTTATAAATATATAATACATTATTTCAAATTATACATAATATATTATCAAATAAATAAAATATTTCCACATTTTTCTTTATGTTTCAAAACAAAAATAAGATTTATGAAATTGAAATTGTGCATTGTTTTTTCTTTTCATAAAATCTTTTCCATATTCTTTACAATATACCACAATTTTAATTTTTTCTTTTTCCCTTGCTTAAGGTTAAGAGCAATTTTTAGTATATAAAATTTATAATAGATAAGTATCTTTACTGTTCTTTTTTGGTATTCACTCACCTACACTACTTGTAGTTTAAATACCAAATTCATCACCTCTGTACAACAGCGGTTGCAACTATAATAAAAGTCAGAAAACAATCGAGTGCATTATGAGCTGCAAATGCAACATGTGACTACATACGTTATTGGGTTTTTTGAACCGCATATTTGACATTTCTCTTAAAACATGAAATTTGTTCTTCTGATTGGGACGCGAGTTCCAATCGGATTTTTTCTGCTCCAAGATCAATTGTACGCCTGAATGTACCATTCATTGCTACGAGGTTGGGACTCAAACGGATAAATGTGCGTACTGTTGATATTCCTTGCTCTGGGCCAGATTATAACTGGATAGTGTCTATCCGTGAACACAAGATCGACCTAGACACTGTGGTGAAATTTTCTTGAGAGTACATTAAGAACAAGCTCTTTGGATATTTCAATTGGAATTACCCGTAGAAAAAGGTTAAATTTCTTGTTTGGTACAAGACTATCCCCAATAGTTTCCCAACCATGCCATATCCTCTGGAGGGGGAGGCTGCTGAGAGGATTCTCTCACCATTATTCACGTTGAACCTTACCATGTTGAGGGAGAGTGATTGGGTGTTATGCATCTAAATAGCGAGTTAATCGAGCTTGATGTGATGATTGAGATTGTTTGCGGAGTATGTCTTTGATACGTTGAAAGAGTATAGTATATGTTCACAGTATAATATGTTGATAGTATATTATTTTTATCGAGAGTTGATATGTTGAGAGCATAGTATACATTGAGAGTATAGTCTATAGATCGAGAGAATAATTTGTTAGGAATTATCAATCAAGTTTGTATCAAGCAGTAGTACGTATTAGATGATGCAAATAAAGAAACAATTATCATCTCATGTTTGTTTTCACTATACCATATATATATATATATGTGGTTTATGTTTCTGTACCTTATGTTTTTTTATATCAAATATCTAATATATGTTTTGGTATTATACACAAAATTGAGGATATTGAAATTCTAAGAGTTGGTTTTTGACTTTTTCTTATGTGACTTAATTCGGTAATGAAATAAGTTCATAGTTAAATCTGGCCAATTATGAATAGTTTCACGTTGTAAAGCCTTCGCTTTTTTCTTGTAGGCTTGTAGCATCATCATTTTGCTCCCTTACGTATATACATGCATGCATGGTGTTGTTGTCACTTTCTAAAAAAGAGTGAATATACTAATGTATGTGGCTAGATTACAACACATTATTTATCGTACAATCATATACAATAAGGTTTATGGAATTCTACAGCAAATTAAGAGCATATGCAATGGTGATCCATAATTTTGGATCACAAGTGGGGGCCCACACCCTCCACATCATCTCATAAGCCAATTTTTTCTCTCTTCTCTACATTCTATGGATCACCAAGTTGGATCACCGAATAAAATAATATTTTATGGATCCCACTACTAACATATCATTGGGTTTTAGACTTTCAAAAGCTTAGTTGGCAAAAAAAGAAAAACAGAAAATGTATAGGGGGCGTATCACGACCATGAGCTGAATCGAGGGGCGAACAAAGCGGATCACTGATGCATTGTGTTTTTTGGACCGTGAGCCAAAGTTTTGGCTCACAAACCTTGCATTACAAGTGCTCTAATTAAACCGAAAGATTAATTAATACAATTGAGGACTATATATTAATTAGTTAGTTATAGTCCATACACGGGCCACGTGTCAGAATTAGGAACATTAAACTACTATTACACTACGTTACGTAGTTATATGACTACATACATGTATACCGGCCTAAACCTAGCTTAATTTAACTTTCTGGTACATTTGTGGTGGATGTGGTCTTTTTGAATCATAACAATACTTGTTTTCCTATTTTGTAAAGCTTAATTTTAACTTTATGTTTTTAGATATCAAATAATGGACTTAAAGATGGCTTAGTTGTAATGCTTCTTTAAGATAAATTGATGAACTAGAGTTTCTAAGAATTAATGTTACATATGAAACTAGTACATACGATGAAAATGTATATGTTCATATCGGAAATTGTTGAAAATTAACCACAAATGATGAATAAGAGGCTTTAATGTAAATTTTATGAACGTGATATTCAAATAGAACACAAAATACAAAATGTGTAAGAGATTTTTTTGTCTCTAGTTATGAAGATGATCATTTAGATTTAGCCGAAAAGAAGCCCACCCAACCCATCTAAGATGAATATGGATATTTTTCAGTTAATTTTATTTCTACATTTCCCCTGTTTTTCTCAGTTAGAATTGGCAGAAGTGGAAAACGAGAAATGAATACAATGCGATACCTAGAATTTGTGTGTATTTTGTGAGGACAACCACGAACAACCATGGTCCCCACTATCTAACAACCTCCCAATTATTAGATCATACGCGTGTCATGTGATCTCCCAGGAAGCTGCTGTATCATTGCCTTCCCCTTCAGAAGCTTGACCTCAAGCTTCCAAATTGAAATGAGGGAATTTCTGTTCAATATCTGAGTATAATTCCCATGAAGCATCTTCCTTAAAAGCATTGGACCATTGCACCAGTACATAAATAACGTCCCCTACCCGTTCCTGCCCAACTTCCTAGCAAGCACAGCCAAAGGTTCAGGAGCTAAGACTCCATGATCATCCATATCAGGTAGGGTACTTTGGACAGGAGCAGGCCCAACCTAATTTTTCAGTTGAGAAACATGGAAAATAGGGTGGATTTTGGAATGAGGGGGCAAGTGAAGCTTGTAAGCCACAGTCAGATTGTAGCAGAGGCAATGACACTACGAGAATGGTCAGAAAGCAGCATTAGAGGCTCAAGTCCAGTACCTCCAAGTTGAAGGTGACAATCAGATTGTGATTAATGCCCTTATAGGGCTCGTTCATACACCATGGTAGATACAGACCTTGATTGACAGGACTTCAAATCAATGATTCCACAATTTCAGAATATCTCCTTTACACATGTATCGTAAAGCTAATATGGTAGCAGATTAGATTATGTCTTTTTATACTTTTTTATCCCCACCCTGTAGGGATTTTCTTTTTATCCTCATTAATGATAATTTACGTCATACCCTTACGAGAAGGGCGACCTAAATCTCTGTACTTATCGTTTCCCAAATAAAATAAACATAAAAAAACATGTACAAAATAATAGTACCGATCTCAAAGTTTTCAAATGGGCTGCATGTATGTATTTTTATTTCCACGAAACCTTGGTATGAATATTCTTAAGAATGTTACATCATCTTACAGGTGTGAGGTTGGAGGGCATTCAGTCCATGATCAATTTTATCAATTTCAGCTCCCTAAGTCTGAAACGGATGGCTTCCTCATCAAATTTGTAGGGGTAGTCCTGTTGCTCTCTTTGTGAACTCTCTATCCCAACACATTTAGCCAACAATTTGCATAATTCTTCTAAGTGAACGACATTTGGTTAAAATTTCAGTTGTTATATAACTCATAGCGCATTTGTAATTGGAAAACATGATGGACTTGCAATATTGCTAACAATTTATAGCTCATAATCTGCTAGATTAAACTCTTAATTGGGTTACCTTCATCGACATTATAAGCATATGCTCAAATTATTGAGACATGGACCGCCAATCGAAGAATTGGGAAAAAAATTTGGGATTTGAAGGTTGTTAGGAAGTAGGAATATAATACCCTAAGACTCCGTTTGAAACTTGAAAAGTTTGGTGAAAAGAAAAAAATTTGGAAAAGTAACTTTTTTTTTCTTGTGTTTGGTTTAGAAAATATGACAAAGAAAAAACACGGAGGAAAATTGGGTGAAAAAATTATTCGAAATAAGTGATAAAATTTTCCGCATAAAATTGTGAAGGAGGTTTAGGAAAAGTTCTCAAAAGAATTTTGAACCTCCTCCAACCTTGCACTACTGATATTATATCAACGTGATTCAAGTAATTCATTAACATTCAAATTTCTCATCCAAATTCTTTTTTTTTTTTCCTCAATCCAAACAAGAGAAAAAAAAAATCACTTTTTCTCTACTTCTTTTTTTCCTTTACATTTTTTTTCATCAAATTTTCTAAGGATTGGGGCCTAAGTTCCTGACTTATTTCTAGAGATGAATATGCGGCTGGCTCTTTTCACCTCCAAACAAATTTGTCTACATGCCTTCTCTTCAATCAGATGGGGGTCCCCCCCAACAACTAATTAATGTGTCAAGACTCAAAAGAAGGAAATTTTGTGGACTAACTATTACACCATGATTTGTTAATGTAACGTTCCCATCTTATGTAAGCATGGTTTTACCTACATATAGTGAGACCAGTAGAAAATCTTGTGGGGGTTCATTATGAGTTTATAACTATGCAAATTGGGGGGATCGATGCAATGTCAAGAGGCATTTTCGATTTGTATATCCTCATTCTTACATCTAGATTTAAAATCTATACCGAAAGCCAATTCACGGTTGTACATTTTAGACAAAACAATCTGAAAAAGTTCAAGTTCAACCCACACTAATTTCATTAAATATAACTTAAATAAGAGTAATCCAAAATTACTTAGCATATTACGATACGGTTTTTTTTATGACCTGTTTATCTGGTATACTTTTATAAGCGTCTCAGACCAGACATGGGGTGGATGCGGAAGCGGAAAAGGTGGAGTTGGGTTGAGAGGAGACAGCTGAAGACTCGGAAGTAGCCGACAAGGGCTTCGTATGTGATTGCAGTTGGGCATTTGGAAAAACAGGCCTTGGAATAAATGTTGACTCAGTCTTAGAGGGGCCACCTGTCTATAACTTAGCCAGAATGATCAATGGTTATGTGGGCCGACCAAGGGAGAAAAAGCGAATCAAGCATTGGGGGCCCCTGCCCTAAGACTTTTGCACCTACCAAAGTCTTCGTCTCTGCCTAATACTCAACAATCTAGGACACCATCTACACTTCTCAATCACCCAGCCCAAATGCAAATCCAATACCACAAAATTTTCACCATCAGACGAGACATGAGGGGTCAGATATAGCAATCTTACCTCTAAATTGTAAAATTATAGAGAGACTGGTTTCGAATCAACTAGGCCATATGATTGAATTAATCTATCATATCTTAGCTTATATATATTATTGATCAATTCAAAAATTTCTTTTTAATCTATATTGTTTTATACCCATTCTTATCCATACCATTTTCTCGTATCGTATATATCAGATTTTGCCACTTCGATTAATTATCACATCATATCAGTTTTTGCCAACTCGATTAACGTCTCCCAGCCAGTCAGCCAAGCCAGCCAGCCTTATCAAGCTTGTATCAACTTTCATTTGTATATAACATGAGTTTTCTCACCCTTCTCTTCATTTATATATCTAGCTAACCTAAAAAACAAATATGTTGAGCTTGAGCTGTGATCAGTGGGCTAACACTTCCCCTCCTGATCCACTTCCTCAGCTTGATCTCATCCTCACCGATCATCATCATCAACACCACCTCAATCATGATCTCTCCTCCTCCTACTCCTCCCTTCACCACCACCAACCGTTGATCTTTCCTGAACCATTCTCTACTACCTGCACCTTCCCACACCATAACCCTTCCCCTCTCCCCAACATCGAAAGGCTTTCCGGGTACCCGGAGGACCTGAACCGGGTCGGGCTCAATTTAGGTGGGCAAGTGTGTTACTTCTTCTGGGGTGATTATGACCCAGCAGTGACTTGGTCCAGGGTGGTGGGTGAACCCAAGTGTCAGGTGGATGGGTGCAATGTGGACCTCAGCATAGCCAAGAACTACCACCGCCGCCACAAGGTGTGCGAGTTCCACTCTAAGGCTGCCGCCGTCTTTGCCGCCGGGTTGACTCAGCGATTCTGCCAGCAGTGCAGCCGGTAAATTCATTTTCTGTTACCCTTTTTCATTTCCTTTCCACACCCTTGCTTTTGCTTTGCACCCCAATACTAGGGACAAGTATAATAGTTTTTTTTTTTTTTTGCTTTGCTTTTGCTTTCCACACCCTTGCTTTTGCTTTGCACCCCAGTGCAACCGGTAAACTAGTGATGAGTGGGCTTGCCTACTAGAGTAGTGATGGGCTAACTATGTAAGGGCCTACTATATATTATGACAACTAATATGATTCAACAATAATTAAGATTATTGCAATATTTTTACAAAATACAAATCATTTAACTTGATCTCATATTAACCCAATCAAAATCATCTTCAGGAGTTGTCAGGATGGCTAGCTAGTATATTAGGCCTTATTCTTAATGACCGCTGCTAATTCAATTGAAAAAATTTGAATTACAAATAATGCCATTGTTTTCATGAATTTAATTAATTAGGTTCCATGTACTATCGGAGTTCGATGATGGGAAGAGAAGTTGTCGGAAAAGATTGGCCGTTCACAACCGTCGCAGAAGGAAATCACACCAGTCACCTCATCCTGTTCATCCTACTTCTCATGAGTCAGAAGATGCTTGCGATTCGCCCTCACAAAAACTCCCATGTAACCCTTAATTTACTAGCTATCTTCCATTTCATGTTTTTGTTCTAAGTTATTTACAATTTTTCAAAATGAAAATATTACTTAATGCTAAAAAGTTCCTCAAAATGATTTCAAGAGGGACATACCTACAATTTGACTTCCAAACTATATAGATTGAGCTTATTTTTATTAAACTGTACATTCTTAACTGTTATTGAACTATATATTTTTAACCGTTGTGTTGTCCATTACCGTATGTGCAGATTTTCACTAATTAAGTTTGAATCAACAAATTAAACATTCTTAGAAAATCGATCGGATTCAAGTTAACTAACATCTATAGCTAATTATATTCAGCTTAACTAACATCTATACATACAACCAACATATAAAATCAAAAGTGCTATGTAAACCCTCTTTTTCAAAAAATTGGGTTTACTTTTATACTTCTAAAGAAAATTGGGTTTACTTTCATGGTAGGATCCAATACACAATGGCCACAAGTGTAACAACAATAATAATGACTTTCTAACCACTTCTTGTTGCCTTCCATTGCTTCTCATTGCTCTTTCTTCTACTTCAGATAACCCTTTCAATCCCAAAAATATTATATTCTGTGTTTTCCACATAAAATTTTTTAGTCACATCTTGTAATGGTAAAATTAGTCTAAAATGTCTAATACATTTCCAAATTCTTCAGTTAATGCAGAAATTAAATACCCTAAGATGATACTTGATTTTGGATCCATACGAATGTACATATGTTATGGTTTGAAGCTATATTTTCGACCTACTTTATAAAAGTCACGTATACGGTATTTTATGCTCTTCCAATGTTTATGCCAACTTAAAAATTTGAAACATGTAATTTTAAGACAAATAAATAAAATAAATAAATTAACTTAAGAGATTTTGGCCTCAAATGAGAAGAAAGTAATATAATTTAAATGTCTACTTGTCTAAGAGAGTCAGTTGTTGGTTATGACTGATAAGTGATGAGGAGTTAATTAATTAGTAGTGATTTTGTACATAAATGAAATGGGAAGAAAAGTAGTTTAACCACTCATGAGTGGATCAGAACTAAACCAACAAAATTTGAAGTATAAAAGAATTCCCTCTTGAGTTCCTTCAACTCAAACATTAGGCCTCTCTCAAGTCAATACCACCATGCTTTCATTTCTCATCTACTCCCACTCTCTCTTGCTCCTCCTATCTCTTCTCCTCACTACCATCAACCCCACTTCCCAATCACCCTCCCAAGACCATCACAAACATCCCCATGCATGGCGTAAATTCGAAAAACTCATCGATGCTAAGAAGGGAAGCCGAGTTGAGGGCATCGCGGATCTAAAACATTACTTTCATCGTTTTGGGTATTATCATCATCTTCTTGCGAAGGATGTGACGAAGAATTTTACAAATGAGTTCGATGAACATCTAGAATATGTTGTAACTCGTTACCAACAGAACTATGGTCTTCCTGTTATAGGCACCCTTAACCCTAGGACACTATCGATGATCATGTCTCCTAGGTGTGGGATGCCGGACCATTATTCCATGACGCATGAGAAACCTTCTTCATTGCATGCAACACAACATTTTCGATATTTTCCAGGGAAACCAAGGTGGGATCGTCAAATCCCCATGACTCTTTCCTATGCATTTTCCCTCGAAAACTTGGTCCCCTACTTGAGCTTACAAGAGATAAGAGCTGTATTTGAACGCACTTTTTCCAAGTGGGCATCAGTTATTCCCGTCAACTTTGTTGAGACAGATGATTATGGCTTTGCAGACATCAAAATTGGGTTCTATAGTGGTGATCATGGCGACGGTGAGCCCTTCGATGGTGTGCTAGGGATCCTAGCCCATGCATTTTCCCCCGAGAGTGGGAGGTTTCATCTTGATGCGGCTGAGACATGGGCCGTTGATTTCAAGAGGGAGGAATCAAAGGTGGCCATTGATTTGGAATCAGTTGCATTGCATGAAATAGGGCATCTCTTAGGGTTATCTCACAGCAACGTCAAAGAATCGGTCATGTACCCAAGTTTGAAGCCGAGGGAGAAGAAATTGAATCTGAAATTTGATGATATTGAGGGAGTTCAATATCTTTATGGAACTAACCCTAACTTCACGATTGGAGCCTTGTTAGAATCTGAGACTTCTTCGTCTTCTTCCATTGATTCGACGAAAAACTGGTCAAGATTAGCCTTCTTGTCACTCATTTCAATCATGTATTCTTCTCTATGATTTTGGCAAACTAATGTATGTTATCATTAGATTTGATGCACATACATAGATTTTAAACAATAGAGAAAATTCAAACTCGACTCAAATTATGAAAGAATCTATCCGCTTAGATATATATCTAACATCTTCTCCAATTCTACCTAGGATTACTTTTACATCGGGATTTTTCTATTAATTGTGACAACCTTTGATTTTTATTAATTGTGATATGTTTTGATGACTAATTGTCTTTTTGCACTAATTATATTCCTATTTTCAACTTGTATTTTTTAAAAAATTTAATTTTGCTTAGTAAAATATGAAAAACACAAGAGTAAAGAGGGTATACATAAAAGAAGGCTTGTTCTGACTAGTTCTGACTAGGGTGCAGAGAAAAGCAAGAGCAATCCAGAAATGTAAGTAACAAAATTTTGGATTGCGTAAAACAGGACCTGCTTGAGAATTACTCTCCTTTGTGCCTACCAAACCTGAGAAAGTAAATTTTGTAGGCCAAACCACCAACCAGGCAGTCAGTTGATGAAATTTCACTCATATGATCTTCTCACCCACCAACGGGATTGGGATCTATCATATCTGTTGCCAAACTACTGCCCTCTAGTAGTTTAAATATGTAGTAGATAACTTTTCAGTTTTTGCGTCTCTGTTTTATCATAGTTAAACTATTACTGGAGCACAAAGAGGCAAAATTTTCCCATCACAAATTTTCGATATCCATTGACAAGATCCGAACCTAAGACCTTGTTTAAGGGTCATAAACGTCAAATCACTTGAACTGGTTAACCTAAGTTGGTAGATATGTAGTATATATGTTATCATGGGAATGTGGGTTTCAGTTGATAAAGTCTTTCATATAAGAATGTTAAAAAGATTATTATTGAAATTTAGATTAATGTTAAATAGAGTTAATCCAGCAAATTCAATTAAATAAATGACTAAAATGCAAGAATCGCCTCTTAATTTCATTATCTACCCATGATTGATTTTATTGGATAGCACTCATAGCTATGCACATATAGTTGCCCAAAAATCATAGATGTGATTTTCAAAACCCAAAAAAAAAAAAAAATCAACTCTCCACGCCTTTGACATGAAAGATGAAGATAGCCAACCACTGGGCAACCTCAACCCCAGGACACGTACGCCAGAAAAAGTTGGAATGTTTGTAGAAAGAGTTGGGATGGGAGTTGGGACCTTATTTCTCCGCGCCTTTCACATGCCAATGTGAGCATAATGTCGCTGCAAAGCCTTGAGATTTGGACTTTGTGATTTGTGAATCACATCTGTTAGGGATGAATGCAAGCAAAGAGGGGCACCTAAAAACCCTAGCTATTGCGAACCAGTCAGACAGACATGGCTGCCCAAGGCTAGGGTTTCAGTTCCACTTCCACCATAATCCATCTCTGGTTACGGTGTCACGCTCTTTGAAATATGGTTAAGCCAATCCTGCACAAACTCACGCCTTCCCCCAAACAACTGGTTGCGATCACTGCAGAACTTGAGAATGAATGTTACTACGAGACATGAGCAGGGTACCCAACACAGCCTGGACCAGGTCAAATGTGGGTGAACCAGTCATTCCCCACCATGCCCCAAACATAGCTCACAAAAAAAGAATTTGAGCCAAATTGATGAATTTGATGAGTTTCACTTGACCAACTCAACCCACAAACTAATACTATCCCTACTGGCTTTATTTCTTCAATTCTCAACACCCCCCCCCCCCCCAAAAAAAAGACACAGAAAAAAGCATGAAAATGGGATGGTGCAAGTTCAATCCCAATTAACAAAAAGTCCCAGGAGGGTTGTAAGCTGAGCTATCCCCACCCAGCTCAGCACATCGGCCAACCTTGTCAGCCTTAGCGCATTCCAAACCGGCCCATATTGGCCACCACTAAAGCAGGTAGTGTAATAATTAGCTTGCATATCCCGGACATAGATAGCTTGCAAATCAAGAGGAAGAGAAAATAGCGACATTGGCATGGGATAAAAGGATGGCAGGAGAGGAGAAAACATGACCTAAAGTAAAAACGTCATTGTATGGCTACTGTAAAGTCTTCATCACATTACTTCCCATTGCTGGCAACAAAAAGTTTCAACAATAGTATCAAAAACGCATCACCAGTATGGGAAACAATACCTTTCCATCATATAAATCACAGTCAACAAAGAGTTCCCAAAATGAAAACACACTGTCAACAGAGAGTTTCCGAAATGTCAAATGAGAACACTGCTATTATTAGTTTGTAAGAGAATAAGACTAGGTATTTATGAAAACATTAAGATTCTAGGAGGTAAAATTTTGTAATTGCTGGCATAAAAAACAGAGTTTACTTCAAAAACATAACAACGCAAGAAGCAGGAGTCTGAACAAATAGATCTGTCGTGCTAGCTTCTTCCCAATAACTACATTCATAGGAACTCAGGTCGAACAACTTATGGAAGAGCAATTCAGATGGAGATCCCATAATTGCTAATTTTGGTGACCTCCTTGGCAAGTACATTCCGTTCTTGTTTTGCCTCAGAAACAAGGCTTGAGATCTACAACATATTTCATGCTTCAGAAAACAAGATTCGGAGGGAGTGAAGGAGGGAGAGAGAAGCCAATTTAATGCGTAGAAGACAACAGTTTAACTTACAAATGCTTTTTATCATTTCATCTTATTATTTCTGAGCAGATCTTGTGTTATAGTATCAAATCACATTTAATTCCCCAACAGAAGTAGAGTCTCTCTCTCCTAAACCTCAGAAATCAACTACAAATTTTAGGTGATCACTTAAAAATCTCAGACCTTATAATTTCAGAACAAGCAAGCATAGCCAGTAACCAAAAAGTAGCAAAGATACCAACCTTCGAACGGAATAGAGATGCTTCTGTGCGAGGAAGTTCTGCAATGATGTCCTTCAGACCTGGATCCCATATCAGAAAACAAATGTATTTATTGAAGGGAAAGGAGGCCAAAACAGGTTATTAGCTAGATAGATTAACAAACGTGAAAAATTGAAGTTCACCGTTCCATACCTCTTGCCTGCTCCTCAATCTTGTAAGTGGACAGAACAGCTGTCCGGATCTGATTACCTGCTTTTCTGTCATAACATTTATAGTATAAAAAATGAGATGATTGCAGAATGCTACCACCCACCCCCTGATAATCAACAAACACAAACCTCAGTTTTGTTCTTCCCCATATCATATCCTCCTCTACCTTAGATGCCCTTTTCTGAAATGCATATCCACGCTGGAGTAAGAATCTCAAGACAAACAAAATAAAGTCTACAAGCAGAGATATATTTTTTCCAAACTTGGAGAGCTATCAGCACCTAGTTTGGACCTAATACACGTAACTTGCTCCAATTTTGACATCTGGAGGACAATGCCAATCACCCTTAAGTCACCAGCTACAGAAAACTTAATGCAATTTAGGTCCACAAGGTCCATCATCGCTTTATGAGATCCACAAAGGTTTCAGAGGAAAGCATTCTCAAAACATCTTAACACATTTTTTTCTCCAGAGAGATCCTAATACAATTTGTGAGGAAGAAATTATGGTCAACTAGTATAAACAGTCACCATTTCTCATACAACATTCTAATCTACACCCACTCAGAAAATTTGCAATTATTTGAATCCTTTAAATCTCAAGTCAACAAAGTCATAGAACAAGCCTTCCCTTGAGGGGGGGTAAGCCTAACAAGTCAAGGCCCCAAACCAATTAATCCAAATCGGTTCAGAATCCAAATTAATAGATGGAGGAAATGGGGGCGCAAAGCTATAAAAACAAAAGCTATAATCTTAATCACGACAATAACTAGACATCCTTCCTTGTGCATGAGAAAGCAGAATTAGGAGAGTACTAGAATACATCCATTTATCGATATTATAGCATTACCTCCAGTCTCTCAGTTTCAGCCTTCAAGGACTCAACTGATTGCCTTATCTCTTTCACTTTAGCATCAGCTCGAGATAGCATGGCCTACACTCAACAACATTGCCCTCTGCATCACATTCCCATTTTCAGCCGTTCAAAGATGCTTAGATGAAAACAGGTGAATGAATGAATGAACATATGAACAAAAGGATGAGGCATGAGCAAACAAAATGGCAAAATTCCACTTGGATCCTTTATATTCGCAGACTCCACATTGAGGATACAGGTACCTCAACCATCTGATGGCCTTGAGGTTTTTACATATCCCATCCATATGGTACACTTCCATCACTTGCACTACTACAAATTAGTAAATTGAAAAAAGACTTAACTAAAAGAAGTCTCACTTTTTTTTATCCCCGCTCCCCCAACCCCATAATTGCACTGCCACTGGCAGCCACCAGAAGGCTTACCAGTCATCAGAGACATCAAATCAGACGTCTCCAACCACTGAAAGTTCATAGTCCCCCCCCCCCCGGGGGTTCAAAGCATATTCACTGTGCTTTACCAATGATGTACATCACAGCAACCTTCTTCGCCTACCTTTACTTCATCTCACGTCCATCGAAAAACTCTCACCCTGTTAAGGGGGGAAAAGAATCCGGAATTCCCGGAAACTGATTTAGTTATTTCACAGACCTCGCGGGATTTTTTCAGAGAACGAAAATAAGAAAGAGAGATAATAAAATATGCTGCAGAGTCAGACAAGGAAGTGGCAAAGTGACCTGAAGGTAGGGCTCATCATGGGTTGAGGGACCAACCTGGGACCAATCAAAAGGTTCCAGTTCCAAAACTAAACCTGTACTCTAATTTGGTAGCTACTTTATAATAAGGTTTCCAGTCCAAGTACACCGCCTCAAAGATTCAATTTCACAAAACACCAAAAGATAAACTTTACAGATCATAATTCTGTATCATATTTGTAGTTCTCTACTTAGATTAAAAGCTCGAGGCGCACAAAAGCACAAATGGTCCAAGGCCCTGGGCGCGGGCTTTTTAGACACGAGGCGCATTGTTACTCAAAAATGCTTAAAAATCATTTTCAAACCCTTTTTTTTTTTGAGAAATAAGTTAGATATAACATCCAATAAGTGTTTAAACATCATTATAACTACAAAAGGCACAGCAAATAACCTTAAGAGTTAAGATATAATAATATAACATCGTAATATGTTGAAACACACCCTTAAGGATATTCAAGATTATAATAATTTTAAGGGTATAAAGTTGCCCAGCCACACTATGAAGCTATGGGAGAGGGTGATTGAGATAAGGTTGCGAAAGTACGTTTCGATTTCTGAGAATCAATTTGGTTTTATGCCAGGCAAGTCGACCACAGAGGCGATTTATCTCCTTAGAAGGCTCATGGGTTTGTCCAGATATAGAAATGTGGATCTTCATATGGTGTTCATTGACCTGGAAAAAGCTTATGATAAAGTCTCGTGTGAAGTGTTATGGAGCTGCTTGGAAAAGAAAGGAGTGTCGCCCTTGTATATTCGAGTTATTAAGGATATGTACGAAGGAGGTCAGACGAGCGTTAGGACGCCGGGAGGGGTCTCCAATGACTTCGCCGTTGGTATGGGTCTCCATCAGGGTTCCGCCTTAAGTCATTTTCTTTTCACCTTAGTTATGGATGAACTTACAAGAGAGATTCAAGATGAGTTACCATTGTGTATGCTATTTGCAGATGACATTGTTCTTATTGATGAGACCAATCAGGAAGTTAATGACAAGTTGGAGCGATGGAGGCATACGCTGGAAGCTAAAGGTTTTAGAGTTAATCGATCGAAAACGGAATATCTCCATTGTTGTTTCAGTGGAAGAGTAGATGCGGAGGGAGAAGTCACCCTGGATGGGAGGTCGATAAGTTTAAGTATTTTGGCTCGATCATTCAGCAGAATGGGAATATTGACGAAGATATTAACCAGCGAATAAAAGTGGGCCGGCAAAAATGGAAGTTTGCCTCAGGTGTGCTGTGTGATAAGAGAGTGCCCCCTAGGATTGAAAGACAAAGTCTATCGAATGGCAATTAGACCAACTGTTCTTTATGGATCGAAATGTTGGCCTCTAAAAAAGACGCAGGTTCAAAGGTTGATGGTAGCTCAGATGATGATGATTAGGTGGATGTGTGGTTTTACGAGGATAAACAGAATTAGGAATTGAGTAATCCGGGACTTAGCTAAAGTAGCTCTCATAGAAGATAAGATGAGGGAATCCAGACTTCGATGGTTTGGCCATGTGAAAATGAGAAGTGTGGACGCTCCAGTGAGGAGATGTGACATGATCGACATCCCCGAAGGCAAGAGAGGGAGGGGTAAACCAAAGAATAGTTTGGACGAGGTGATTAGAGAGGACTTGAAAGTTGTGGATTTGACGGAGAACCTGACTCAGGATAGGAGGCTATGGCGGGATAGGATTAAGATCCTAGATCGCAGAGAGTCAACTCCGTAGTTGTCCTTTAGCTGCAGTGGCTTAGTGCTGGTAGGGGTTTGTCGTGCTCATATACAAGTTGTTCTTTATTTTGGGAAGGGACAGCGTCTGCTTACCTCGAATTGTTAAGGTATGATTCCGTCATCTGTTATATTGTTCTTGTGTTTTTCAGCATCAGCATCTTGTCCTTTAATTTATCTTAGTCATCCCTTGCTTGTGAGTTGTGGCCCTAATTTCCTTCAGTAAATGTTTTCACAAAAGATGGGTAAGAATACCGGTAGAGGTAAGGTTGTGTACAGCTGGATCTACCCAAACCCCGTGAAAGCAGGACCCACATTGGGAGTTTGTTGTTGTTATTGTTGTAAATGTTTTCACAAAAGCTTTCTTCTATAAAACATTTTCACAAAATTCTTTTTTTTTGTGGGTCTCTTGGAATCAACATCTCTATAGGAATGCCGGTAGAGGTAAGGTTGCCCACAGCTAGATCTCTCCAGACCCCGCGAAAGCGGGACCCCCACTGGGAGGTGTTGTTGTTGTAGTTCATAAATGTCTCACATACTAATATTGTTAAAAAACGAAAAGACAAAGAACACATAACATAGTTCAGATCCAGAGAATAAAAGCTGCCATTACCCAGCTCCTAGGAGAAACGATTAAAAAAAAGATAACTAGGAGGAAAAATAATTTTAAAAAATCGGATTAGATGAAATAAGACTAGCAAGAACCGAGGAAGACAAGCAGATAAGAAGAAAAAGGAAGAAGAGGAGAGAGAAGGAAACGAAGAAAATTAAACATGCCTACACCCAGAACACTACCGGCGACCGGCAAGCAGTGGTACCCACCAGCTGAGTCACAATCCCTAGTCGACCAAAATCCCTCTGCTTCCAGCGCAAAACTCGAACAATTAACTCTCGAATGAAACCCTATATCTGAAAATTACGTCAATTAGTCAAGTTTCAAAGATATTTGGTGCATGATTTACGCACAGATTACGCTTTCTGATGCTAATACACAAGTAATTGTCCTCATTTTCATAAATTTTACTGCGATTCTGTCTAAGATCGATAAGGCGCTCGCCTAACTCACTTCGCGCCCTGTCCTGAAGCCCAGAAAAGCGCGCACTTGCCGGAGCTTTTGGAATGGGCGTCACCTGATCCCCTTCTAGGCACAAGGGTGTGCGCCCCTCGCCTTCTTGCGCCTGAGCTGCGCTTTAATAAACTAAGGCTCTCTAATATGAAACCTTTCATGAATTGTAAAACTTTTTGCATTATTCAATGATTTATGAATTTATGTATTTCGAAGAAAAACATTAGTAAATAAGGTTTTTTTCCCCCTTTTTTTGATCACTTAGGTTTCTAACTTTTAAAGCAGGTGCTTGCATTTGATCTCTCCACCTGAAGGGCTGAGGAACACTGAATTGAAAGCCATTAATGCTTAAAAGAATGATATGCTCCTTCACCATTTCTCTTTGAGCTACCCAGATATGTCTCAGTTAGTCTTCTAGGCCCAGGGATTATGGCTTCCTCCTCCAACAAGCAAAACCTTTTTTCCAGGGTACCCTCTTTTCTGCTTCTCTTGCTCTAGTTTTTTCTTGATCTTCCCCCTTTGTTTGATTCTCCCTCCCCCACCCCGCCCCCCAAAAAAAGCACCTGGTCCACCACAAGCACGCGCAACCCACAAAATATGATTGTGGGCTTGTTTGATTCATTATTTGAGTTGAAGCTATAGGTTCTCATTGCTGAGTAAGCAATTTGAGCTTAAAGTTGTAATGAACCAGCTGGATTCAGTTGCAAGGTCTTTGGCAGCTCCTCAGTTAGCTTTGGAATTTTGGACATGGATGTCAGCGGATGGTTTCTTTATTTCTCAATGAAGCAAAGCCAAAATTAAAGACAGACAAACACTCTCAAACAAGGTTAAGATTGGCGACAAGTTTAGAGTACATAAAAACACACAAATAACAAAAACAAAATTAGAGAAATCAAAAGGAAATAGGGGAACAAGAATGACCTAATTGACGGGTAAGAAGCTGAGAAAGGGTTTGAAAAGGACCCAGGAGAATCGAAGAGGTGGAATGAGAAAAATTACAGATCTTCTGGGGTGAAAAGAGAAATCATTAGGATCAGAATGAAGGGGAGCGTGGCAAAGAAATCATAAAGTCAGGATTTTGAGGCTACATCTCATTCGCTCCTCTCTCTCTCTCTCACACACACACACACACACATTATGAAAATCATGAGTGCACTCATCCATGAATTATTAGCATTGGAGGGGAGAAAATAGGACCTTGGTCATGGAGGAATGGAGAAGGCAGTTGTGGAACGGAGAGATAAGGATGGAGAGAACGATGGTTTTGTGGACGCTGTTTGTCTATCACTTAAACTGTCCGTAATTTTGAAACTTTCTAACAAAATGAGAACCACTTCAGAAACACCAGAAGACATAAACCAGGATAAGCATCTCAGGACATTGCATAAAGAAGATGGCAAAGTTAAACCAAGAAAACATGCCTATTCATACACTTGGTCATGTGCATGTCCCACTACAATAATCAAACATGCCAATTAGACAATGTTCGGCATGCAAGAAACACATACCAAACAAATAAGTAGAAACATTAATAGTACTATGCTGGTAGCTGATGAAACACTTCCTATAGCAGGATCCACTCATCAACAGAACCAGAGGAAATCCATCAAAAGATTTGTCAAATTTCCTTTCCAAATGTCCCTTAATGGTCATTAATAGTACTATGCTAGTAGCTGATGAAACACTTCCTATAGCAGGATCCACTCATCAACAGAACCAGAGGAAATCCATCAAAAGATTTGTCAAATTTCCTTTCCAAATGTCCCTTAATGGTCGTCAAACCTTTTTTATGCTGTTAAGAAAGGGAGCCCAATCTTAAACAGTAGACAGATAACATACTAGTGAGTGCCACTCTCCTAAAACTCCAATCCATGTGGGATCAAGAGAGAAGAAACTCCATATTTAGAACAAATTTTAAAAAAAAAAAAAAGACACGACTGCTTAATACTTAAGCTTACTTCCTCAGTTGAAAATAGACGCAAGGTTCTGTAGTACAGGTAACGCCTCGGAGCTGCAAGAAATAGGCAGGAAGATAAGTTTCCAGGTAATGTAATGGGTCAATGTATTCAAACGAATCAATAAAACTGTCTTCTTAAACATACTTAAGACATGAAGTATGTCAGACAAGAGGGAGATTACCGGTTGGTAAGAAAGCTAGAGAAATATTTCACAGATTCCTGTCTATGATCCCTAAGACCGGGGGGGCGGGGGGAAGGCATCTGTCAAACATTATAATAATCAGGTAGAGGAATGATGAATGCATACAAGTCTCAATTCACATTGTAAAAGCACCTTTGTTGGTTAGCAGAATTGACCATTTACTTATGCGAACCTCACTCATTCTTGATGGTTTCAATTATCTATTGGGGCAGCAACTAGAACTAACCTTCTAATCCCGAAGAGAGTGGTCCCTATCAATACATATTCTGCTCCCTTACCACTGCTCAGGAAAATTACGGTCATTTGCAACTAGAATGCTGGTTAAAACTATGAATGCTCAAGATGATGTAGGTGCTGCGGAATTTAGGCTCTGTACCACAAGCATTTCAAGTCTATCCACTTACTTAGAATTTTTTAGACAGTTATCCATTTATTCAAGTCTTTCAAACTGTCAAGATGTATCATCTTATTTGTTCTATGAATTCCAATACTTGTCACAGCAACATCTACAATATCAGCACACAACAGCTACTGTTGTTCGCAAATCGCATGTATGATGTAGCACTTGCTGCGTATTGCTATTAAGTATGCAATGAACAAGCCTGCTCTCCTTCTTAGAGCAGCAACACCACCAAGGAGTCCGAGGACACTAAATAGCCAACCACCTTGTTATATCATCTTTTCACTGGAAATCGAATAGGAAAAGGTTGGGTGGACAATTCTACAGATGCATTCACAATTTAACCAAAAGTTTAATTGAAATTATCATTCTTTGCCCTGTGATGGGAAACATCACATTCCAAGCTGCATCATTTGATGTTTTCTAGCTACACAAACAGATTCTACAAGTTCGACACTACCATGACCTCCAAAAGAGGGGCATCTTGGTGGCATGGAAGGTTTCACCACAATGTTATGGAAACCCAACTAGTTAAATAAGTCCTATGACAATAAAAAAAGAAGGAGCATTGCGGATTCCATAAATCAGTAATATTAGATTGCATATTTCCAATGCAATAACCTGCTGTAATCCATATCATGTAAACAAGTTCCCATTCCCGACAAAACTCCATACCATTTTATGAAAAGATAAAATCAATAACAGCTCTAACACCTAAATGATGTTTGGATGGATGTTACCAACCTTGTCATGTAAAAAAGATTGCAATGTGTTTCCATTGCCTTGTTCGGTCATATGGGACTATTGCAATCAGAAGACTACCTTATAATTATGACTACCACAAACTGTCTAATCATGATTGTATTCAAATATTGATTGCATTACATTACGTTTAACCAAACATCACAATAGTGTGAATCCTACTTAAATGGCCAACCTTATCGCTGCTAGTAGAGAAGGTGACTCCAATACACTAATCATATTCTTGGTAGCTGGAGACACACACCTTTCAATGCCAAAATGGCCAAGCCAACAGCAGCTCCGGTGCTAATAAACGGGTGCAAAGCCGCAACAAGAACACCTTCTGCGTTCCAGAGATACACCTCACTACCCAGTTTACATTCTCAATGCAATTCAGAATTCAGATTAACTGTTTAAAAAAAAAAGGAACAAGAACCTTTAACTTTCCCAAATAATTTCTGCTCGTATGCATCATACTCAGCCTTCACGTCTTTGAGAGATTCCTGCGCTCATGACCAGAAATTCTCATGAGCCCTTAACCCAAAACAGGCGCTTGTACGCGTACAAGAATAGGAATATGAAGAGAGGAGAGACTGACTAGGGTTTGGTTGAAGTGAGCAGAGGAGGTGGAGCGAATCTGAGAGAGGCGATTGCTAGTTGCGGCAATGGCAGAGTTGATGGCTTCTTCAACGGTTTTCTCAGCCAATGACGCTTGCTGAACAGCTTGTTCGATCCATGGATTCGACTGCTCCAATCTCTCAAATGCCTTCTGTATTGAATATTGATCGCTAGGGTTTTCAATTGAAGAAGAGGATGAAGATGGCGAGGGAGATGATCCTTCAACTGTTTCCATTGTCGATAACTTCTGGTTCACTGTTTCTCCTCTCTCAAGTCTCACACACAATTGCTATGACGGTTAGGGCCTGTTCTTTTCGGAATTTTTAACTGTTTTGTACCTGAGCTTTGACAAGTTAATTTTTTTAACTATCAAATTTGTGAATTAATTTTTTTTTACCTTATAGATTTAAAGTATAATTAAAATTTGTCAACTCCGGTAAATAAAGTAATCGGAAAGACACAATTATTAATGTGCTCTCTTTTAAAAGTCATAATGCATAGTTAAAAAAATTAACCAATAACCCTCTCATAAAATAAATATAATAATTGAATACTGTTTACTCTAAACCCAGAACTTTGAAACCCCAAAAATGAAATCTGGCCTCTGCTCTCTAAGGAGAGAGAAATAAGTCTAAAAGCAAACCCAATAAGTAAAATATTCACTCCGAATAGAGATAAATAAACCAATAGTGGCACAAAACCTCCATAGTCATTCTTCTTCTTCTTTTGCATGAGTGAAGTCCCCAAATTGTGGAAGAAAATATTGAGGGCACTCAATCTTAGTGAAAATTTACGAATTGAAGGAAGAGGATCATCTTGAAGTCGATTTGTTGATTTATGAAGTTCTATTGAGGGCACTTTGAAAGCAACAATTTAGGAATGTCAAATTAATACTTTTCATTTCACTATTAGAGATTCATCAAACTTTTACATTACATACCATAGAATCTACCCACAGTCCAAGCTTTTCTCTATTCACTTCAAAAGTAAAACTACAATTAAAATACATATTACAAAGTTTACAATTATCAATAACCGAACATAATCAAAATTTTTTGATTGCATCAATTTTATTTCCAGCCTCAACTCACTGAGCTCTTGTCATATCTTCAACATCATTTGCTCAATGCTCAATGCCTTTTGCTTCCATTCGGGTGCTTTCATGATGACCATGACTGAAACCCTCCATCTCCGTCATCCTTGCTCTAGGAGCTGCCCACTTCACAAATTGACCACACTTTGAGCACTAATAGTAAGATCTTCCAAGGTTCTTCTCATAGTTGGAAATTTGAGGGATTAGATTCGAATTTAGCAAACATTTTCTGGCATTTTTGCATGCCAATAGAAATTCCAGAACCCTCCATCTTTGAGATCTTTTTTTTGTAAACTCCCAAATGTTGTGAATTTTTTGTAAGCCAATAAGCCAAACAAAAGAGCTTCAACTTTATATTAGAGCAATTGATGAGACTTACAGAGAATAGAAAAACTTCTTTTAGTCAATTGTCGGCAAGCTTATTTTCTTGACAGCGGTGGGCTGCAACTTCTTTCAAATAGAAGAGAGAGAGTGTGTTTTTTGGGGGGGAGGGGAGAAAGGACCAGTAAGAGCGGAGCAAGGTAGAAGACGAGGGTTTGAATTATGATAAATTTTGGGTCTCTTTTTATCAAGGTAAATTAAGGGTAATATGGTATGCTCACAAAATTTTATGGTTTAAATTGGACACGTATCATCATTCCTATTGGATCTTATCGGATTATGCACTGTTTTAATGATACCCACTTCGGTGAGGGTACACAAAAATTAATCCACAAACCTGGGGTTAAAAAAATTAACTTGTCAAACCTCGATATACAAAAAAGTTAAAAACTATTCTTTTCGTTGGTCAATTCCAAAATACCCGTCTCAACTTACTTCAGTCTACTTCAACATACTTCAATCAACTCTGACTCACTTCAACCCACTCCTACTATTTTAATTAGGTTCAACTTATCGCATAAAAAAAAATCAACCCACTTTAACCTACTCCAACCTAACTTAACCTACTTCACTCCACTTCACCCTTTTACTAACCCCAATTTACCAACAAAAATAACAGACCCTTAATATAGCTTTCCTCTTGAAATTGCCATGGAAAATTGCTATCAAGCCATATAATTGTTGGGTTCAGCAAATGTGAGTGAAATGTGGCTCTTCTGACTAATTATTCGCTAGTAAACTAAAATAATCAGATTCTTGGATATGGAAGTTTCTTTCGTCGATTCATACCTTTTGTTAATGAGGGCATTCGTTGAAATATTAGGAATGCTAAAATTAACAAATTTTTGGTGTGCATAAGAGAACTTAGCCTCTAAGCTAGGCCTAGACCCTTCAACCTTAACTAATGCTAACATTAAGATCAGTGAATTTATAACTCCGAAAAGGAGTGTGGTTCTCTCAAATTAGGATACTAGTTATTAGTTCAAATTATTCAAGGTATCTCTATTTCTTACACAGAGGTTATGGATTCATTTTGTTGGGGCCTTACAGGTAGTGGTGAGTTCTCAATGAAAATTGCCACTTGGAAGGCCCATAATAATCTCTCTAATGAGCAACCTATGTGGCAATATGGTTGGATTTGTAAATTAGATGTGATGCCTAAAATCAAAATCTTGTTGTGGTAATCATGCCACATAATGCTTTGCCCTTGGCACATTGCTTCGTCGGGGAATTCAACTGGATCGTATATGCCACGACTTGTCTTAACGATCTTGAAAATTCAAACCATTTCTTTCTTCATTACCCTTTGGCATTAAGAGTTTGGGATATGGCTATTTCACACCGATGGATTCCAAGTCTTCCATTATCTCAATATACACATTCACTCTGCGAAGAACTGCATCCATTAGTCCGCAACCATTTCCCTCCATTTTTTATTGGTTCCATTACTCTCATGTAATATCTGAAAATCTCATGATGCGTCAATTATAAAAAATGAAATCTCATAATCGATGGGGACCTTCCTACGGGCAAAGCGTAGTGGGCGGAACGGAAATTACGAACTTCAACCTCTTCCTCCACCATCTTCTCCCCACCACACTAATTGTCGTCCAATGTGCATCCAATTAATCGGGTGGAAGTCAGTAGTTACAATGAGGGAGATCCATCAAAATCAACTTTGACGGATCTAAATATTCAGCGAGCGCTGGAGCAGACTTTATTATTCATAACTAGCAAAAAGATTTAATCATGTATGGTTGCTGCATTATGGAACAAGCCTTGATTTTGGTAGCATAAGCCACAACAATGAGAGATGGAATTAAGGTTACTCTACAGGCCCGTTTTCGCATGATTGAAGTTGAAGGTCGTGATCACATTGAGATCAAAGTGATGACAATGCATATCAACACACCTTGACAAATAGCTCCTATCCTTTAGGACATTGGGAACATGATTTCAAGCAATGAGTTTATCTCATTTACACGTATCTATCGTGAGGGTAATATGGCCGAAAAATGGATGGCCAGATATGGTTATTCACTTGGATGTACTTCTCTGTCTATTTTTTTTATCCCCACCCTGTCCAGATTTTTTCTGTCTTCCTAACGATGATAGTTTGGGTAGAACTCTTGCGAGAAGGGATACATAATATCTTGTTCCCTGTACTTACCATTCCAAATAATAATAATAATAATAATAATAATAATAATAATAATAATAATAA